>CAJNDS010000954.1:0-48513 GCA_905221605.1 Symbiodinium natans
CTTCCAAGAGCTGGAAAGCCTTATCCTGGTGCATTTCATGAAGGAGAACTACCTGGCAAGGCCTTCCAAAACCTTCTGCTGGTGCATTTTATGAAGAGAACTACCTGGCAAGGCCTTCCCAAAGCTGGAAATCCTTATCCTGGTGCATTTTATGAAGGAGAACTACCTGGCAAGGCCTTCCAAGAGCTGGAAATCCTTATCCTGGTGCATTTTATGAAGGAGAACTACCTGGCAAGGCCTTCCAAGAGCTGGAAATCCTTATCCTGGTGCATTTTATGAAGGAGAACTACCTCGTCCAAGAGCTGGAAATCCTTATCCTGGTGCATTTTATGAAGGAGAACTACCTGGCAAGGCCTTGCAAGAGCTGGAAACCCTTATCCTGGTGCATTTTATGAAGGAGAACTACCTGGCAAGGCCTTCCAAGAGCTGGAAATCCTTATCCTGGTGCATTTTATGAAGGAGAACAACCTGGCAAGGCCTTCCAAGAGCTGGAAATCCTTATCCTGGTGCATTTTATGAAGGAGAACGACCTGGCAAGGCCTTCCAAGAACTGGAAATCCTTATTCTGGTGCATTTTATGAAGGAGAACTAACTGGCAAGGCCTTCCGAGAGCTGGAAATCCTTATCCTGGTGCATTTTATGAAGGAGAACTACCTGGAAAGGCTCTTATCCTGGTGCATTTTATGAAGGAGAACTACCTGGAAAGGCCTTCCGCGAGCTGGAAATCCTTATCCTGGTGCATTTTATGAAGGAGAACCACCTGGTAAGGCCTTCTGCGAGCTGGAAATCCTTATCCTGGTGCATTTTATGAAAGAGAACTACCTGGAAATGCCTTCCGCGAGCTGGAAATCCTTATCCTGGTGCATTTTATGAAGGAGAACTACCTGGAAAGGCTTTCCGCGAGCTGGAAATCTTATCCTGGTGCTTTTTTCTGAAGAAGAACTACTTGGAAAGGCCTTCCGCGAGCTGGAAATGCTTATCCTGGTGCATTTTATGAAGGAGAACTACCTGGAAAGGCCTTCCAAGAGCTGGAAATCCTTATCCTGGTGCATTTTATGAAGGATAACTACCTGGAAAGGGAAATCCTTATCCTGGTGCATTTTATGAAGGAGAACTACCTGGAAAGGCCTTCCGCAAGCTGGAAATCCTTATCCTGGTGCATTTTATGAAGGAGAACTACCTGGAAAGGCCTTCTGCGAGCTGGAAATCGTTATCCTGGTGCATTTTATGAAAGAGAACTACCTGGAAATGCCTTCCGCGAGCTGGAAATCCTTATCCTGGTGCATTTTATGAAGGAGAACTACCTGGAAAGGCTTTCCGCGAGCTGGAAATCCTTATCCTGGTGCTTTTTTCTGAAGAAGAACTACTTGGAAAGGCCTTCCGCGAGCTGGAAATGCTTATCCTGGTGCATTTTATGAAGGAGAACTACCTGGAAAAGCCTTCCGCGAGCTGGAAATCCTTATCCGGTGCATTTTATGAAGGAGAACTACCTGGAAAGGCCTTCCAAGAGCTGGAAATCCTTATCCTGGTGCATTTTATGAAGGAGAACTACCTGGAAAGGCCTTCCGCGACCTGGAAATCCTTATCCGGTGCATTTTATGAAGGAGAACTACCTGGAAAGGCCTTCCGCGAGCTGGAAATCCTTATCCTGGTGCATTTTATGAAAGAGCTACCTGGAAAGGCCTTCCGCGAGCTGGAAAAGGCAAGGCCTTCCAAGAGCTGGAAATCCTTATCCTGGTGCATTTTATGAAGGAGAACTACCTGGCAAGGCCTTCCAAGAACTGGAAATCCTTATTCTGGTGCATTTTATGAAGGAGAACTACCTGGCAAGGCCTTCCAAGAGCTGGAAATCCTTATCCTGGTGCATTTATGAAGGAGAACTACCTGGCAAGGCCTTCCAAGAGCTGGAAATCCTTATCCTGGTGCATTCTATGAAAGAGAACTACCTGGCAAGGCCTTCCAAGAGCTGGAAACCCTTACGCTGGTGCATTTTATGAAGGAGAACCACGTTTGCTTGTCCTCAACCTGAATGGGGGCCATGTGCCAGGTGCTTATGCTCAACCAGAATGGGGTGCAGCCGAGTCGCTTCAGTCAACACAAAGTCCTGACACCAGCAATTCCTGTTTGCTTGCCTCAACCTGAATAGGGGCCAGCGTTTACCGCTCACACCGTGCGCTTTGGCTCAATATGAACAGCCTTAAGTCTTCATCCACAGCCATTTCGGGCGCAAGCCTCTGTCACCGCAAAAGGTCTTGAGAGCATTTTCGCATCCCTTGTTTCTCAGCTCAACTGATGCGAGTTGCAATGGCCAACCGCTGCGGCTGTTGGGGGGCCTGAACTGCGAGCTGAAGTGGGACGGTGGCCCGATCGCAAATTTGCGGACCATGGCCGGCCACGTCGCAGGCTCTGTGCGCTGGACAGCTGCTGGGCTGAATGAACCGGAAGCCCACAAATACCGTATTGCCATGCTGTTTCGACCTGTGAGCTTCTAGGCCCTTCAGAACGTCACGGTCGGCGACGTCATCTCAGCCATGGGATCTGAAGCCCATAGTCACGAAGCACTGTCGCGGCAGACGCATCTGGCAATCCTGATCAACGGACGATGGCAGCCAGAAGAGCAGCCAGTGGCCGGACCGTTTCTTCTCTTAGAAAAGCTGCCGCGATGCAGGCTACGGCACAAGCAGTCGCTGGCAGAACATCTGTTTCACGCCAATCTTCATTCGCTCTGACTCTCAAAATTCCACAGAAACGGCCGGTCATGGGCTACTCGCTTCTTCTGTGCATTGTTGAGCCATGTTGCACCTCTTTCTTGAGCTTGTGAGAAGGTAGGGACGGCCGAGCCTTCCCGTGCTTTTTGTTGCTTGTGCAGCGCGCTTGGGCTCAATTCGAATCGTTTTAAAGTCTTCATCCGTGTCCCGCTGCGGCCAGGCAACCATTGGGGTACAAATCTCAATCGTCGCAGCTGTTCGTTTCGTTTTTGGAACATGGCCGCTGTCTTGTTTCTCAGGTCGACTGGTGCGACAGCATGCTCGAAGACACGTGCGAGGACTTGGAGAGCAGAGACCACTCGATTCGCGACTCCGAACAGGCGGACTTCGAGGACGGGTTCGACGACTGGGACTGGGTCGACAGTGAGATGCAGCGCGAAGCCGAGGAAGATGCGCGTGAGAGAGTACAGTGGAGCAAAGAAATGGAAATCCAGAATGAATACCGCCAGCGTCTCGCCAACATGACGGTGAAGTACCTGAACATGCAAGGTAGCGAAATCCACACCTCGAAGCCTTATCCACTCTGCCATGTCGAACCGTGCGAGTCTTTCCGGGAAGCCTGGCTGCACACTTTGCACGAAGGAAACAGCCCAGATCGCCGTCTCTCCCTGCGCCAACTACGTCTCAGACGACAAGAAATTAAGAAGCCTATCCCGGCGGAAACGCTGCAATATCGCAGCGCCAGGGAAGTCTTGCTTCACGATTTGGACAGCGGTCCTGCAGGACCCATCCCCCTCGACACCACGAAGCTGGTCTTGGGCGGGGGCGTGATCACAGACACCTGGAGCTGGCGTGAACTGTTGGGTCACAGCTTGAGCAACGACGTCGTGCACGTGCAAGTTGTCTACATCTCAGAGAAAGCCACAGGCCCGTAGAGCTGCCCATGTGAGTACGTTATGTCTCAGCAAGACAAGCCTGCAGAGCTCCAGTGTGTGCCACGAGAAAGAAACTGAGCAGCGAGCAAAGGCAGGACAGCTTTGTAAGTGCTCGAGCATGGCTTCTCAAGTTGCTTCACTGAGCCTGCTGCAGTGTTTCGGATACAGCCCCTAGGTGCAAAATCTGAGGATTCAGGATTCGTTGCCATGGCCCCTTGTCATCGGTGCGGCTTCGGGACAAGGAGCGGCAGAGGACAGGGATGGTGCAGCAATCCGCAGTGCCGCCAAGCCGAAAAAGAGGAGTGCCTGGCCCAGAAGAGCGCAGAGAAAATTGTTTGGCAGCAACAACGGGCAGCGCAGGGAGCGGGCAGTCGTGGACCCTTGCGCGAAGAGAACAGCAGAAAGGCAGAGCGCCGACAGCTGCATGAGGAAAGGGCGCGGGCAAAGGCAGAGGAGGAAGCAGGCGGCCGTGGACCTTTGCGTGAAGAAGACAGCAAAGAAGCAGAGCGCCGACAGCTGCGTGAGGCAAGGGCGCGGGCAAAGGCAGAGGAGGAAGCGGGCGGCCGTGGACCTTTGCGGGAAGAAGACAGCAAAGAAGCAGAGCGCCGACAGCTGCATGAGGCAAGGGCGCGGGCAAAGGCAGAGGAGGAAGCGGGCGGCCGTGGACCTTTGCGGGAAGAAGACGGCAAAAGGGAAGAGCGCCGACAGCTGCGTGAGGCAAGGGCACGGGCAAAGGCAGAGGAGGAAGCGGGCGGCCGTGGACCTTTGCGGGAAGAAGACAGCAAAGAAGCAGAGCGCCGACAGCTGCGTGAGGCAAGGGAGCGGGCAAAGGCAGAGGAGGAAGCGGGCGGCCGTGGACCTTTGCGGGAAGAAGACGGCAAAAGGGAAGAGCGCCGACAGCTGCGTGAGGCAAGGGCGCGGGCAAAGTCAGAGGAGGAAGCGGGCGGCCGTGGACCTTTGCGGGAAGAAGACAGCAAAGAAGCAGAGCGCCGACAGCTGCGTGAGGCAAGGGAGCGGGCAAAGGCAGAGGAGGGAGTGGGCGGCCGAGGGCCCAGGCCCATCGCCTCGGAGATTCAGCAGCAGGGCTACCCTTTTCCAGACGAGGACACCTTGACCCAGGAGCAGGCACAAGCCCATTACTTGGCTTTTGCGCGGAGCTGGAGTAGATTTGGCCTTTCTCGCGTGTGCCAGAAGTGCCAGACTCTAACACCAGGGAGGCACTGCAGAACAGCCAAAGGAAGTGGCCAGCTGCTCTGCAGGAATTGCCGCGAGAATCGCACCAAGGTGGTTTTGCCAATCCCGGCCCCCATCCCAGAAGCACTGCAAAGTCTGCAACCCATCGAGCAGCATCTCCTCGCCATGGCACGCATCTCGCAGGTCTTGTTGGACAAGCTGCCATCAGGCGGCCCGAGCGCGCAGTGGGGTCGCATGTACGCAGTGCTCATGCAGGATCCTTTCATCTGCGACGTCCTCGAAGGCGCCACTTTGGAAGAAGACGGTACAGTGCTGGTCGAGGGCGTGGACGGCATGACCGCATCACCAGCGCGTTTGGAGCACCTACACGCGGCCTTGCAGGCCTTGAAGGAACTGCACTGCCTCTATCAACGGAGCCCGGCAGTGGACAGAGCTCTGGCGAGAATGGCTGCCATCCTCGCCAACAAGACATCCGCTGCGGCTGCGGTGCCAACAGACCCACTTGCGGGAACAGAAGCAAACCAAGAGATCGAGATGACATACCTGGTGCCGAAGCAATTCCAGGCCCCAAAAGCCGACGTACAAGATTTGCGAAAAGTGCGAGGATCCGCAGACCTCAGCGATGGCATGGATGCAAAATTCTTCCCACACTTGTTTCCCACCGGCACAGGAGGCTGGAAGAACGACAACGGAAGCTTTTCCCAATATGCCCGGAAGCGTCTGCTGAGCCTGGATTCCCGCTTCGAAGCGTCCACGGCCTACATCATGTGGCTGCTGGAGATGCAGACCAAGAAGCGACTTTCCGGAAACATCAACGTCCGGATCGGCAACCAGCGGGTGCCCTACGGCAGTAGCGACTACGAGAACGGTAGCCGTCAGGTGTATGCTGCCTTGCGGGACATGCCTGGCACGCAGCCGTACCTGTACGCCAAGAAGGGAGTGGCGCTCAACATGTACGAGCAGCTTGGCGCTCCCAACTTCTTCATGACACTGTCCTGCCACGCGCGCCAGCCTGCGTTGCTCCTCGCGGCTATCTCGGCACGGCTGCTGCGGCTGCATCCCGACCGCCCTCAGGCAGAACTGGAGCAGCACGCTGCGGAGATCCTATTCCGCTACCAGAATGACAAGAACTTCACTTGGGATGGGTTGTCGCCCAACCAGTTGTGCAACCAGCAGCCGGCAGTGGTAGCGCGACAATTCATGCACCAAGTCTCTCAGCTGATGTGGTGGCTGTCCAGCACGCGCGGTCCGAAAGTCCACCTGCACGAAGATGCTGATCCACAAGATGGAGTCGAGGAGAACGACTGCGAGGACGTGGAGGACGACGCCCAGGCACCCGCCACGGATTTTGCAGGCCTTCATCGCCGCATGCGCAAGGAACGGCCTCCTTTCAAAGTGTTGGACTACATCATTCGCATAGAATGGCAAAAGCGGGGCTACCCCCACGCTCACATCCTGCTTTGGATCGAAGAGTGGGCCAAAGCAACGCAGCAGCCAGACAAGATGGCGCCCGACGGCGAAGACTCCGAACAAGCAGCAGAGACACCGGTTCCAGACTGGTCTGACGAAGAGGCCATGGAGAACTTCATCCCCAAGTGTGCGGAGGACCTCAGCGACAAGTACATCTGCACCAAGTCCCCGAACACGTGGCGCCAATCCCACCGCGTACCACCCAGAGATAGAGAAGTGAACGCAAAGCTGTCCGCAGAGGTGGTGCACAACCACACGCCATATTGCGGCATGTACTCAGAAGGCGCCTGTCGATTTGGATTTCCACATGATGCAGAGCCCCGGACTCGGCGTCGAACATCGCAGGAGCAGTACGCCAACAGCCGCTGGAAGAGCAGCCTTGCGACGAGACGAGTGAAGGGAGACAGCATGATGGGACAGTACAACATTCGAATCTTGAGAAGGTGGAGGGCAAGCATGGACCTGCAGGTCATCTGCGAGCTCACCAGCGCCAGTCGGTACATACTGGGCTACACTTTCAAGTCGGAGGAGGATCGCGAAGCGCAGCGGCGAATGGAAAACATCCTTGCCATCCTAACAAGTCAGAGCGCAGGCGCCGGCCTCGACAATCAGAAGATCTACAAGGCAGCCCACGCGGCGTTGCAGGGCAGGACCACGTCGACCTTCGAGGCATGCCACCTTCTGCTGGGCTTCCCGATCATCGAATTCTCCAGGGACAACGTCTGGGTACAGGTGGGGCCTCCAGACACCTGGACAGTGTGGGTGCCCAAGCATGAGGAACAGGTGGCCTTGCAGCAGCCCACTGACTACCGCAACAAGAAGATGCGCCAAGGTGGGAACCTGCCTGTTGCTCATCACTGGTACCGGGAAATGCAAACCACCTTCGGTGAACATGAGACGACCTTGCCAGTGGAAGGCAGGGAGCCGGTTTCCTGTCGGTTTAGTGAAGTCACCTTCCTGGACTTTTGCGCGGCTTTCAAGTACATCGGCGTGCAAGAACCACAGCCTCGCAGGCGCCCTGCAATCGTCGGCTACCAGAACTTCAACCCGGACGAGGAGGCCGAAGCTTTCTACTACTCCAAGTTGCTGCTGCACCTGGTGTGGAAGGAACCTGGAGATTGGCTGTTGGAGCAGGATGCAGGAAGCCATGCAGCAGCGTTCCAGCGCATCGCCCGAGACGTGCGCGGCCACCCAGACTTCCTTCGGTCGAGATGCTTCCCTCAGCTAGATGGCACCGTCGACGCCGCCCGCAAGCTGCAGGCCGTACAAGCGACGATGTACATGAAGGCCAAGATGCATCCGGCAAACCTGCGGGACGGCTGGGCCAACAGCAAGGTTGCCGAGGAGAACTACAAGGATTCCTTGCAAATATTGGAGGCACTGAAGGAGCGGTATGGAGGAGACATCGACTTCCTGGCCCCGGACTCTGTGCCCACCGGAGCTGCCCTCAATGCCTTTGCGCCGGTCGAGGAAGGCGAAGAATCATTCGAGATGTTGACGGTTGAGAACCCCTGCCCGGAGACCACGCGCCAGTGCCAAGCCATGGAGCACATCGTCCAGTCAGTTCTGAGGCAGCCGAACACCAAGGACACGCAGAATACTCAGCGTCTGCACATGCTCCTCCACGGGCCCGGCGGCAGCGGCAAGTCCGTGGTGGTACGCGCAGCAGCTCACGTCCTGCGGCAAAGCAAGAAAGGATGCATCATAGCGGCGCCCACGGGTGTGGCAGCATTCAACATCAACGGTGTCACCCTCCATCAATGTTGCTTGCTCCCCGTAGTGAACCAAAGCCACGGCAAGGCCTGCGACATGCCGCTGCCGGACCGCCAGAAGTTAGCCACTCTCAGAGACATCTGGTCGAAGGTCAGCGTTCTGTTCGTTGACGAGATGAGCTTCATCCCCTCCTGGATGTTGGAGCGTCTGGATCAGCATCTCCGTCTTGCCAGAGATCTGCAAACCCTGCCCTTCGGAGGACTGCACGTCATCTTTGCCGGGGACCTGTATCAGTTGCCTCCACCAAGCGGGCTGCCGGCCTTCGCCAGCCGGCTTTGGCTGCTCTTCCAGCTCTGCGAGTTAGAAGGAAACCAGCGGGCCGCACGCGACCCAGCCTGGGCCGCTCTGCTGGCACGCGTTCGGGTGGGACAGCAGACCGACGCCGACATTGAGGTGCTGCGGAATATGGTGATCAAGAAAGGCAGCAAGAAGCGGCCCGCCCCGAAAGCCGTGAACCTATACGCCACTCGCCAAGCAGTCGCCGAAAGCAACCGCCGCTACAAGGAAGAGCACGTCTTGAACACAGGAGAACAGCTACACGATTGCCCAGCTGTCGACACCAACGTCAAGACCGGTGTGCCGCTGTCTCCAGATGCCGTCTGGGCCGAGCCGGAGAACACGGGTGGCTTGGTAGGCCTGCTGCAGGTGGCCATTGGGCTCCGTGTCATGCTCAGATACAACATCGACGTGCGAGATGGCTTGGTCAATGGCGCCTGTGGCACGGTGGAGCACATTGACACCGAGAAAGCCGGCGGGGAAGTCGAGAGGATCTGGGTTTCTTTCGAGAAGAATGCTGGGGCCACTTGGCGAGCAGAGCACGAAACCTCCTGCGTGGCAATCTCGAGGCGCTCGGCCACGTACCTTGACAGAGACGGCAGCAAGGCATCGAGGCATCAATTCCCGCTCGTTCTCGCCAAAGCCATCTCGATCCACAAGAGCCAGGCAGCTACCTGTAAGGACGGAGCGCATACCCGCCTCGATCACACCATCTTCGCAGAAGGTCAAGCCTACGTCGCCCTGAGCCGCTGCCCCGAACAGGCACTCTGCAGCTTGGAGCTCTTCAACCCCAAGGCTTTGCGGTTCAACGCCAACGCAGAGTGGGCCCTGACCAAGCTGAAGGCGCAGCAAGCCGACCGGGACGGCCCGGATCTCTGGAAGGCGTTGTTCAAGCCGGAGCAGAACAAGGAGTTCTATGAAAGACGACTAGCTGAGATGGGGACGCCCGACTGGAACCGTCTCAAGCCAGACCACGGCGAGCGCATCGAGCGGCCCTGGTGTTGTGCACTATGCGGCACGGAGGCTCCCAACACCAAAGCTGCCATCAAGGCTCATAAGCGCAAGTGCCCGGCCAAGCCACCAGCCAAGACGAACGCCAAAAGCAAAGCAAAGGCCAAAGCAAAATGCAAAGCAAAGTTCGTCTTCATGGGCCTAGGCAAACGGGCTGCAGAAAGCTCTTGCGCGGCCGGGTCTTTGGCCAAGATGCAACGGACAGGCAGCCGACCCGATCAAGACACACCTGCAGGCCTGTATTTTGAGGCGCAAGAGCAAGCTCTCTGCGGCATGCACGCCCTGAACATGGCCTTGGGGGCAGCCTTCTTCACTGAAGCGGACATGGACAACGCCGTGCAGGTTGTCCTCGAAGAAGGTGGGGTGGAACGAGGTGAAGCTGCAGAGGACCACGCGGCGCCAGGTGGCTTCTACTCCTCGGAAGTGCTTGCGCAGGTACTGCAAACCAAAGCCATGGCTGCTTTTGGTCGTGTGAGGTGGCAAATGGACCTTCAACCCGTCGTGAGCAAGCACGATCTGGAAGCAGCTGCCGGGGCGGTGCAGAACCGGGACAACGCACACTGGGTGGCATATCGATATTTCCATGAGAAGATCTTCAGGTTGGACTCCCTGGCTCGTACCCGCAGAGCAGAGCAGATACCGGAAGCCGTCTTCTTGGCGGAGCTCGCTCGACATCCCGCGACCTACTGCATCCGAGAGGTCTAGCCGCGGCTGCCATCTCCTAACAATGTTGTGATGCCGCGAGGACACCTCTGGTGCTCCACGCCAACGTTTCACCCCCCCACAGACCAGCGTTCTCACGCGAGATCGCACAAGGCAAGGCAGAAACCAAGGCGCCAGCTCATGCTCATGTGATGGATGGATGTGTGGCAAGACTGGCGCCCCAGCAAACCTGAGCAACAACTGCGCCGCTCTTCTCTGCGGGCTCAAGATTAGAGTTACCCCAAACAAAAGACATGGTTTTCTTTCAGAAACCTATCCAAAAAGCGAGACGAGGTGTCGAAACAATCAAATCAATATCACCATGACAAGACGAAAGACAAGAATTACAAGCATTGGCTGTCAAGAACCAACATGCTCAACTTCTCCTGGCCCAGAACTGCAGACATGGACAGAAGACCACCAGACCTTCAAGCATCAGGTCCGTCTCTTCCACGGAGTTCAGAAAGGTTTTAATGAATTGTTATATCAAATGTTGCCGAAGAGACACCTCCAGCAACAAATCAAATTCTTTTCCTCCCCGAGAAGGCTCAAGAGATCGTGGGACCGAAAATATTGCCCTTTCCACCCCAAATAGTCCGGACACAATATCCGATTTCATAGAACTGAAATCCGAATTTGCAAAAACAATACCAATATTAATTGAAATTCCTCTATATTCTCTGAAATTTCGAGGGGGTGAAATGAACCATTATCATTCTAAAGAATTGCAATCCAAAAAATTATTCAAATTACAAGATATGTAATTCAAATATTCGTGGAACCATATCAATTGTAATAATATATCGAAACTTCGAGGCTAACACCCACAGACAAGGGTCAACAAAGATTCGGGACATCAGGAGAATTATAATGAATACCCTCAAAAAGAACTCCCAGATCTTCAAGATTTTAATTCTGGAGGTTTTGATCAATTATCCAGAAGTCCCCAGATCTTCCAAATTTGAATTCTAAAGATTTTTGGAGGACTTATTCAGATATCCAGTATTTATCAAATCCTTCAAAATTTGAATTCCGAAAATTCCAGAGGTTTTGAATCGATATCCAAAGATCCCCAGGCCTTCTAAATTTGAATCCTGGAGGACTGCAGGAGATTTTGATCAATTATCCAGAAATCCCCAGATCTTCCAAATTTGAAATCTAGAGTTTTGGGATCCATATCCAAAGATTCCCAGGCTTTCAAAATTTTAATTCTTGAGGTTTTGGGCCGATACAGACCTTCAAAATTTGAATTCTGGCGCAAGCCCCCCCACCCCAGCCCCCCATCCCCCCCAGCCCCCCCAAGCCCAACCAACAAAAATGTAAAACATTGAAAGGCAAAAAACAAAACCCGGCAAAACCCCCCAAAACCCCCCAAAACCCGACAAAACCCCCCAAAACCCGACAAAACCCCCCAAAACTCCGGACACAAACCCTATACAATTTCTATAAACCCTAAACCCTAAACCCTAAACCCTAAACCCTAAACCCTAAACCCTAAACCCTAAACCCTAAACCCTAAACCCTAAACCCTAAACCCTAAACCCTAAACCCTAAACCCTAAACCCTAAACCCTAAACCCTAAACCCTAAACCCTAAACCCTAAACCCTAAACCCTCAAGACCAGGATAAATAGAAATTGTATGTGTTTCATTACGAATAGCTCGATTCCTGCAGGCAAAGAGGTTTAAGTAAATTGAACATATTGGCACAGTTGACCCCTGCAAACCCTTATCCTGGCTCACTAGTTACCTCAACTAGGGAGGAGAAGGCCAAGCTCCTTGATTGCATTCACACAAGCCCCGATCCCTGACCCAAATTCAGGAGGCTAACGCAAGGCTCGTATTCACACAGGCTTTGATCACATCCCGACCTGGAATGCAAGGCTCCCGACCCAGTTGTGGGGGGGGGGGGGAACGCAAAGGCTCCTTCAGTTACATAAGCCCTGCTCACACACCGACCCAATTAGGGAGGTGAATACAAAGGCTCCTTGGCAGCATTCACACAGGCTCTGATCACATCCCGACCCAATTAGGGAGGGGAACGCAAAGGCTCCATGGCTGCATTTACACAGGCCCTCATCACATCCCGACCCAATTAGGGAGGGGAATGCAAGGCTCCTTGGCTGCATTTACACAGGCCCTGATCACATCCCGACCCAATTAGGGAGGTGAATACAAAGGCTCCTGGGCTGCATTTACACAGACCCTGATCACATCCTGACCCAATTCGGGAGGTGAACACTGCATTTACACAGGCCCTGATCACATCCTGACCCAAAGTAGGGAGAGAAACAAAAGGCTCCTTGGCTGCATTTACACAGGCCCTGATCACATCCCGACCCAATTAGGGAGGTGACTACAAAGGCTCCTTGGCAGCATTCACACAGGCCCTGATCACATCCCGACCCAATTAGGGAGGGGAATGCAAGGCTCCTTGGCTGCATTGACACAGGCCCTGATCACATCCCGACCCAATTAGGGAGAATCACAAGGCTCCTTGGCTGCATTTACACAGGTCTTGATCACATCCCGACCCAATTAGGGAGGTGACTACAAAGGCTCCTTGGCAGCATTCACAGAGGCCCTGATCACATCCCGACCCAATTAGGGAGGGGAATGCAAGGCTCCTTGGCTGCATTGACACAGGCCCTGATCACATCCCGACCCAATTAGGGAGAATCACAAGGCTCCTTGGCTGCATTTACACAGGTCTTGATCACATCCCGACCCAATTAGGGAGGTGAATACAAAGGCTCCTTGGCTGCATTTACACAGGCCCTGGTCACATCCCGACTCAATTAGGGAGGGGAATGCAAGGCTCCTTGGCTGCGTTTAGACAGGCCCTGATCACATCCCGACCCAATTAGGGAGATGAACACAAGCCTCCTTGGCAGCATTTTCACAGGCCCTGATCACATCCCGACCCAATTAGGGAGAATCACAAGGCTCCTTGGCTGCATTTACACAGGTCTTGATCACATCCCGACCCAATTAGGGAGGTGAATACAAAGGCTCCTTGGCTGCAGTTACACAGGCCCTGATCACATCCCGACCCAATTCGGGAGGGGAATGCAAGGCTCCTTGGCTGCATTTACACAGGCTGACCCAATTAGGGAGAGAAACACAAGGCTCCTTGGCTGCATTTACACAGCCCTTGATCACATCCCGACCCAATTAGGGAGGTAAATACAAAGGCTCCTTGGCAGCATTCACACAGGCCCTGATCACATCCCGACCCAATTAGGGAGGGGAATGCAAGGCTCCTTGGCTGCATTTACACAGGCCCTGATCACATCCCGACCCAATTAGGGAGGGGAATGCCAAGGCTCCTTGGCTGCATTCAAACAGGCCCTGGTCACATCCCGACCCAATTAGGGAGGGGAATGCAAGGCTCCTTGGCTGCATTTACACAAACCCTGATCACATCCTGACCCATTTAGGGAGGGCAATGCAAGGCTCCCTGGCTGCATTTACACAGGCCCTGGGAGGGGAATGCAAGGCTCCTTGGCTGCATTTACACAGGCCCTGATCACATCCCGACCCAATTAGGGAGAATCACAAGGCTCCTTGGCTGCATTTACACAGGTCTTGATCACATCCCGACCCAATTAGGGAGGTGAATACAAAGGCTCCTTGGCTGCAGTTACACAGGCCCTGATCACATCCCGACCCAATTCGGGAGGGGAACGCAAGGCTCCTTGGCTGCATTTACACAGGCCCTGATCACATCCTGATCCAATTAGGGAGAGAAACACAAGGCTCCTTGGCTGCATTTACACAGCCCTTGATCACATCCCGACCCAATTAGGAAGGTAAATACAAAGGCTCCTTGGCTGCATTTTACACAGGCCCTGGTCACATCCCGACCCAATTAGGGAGGGGAAGGCAAGGCTCCTTGGCTGCATTTACACAGGCCCTGATCACATCCCGACCCAATTAGGGAGGGGAATGCAAGGCTCCTTGGCTGCATTTACACAGGCCCTGATCACATCCCGACCCAATTAGGGAGAATCACAAGGCTCCTTGGCTGCATTTACACAGGTCTTGATCACATCCCGACCCAATTAGGGCGGTGAATACAAAGGCTCCTTGGCTGCATTTACACAGGCCCTGGTCACATCCCGACTCAATTAGGGAGGGGAATGCAAGGCTCCTTGGCTGCGTTTAGACAGGCCCTGATCACATCCCGACCCAATTAGGGAGATGAACACAAGCCTCCTTGGCAGCATTTTCACAGGCCTTGATCACATCCCGACCCAATTAGGGAAGGGAATGCAATGCTTCTTGGCTGCATTCACACAGGCCCTGATCACATCCGGACCCAATTCGGGAAGGGAATGCAAGGCTCCTTGGCTGCAGTCACACCACATCCGGACCCAAATTAGGGAAGGGAATGCAAGGCTCCTTGGCTGCATTTACACAGGCTTTCGTGACCCAATTAGGGAGGGGAATGATAGGCTCCGTGGCAATTAAGGAGGGGAATGCAAAGCTCCTTGGCTGCGTCTACACAGCCCTGATCACATTCCGACCCAATTCGGCATCCCGACCCAATTAAGGAGGGAAACGCAAGGCTCCTTGGCTGCATTTACACAGGCCCTGATCACATCCCGACCCAATTAGGGAGGGGAACGCAAGGCTCCTCGCTGCATTTACACAGGCCCTGATCACATCCCGACCCAATGAGGGGAATGCAAGAATTTACACAGGCCCGGATCACACCCCGACCCACATTTTGTGAAGGTGAACTACCTGGACAGGCGTTCCAAGAGCTGGTAATCCTTATCCTGGTGCATTTATGAAGGAGAACTACCTGGCAAGGCTTTCCGCGAGCTGGAAATCCTTATCCTGGTGCATTTTACGAAGGAGAACTACCTGGAAAGGCCTTCCGCGAGCTGGAAATCCTTATCCTGGTGCATTTTATGAAGGAGAACTACCTGGAAAAGAGCTGGAAATCCTTATCCTGGTGCATTTTATGAAGGAGAACTACCTGGAAAGGCCTTCTGCAAGCTGGAAATCCTTATCCTGGTGCATTTTATGAAGGAGAACTGCTTGGAAAGCCTTCCGCGAGCTGGAAATCCATATCCTGGTGCATTTTATGAAGGAGAACTACCTGGAAAGGCCTTCCACGAGCTCCTTATCCTGGTGCATTTTATGAAGGAGAACTACCTGGAAAGCCTCCAAGAGCTGGAAATCCTTATCCTGGTGCATTTTAGGAAGGAGAACTACGTGGAAAGGCTGTCCAAGAGCTGGAAATCCTTATCCTGGTGCATTTTATGAAGGAGAACTACCTGGAAAGGCCTTCCAAGAGCTGGCAATCCTTATCCTGGTGCATTTTATGAAGGAGAACACACAGGCTTTGATCACAGCCGGACCCAAATAGGGAGGGGAATGCAAGGCTGCATTCACACAGGCCCTGATCACATCCGGACCCAATTAGGGAGGGGAACGCAAGGCTCCTTGGCTGCATACACACAGACTTTGATCACATCCGGACCCAATTAGGGAGGGGAATGCAAGGCTCCTTGGCTGCATTCACACAGGCCCTGATCACATCCTGACCCAATTAGGGAGGGGAATGCAAGGCTCCTTCGCTGCAGTTACACAGGCCCTGATCACATCCCGACCCAATTAGGGAGAGAAACACAAGGCTCCTTGGCTGCATTTACACAGGTCTTGATCACATCCCGACCCAATTAGGGAGGTGAATACAAAGGCTCCTTGGCTGCATTTACACAGGCCCTGGTCACATCCCGACTCAATTAGGGAGGGGAATGCAAGGCTCCTTGGCTGCGTTTAGACAGGCCCTGATCACATCCCGACCCAATTAGGGAGATGAACACAAGCCTCCTTGGCAGCATTTTCACAGGCCTTGATCACATCCCGACCCAATTAGGGAAGGGAATGCAATGCTTCTTGGCTGCATTCACACAGGCCCTGATCACATCCGGACCCAATTCGGGAAGGGAATGCAAGGCTCCTTGGCTGCAGTCACACCACATCCGGACCTTGGCTGCATTTACACAGCCCTTGATCAATTAGGGAGGTAAATACAAAGGCTCCTTGGCAGCATTCACACAGGCCCTGATCACATCCCGACCCAATTAGGGAGGGGAATGCAAGGCTCCTTGGCTGCATTTACACAGGCCCTGATCACATCCCGACCCAATTAGGGAGGGGAATGCCAAGGCTCCTTGGCTGCATGCAAACAGGCCCTGGTCACATCCCGACCCAATTAGGGAGGGGAATGCAAGGCTCCTTGGCTGCATTTACACAAACCCTGATCACATCCTGACCCATTTAGGGAGGGCAATGCAAGGCTCCCTGGCTGCATTTACACAGGCCCTGGGAGGGGAATGCAAGGCTCCTTGGCTGCATTTACACAGGCCCTGATCACATCCCGACCCAATTAGGGAGAATCACAAGGCTCCTTGGCTGCATTTCGCACAGGTCTTGATCACATCCCGACCCAATTAGGGAGGTGAATACAAAGGCTCCTTGGCTGCAGTTACACAGGCCCTGATCACATCCCGACCCAATTCGGGAGGGGAACGCAAGGCTCCTTGGCTGCATTTACACAGGCCCTGATCACATCCTGACCCAATTAGGGAGAGAAACACAAGGCTCCAGGAAGATGGCACTGTCCTGGTGGAAGGAGTGCAGGGCAAGACCGCTTCCCCAGCTCGTCTAGACTGCTTGCACAAAGCCTTGCAAGAGCTGAAAGCGCAGCACCGCCTCTACCAGGCAAACCCAGCAGTGGAGGGAGCCTTAACAAGAATGGAAATCATCCTCGCTGGAAAAGTGCAGCCGTGTACAAGCGCAGCGGCAACGACAGACCGCGAAACCTCCCAAGGGCGCCAAACGGGGGAGTCCGGTGGCTCACACTCCTCGGCCTTGGGGGGCGAAGCGCAGCACTCGGAAAACGCAGCGGCCTCTGTCGAAACAATGGAAGAGAAGGAAGACAGGCTAGAGATGACGTACCTGATCCCCAAAGAGCTGAAAGCCCCCAGAGCGGACACTGTGGAGCTGCAGAAAATCCGAAGCACTTCGGAGCTCACGGACGACATGGACGTGAAGTTCTTCCCACACCTGTTTTCCACGGGCACAGGCGGATGGCAGAATGGATATGGAAGCTTCTCCCAATACGCTCGCAAGCTCTCGGGCAACATCAACGTGAGGATCGGCAACCAGCAGGCTCCAGGCGGGAAGACCAAGTACCAAGAGGGCAAAGGTCAGGTGTTTACAGCCCTGAGGGACATCCCAAAAAGCACCTGAGATTGCTTATCACTGAGCATTCTTTAGAGAAGAGAGCGCAGCGCAAGGCTCCTTGGCTGCATTTACCGGCCCTGATCACATCCCGACCGAACTAGGCAGGGGAACACAAGGCTCTGTGCCTGCATTTACAGGCCCTGATCACATCCCGACCCAATTAGGGAGGGGAATGCAAGGCTCCTTGGCTGCATCTGCACAGGTCCTGCTCACACCCTGAAGGGAACACAAGGCTCCTTGGCTTCATACACAGGCCCTGATCACATCCCTACCCAATTAGGGAGGCCAAGGCTCCTTGGCTGCGTTCACGCAGGCCCTGATCACATCCGACCCAGTCAGGGAGGGAATGCAAGGCTCCTTGGCTGCATTTACACAGGCCCTGATCACATCCTGACCCAGTTAGGGAAGGGAACGCAAAGGCTCCTTGGGAGCAGTTACAAAGGCCCTGATCACATCCCGACCCAATTAAAGGCAAATACAAGGCTCTTTGGCTGCATTCACACAGGCCCTGATCACATCCCGACCCAATTAAGGAGGCAAATACCTTGACTGCATTCACACAGGCCCTGATCACATCCTGACCAAGGCTCCTTGGCTGCATTTACCGGCCCTGATCACATCCCGACCCAACTAGGGAGGGGAACGCAAGGCTCTGTGCCTGCATTTACAGGCCCTGATCACATCCCGACCCAACTAGAGAGGGGAATGCAGGGCTACCTTGGTTGCGCGGCCCTGATCACATCCCGACCCAATTAGGGAAGGGAACACGCTGCATTCTGATCACATCTACATGGAAAGGCCTTGAAAAAAAAGCTGGAAATCCTTATCCTGTCTTCAAATAGCTGGAAATCCTGGTGCTTTTTTTGCGAAGGAGAACTACCTGGAAATGCCTTCAAAGAGCTGGAAATCCTTATCCTGGTGCATTTTATGAAGGAGAATTATTTGGAAAGGCCTTCAAAGAGCTGGAAATCCTTATCCTGGTGCATTTCATGAAGGAGAACTACCTGGAAAGGCCTTCTTGGTGCATTTCACGAGGGAGAACTACCTGGAAAGGCCTCTTATCCTGGTGCAATTTATGAAGGAAAACTGCCAGGATCGCCAACCAATTAAGGAGAATCCCGGGCGACTCGGCTGCACATCCCAGCTGGAAAGCTTATCGTCAACCAATTAAGGAGAATCCCAGGCGACTCGGCTGCAAAGCTAGAAAGCTTATCGCCAACCAATTAAGGAGAATCCCAGGCGACTCGGCTGCAAATCCCAGCTGGAAAGCTTATCGCCAACCAATTAAGGAGAATCCCGGGCGACTCGGCTGCAAAGCTGGAAAGCTTATCGCCAACCAATTAAGGAGAATCCCGGGCGACTCGGCTGCAAATCCCAGCTGGAAAGCTTATCGCCAACCAATTGAGGAGAATCCCGGGCGACTCGGCTGCAAAGCTGAAAAGATTATCGCCAACCAATTACGGAGAATCCCAGGCGACTCGGCTGCAAAGCTAGAAAGCTTATCGCCAACCAATTAAGGAGAATCCCAGGCGACTCGGCTGCAAAGCTGGAAAGCTTATCGCCAACCAATTAAGGAGAATCCCGGGCGACTCGGCTGCAAATCCCAGCTGGAAAGCTTATCGCCAACCAATTAAGGAGAATCCCGGGCGACTCGGCTGCAAAGCTGGAAAGCTTATCGCCAACCAATTAAGGAGAATCCCGGGCGACTCGGCTGCAAATCCCAGCTGGAAAGCTTATCGCCAACCAATTAAGGAGAATCCCGGGCGACTCGGCTGCAAAGCTGGAAAGCTTATCGCCAACCAATTAAGGAGAATCCCGGGCGACTCGGCTGCAAAGCTGGAAAGCTTATCGCCAACCAATTAAGGAGAATCCCGGGCGACTCGGCTGCAAAGCTGGAAAGCTGATCGCCAACCAATTAAGGAGAATCCCGGGCGACTCTGCAAAGCTGGAAAGCTTAGCGCCAACCAATTAAGGAGAATCCCAGGCGACTCGGCTGCAAATCCCAGCTGGAAAGCTTATCGCCAACCAATTAAGGAGAATCCCGGCCGACTCGGCTGCAAAGCTGGAAAGCTTATCGCCAACCAATTAACGAGAATCCCGGGCGACTCGGCTGCAAAGCTGGAAAGCTTCTCGCCAACCAATTAAGGAGAATCCCAGGCGACTCGGCTGCAAATCCCAGCTGGAAAGTTATCGCCAACCAATTAAGGAGAATCCCAGGCGACTCGGCTGCAAATCTCAGCTGGAAAGCTTATCGCCAACCAATTAAGGAGAATCCCAGGCGACTCGGCTGCAAATCTCAGCTGGAAAGCTTATCGCCAACCAATTAAGGAGAATCCCGGGCGACTCGGCTGCAAATCTCAGCTGAAAAGCTTATCGCCAACCAATGAAGAGAATCCCAGGCGACTCGGCTGCAAATCCCAGCTGGAAAGCTTCTCGCCAACCAATTAAGGAGAATCCCAGGCGACTCGGCTGCAAATCTCAGCTGGTAAGCTTATAGCCAACCAATTAAGGAGAATCCCGGGCGACTCGGCTGCAAAGCTGCTTCCAAGAGCTGGAAATCCTTATCCTGGTGCATTTTATGAAGGAGAACTACCTGGCAAGGCCTTCCAAGAGCTGGAAATCCTTATCCTGGTGCATTTTATGAAGGAGAACTACCTGGCAAGGCCTTCCAAGAGCTGGAAATCCTTATCCTGGTGCATTTTATGAAGGAGAACTACCTGGCAGCCTTCCAAGAGCTGGAAATCCTTATCCTGGTGCATTTTATGAAGGAGAACTACCTGGCAAGGCCTTCCAAGAGCTGGAAATCCTTATCCTGGTGCATTTTATGAAGGAGAACTACCTCGTCCAAGAGCTGGAAATCCTTATCCTGGTGCATTTTATGAAGGAGAACTACCTGGCAAGGCCTTGCAAGAGCTGGAAACCCTTATCCTGGTGCATTTTATGAAGGAGAACTACCTGGCAAGGCCTTCCAAGAGCTGGAAATCCTTATCCTGGTGCATTTTATGAAGGAGAACAACCTGGCAAGGCCTTCCAAGAGCTGGAAATCCTTATCCTGGTGCATTTTATGAAGGAGAACGACCTGGCAAGGCCTTCCAAGAACTGGAAATCCTTATTCTGGTGCATTTTATGAAGGAGAACTAACTGGCAAGGCCTTCCAAGAGCTGGAAATCCTTATCCTGGTGCATTTTATGAAGGAGAACTACCTGGAAAGGCTCTTATCCTGGTGCATTTTATGAAGGAGAACTACCTGGAAAGGCCTTCCGCGAGCTGGAAATCCTTATCCTGGTGCATTTTATGAAGGAGAACCACCTGGTAAGGCCTTCTGCGAGCTGGAAATCCTTATCCTGGTGCATTTTATGAAAGAGAACTACCTGGAAATGCCTTCCGCGAGCTGGAAATCCTTATCCTGGTGCATTTTATGAAGGAGAACTACCTGGAAAGGCTTTCCGCGAGCTGGAAATCCTTATCCTGGTGCTTTTTTCTGAAGAAGAACTACTTGGAAAGGCCTTCCGCGAGCTGGAAATGCTTATCCTGGTGCATTTTATGAAGGAGAACTACCTGGAAAGGCCTTCCAAGAGCTGGAAATCCTTATCCTGGTGCATTTTATGAAGGATAACTACCTGGAAAGGGAAATCCTTATCCTGGTGCATTTTATGAAGGAGAACTACCTGGAAAGGCCTTCCGCAAGCTGGAAATCCTTATCCTGGTGCATTTTATGAAGGAGAACTACCTGGAAAGGCCTTCTGCGAGCTGGAAATCGTTATCCTGGTGCATTTTATGAAAGAGAACTACCTGGAAATGCCTTCCGCGAGCTGGAAATCCTTATCCTGGTGCATTTTATGAAGGAGAACTACCTGGAAAGGCTTTCCGCGAGCTGGAAATCCTTATCCTGGTGCTTTTTTCTGAAGAAGAACTACTTGGAAAGGCCTTCCGCGAGCTGGAAATGCTTATCCTGGTGCATTTTATGAAGGAGAACTACCTGGAAAAGCCTTCCGCGAGCTGGAAATCCTTATCCGGTGCATTTTATGAAGGAGAACTACCTGGAAAGGCCTTCCAAGAGCTGGAAATCCTTATCCTGGTGCATTTTATGAAGGAGAACTACCTGGAAAGGCCTTCCGCGACCTGGAAATCATTATCCGGTGCATTTTATGAAGGAGAACTACCTGGAAAGGCCTTCCGCGAGCTGGAAATCCTTATCCTTGTGCATTTTATGAAAGAGCTACCTGGAAAGGCCTTCCGCGAGCTGGAAAAGGCAAGGCCTTCCAAGAGCTGGAAATCCTTATCCTGGTGCATTTTATGAAGGAGAACTACCTGGCAAGGCCTTCCAAGAACTGGAAATCCTTATTCTGGTGCATTTTATGAAGGAGAACTACCTGGCAAGGCCTTCCAAGAGCTGGAAATCCTTATCCTGGTGCATTTATGAAGGAGAACTACCTGGCAAGGCCTTCCAAGAGCTGGAAATCCTTATCCTGGTGCATTCTATGAAAGAGAACTACCTGGCAAGGCCTTCCAAGAGCTGGAAACCCTTACGCTGGTGCATTTTATGAAGGAGAACCACGTTTGCTTGTCCTCAACCTGAATGGGGGCCATGTGCCAGGTGCTTATGCTCAACCAGAATGGGGTGCAGCCGAGTCGCTTCAGTCAACACAAAGTCCTGACACCAGCAATTCCTGTTTGCTTGCCTCAACCTGAATAGGGGCCAGCGTTTACCGCTCACACCGTGCGCTTTGGCTCAATATGAACAGCCTTAAGTCTTCATCCACAGCCATTTCGGGCGCAAGCCTCTGTCACCGCAAAAGGTCTTGAGAGCATTTTCGCATCCCTTGTTTCTCAGCTCAACTGATGCGAGTTGCAATGGCCAACCGCTGCGGCTGTTGGGGGGCCTGAACTGCGAGCTGAAGTGGGACGGTGGCCCGATCGCAAATTTGCGGACCATGGCCGGCCACGTCGCAGGCTCTGTGCGCTGGACAGCTGCTGGGCTGAATGAACCGGAAGCCCACAAATACCGTGTTGCCATGCTGTTTCGACCTGTGAGCTTCTAGGCCCTTCAGAACGTCACGGTCGGCGACGTCATCTCAGCCATGGGATCTGAAGCCCATAGTCACGAAGCACTGTCGCGGCAGACGCATCTGGCAATCCTGATCAACGGACGATGGCAGCCAGAAGAGCAGCCAGTGGCCGGACCGTTTCTTCTCTTAGAAAAGCTGCCGCGATGCAGGCTACGGCACAAGCAGTCGCTGGCAGAACATCTGTTTCACGCCAATCTTCATTCGCTCTGACTCTCAAAATTCCACAGAAACGGCCGGTCATGGGCTACTCGCTTCTTCTGTGCATTGTTGAGCCATGTTGCACCTCTTTCTTGAGCTTGTGAGAAGGTAGGGACGGCCGAGCCTTCCCGTGCTTTTTGTTGCTTGTGCAGCGCGCTTGGGCTCAATTCGAATCGTTTTAAAGTCTTCATCCGTGTCCCGCTGCGGCCAGGCAACCATTGGGGTACAAATCTCAATCGTCGCAGCTGTTCGTTTCGTTTTTGGAACATGGCCGCTGTCTTGTTTCTCAGGTCGACTGGTGCGACAGCATGCTCGAAGACACGTGCGAGGACTTGGAGAGCAGAGACCACTCGATTCGCGACTCCGAACAGGCGGACTTCGAGGACGGGTTCGACGACTGGGACTGGGTCGACAGTGAGATGCAGCGCGAAGCCGAGGAAGATGCGCGTGAGAGAGTACAGTGGAGCAAAGAAATGGAAATCCAGAATGAATACCGCCAGCGTCTCGCCAACATGACGGTGAAGTACCTGAACATGCAAGGTAGCGAAATCCACACCTCGAAGCCTTATCCACTCTGCCATGTCGAACCGTGCGAGTCTTTCCGGGAAGCCTGGCTGCACACTTTGCACGAAGGAAACAGCCCAGATCGCCGTCTCTCCCTGCGCCAACTACGTCTCAGACGACAAGAAATTAAGAAGCCTATCCCGGCGGAAACGCTGCAATATCGCAGCGCCAGGGAAGTCTTGCTTCACGATTTGGACAGCGGTCCTGCAGGACCCATCCCCCTCGACACCACGAAGCTGGTCTTGGGCGGGGGCGTGATCACAGACACCTGGAGCTGGCGTGAACTGTTGGGTAGGATGAGTCGCTCCGCCCATGTCGTGTGAGCCCATTCGTAATCAAGACTGCACGTGGTGGGCAGAGACGGGCAGGGATGGGCAGGGACGGGCAGACTTAGGGCTAGGACGGACTCTGAGAGCTGGGGCGGACAAGGGAAATGGAAAATATTGCAACTTGTTTTCGAAGCTGTCTGCAAGCTTTACCGATATCAGTCACTGTGTGCTGTTATGTGTTGATGCAATTACCACAACTTGTCATCCCCATGCATGCATCCGTCATGTCAGTGTTGCAGCTCATAACAGGGTGCCTTCAAAAGCGTCACAACCTTAGACAGTCGATCGCGGCCAAGTGCCAATCGTCGTGGCCAAGTGCCAATTGTTGCGGCCAAGTGCCAAATCCCAGCATGCTATTACTGGCCATGATACATGGTCTTGCTCCGAGGACGTGTCCCATTTCCTTTCGTTTTCCCCCACTCGGCCAACGGCTACCTCGCCCGCTGGCCAAAATGCAGGCGGCCATATTTAAGGACATGCCTCTTTTGAAAGCGAGGGACTGTAAGGTATGTAGTAGTCGGTGAAGCGCCTGTTGAGTACGCGAGAGTAGGACAGTGTCATTTGCATTTTCTATGTCACAAAGGGGGGAGTCAGACTGAAGTACCGTAGGGAGAGGGCCAAAAGCACTTTTGTAAGTATCA
The DNA here is from genome assembly GCA_905221605.1 of Symbiodinium natans. Taxonomy (NCBI): domain Eukaryota; class Dinophyceae; order Suessiales; family Symbiodiniaceae; genus Symbiodinium; species Symbiodinium natans. The sequence continues at coordinate 24,136 of CAJNDS010000954.1, forward strand.
TACGTGTCCTGGAAAAGCACCGACAAGGTGATGATGAATAAATAAGGCGAAAGTGGGCAGTCTTGTTGTATACCTCTGGAAAATTGTTTGGGGAGGATCGGGCGTTCGAGTCTTTTCCTGCAACACAGCTTGAGCAACGACGTCGTGCACGTGCAAGTTGTCTACATCTCAGAGAAAGCCACAGGCCCGTAGAGCTGCCCATGTGAGTACGTTATGTCTCAGCAAGACAAGCCTGCAGAGCTCCAGTGTGTGCCACGAGAAAGAAACTGAGCAGCGAGCAAAGGCAGGACAGCTTTGTAAGTGCTCGAGCATGGCTTCTCAAGTTGCTTCACTGAGCCTGCTGCAGTGTTTCGGATACAGCCCCTAGGTGCAAAATCTGAGGATTCAGGATTCGTTGCCATGGCCCCTTGTCATCGGTGCGGCTTCGGGACAAGGAGCGGCAGAGGACAGGGATGGTGCAGCAATCCGCAGTGCCGCCAAGCCGAAAAAGAGGAGTGCCTGGCCCAGAAGAGCGCAGAGAAAATTGTTTGGCAGCAACAACGGGCAGCGCAGGGAGCGGGCAGTCGTGGACCCTTGCGCGAAGAGAACAGCAGAAAGGCAGAGCGCCGACAGCTGCATGAGGAAAGGGCGCGGGCAAAGGCAGAGGAGGAAGCAGGCGGCCGTGGACCTTTGCGTGAAGAAGACAGCAAAGAAGCAGAGCGCCGACAGCTGCGTGAGGCAAGGGCGCGGGCAAAGGCAGAGGAGGAAGCGGGCGGCCGTGGACCTTTGCGGGAAGAAGACAGCAAAGAAGCAGAGCGCCGACAGCTGCATGAGGCAAGGGCGCGGGCAAAGGCAGAGGAGGAAGCGGGCGGCCGTGGACCTTTGCGGGAAGAAGACGGCAAAAGGGAAGAGCGCCGACAGCTGCGTGAGGCAAGGGCACGGGCAAAGGCAGAGGAGGAAGCGGGCGGCCGTGGACCTTTGCGGGAAGAAGACAGCAAAGAAGCAGAGCGCCGACAGCTGCGTGAGGCAAGGGAGCGGGCAAAGGCAGAGGAGGAAGCGGGCGGCCGTGGACCTTTGCGGGAAGAAGACGGCAAAAGGGAAGAGCGCCGACAGCTGCGTGAGGCAAGGGCGCGGGCAAAGTCAGAGGAGGAAGCGGGCGGCCGTGGACCTTTGCGGGAAGAAGACAGCAAAGAAGCAGAGCGCCGACAGCTGCGTGAGGCAAGGGAGCGGGCAAAGGCAGAGGAGGGAGTGGGCGGCCGAGGGCCCAGGCCCATCGCCTCGGAGATTCAGCAGCAGGGCTACCCTTTTCCAGACGAGGACACCTTGACCCAGGAGCAGGCACAAGCCCATTACTTGGCTTTTGCGCGGAGCTGGAGTAGATTTGGCCTTTCTCGCGTGTGCCAGAAGTGCCAGACTCTAACACCAGGGAGGCACTGCAGAACAGCCAAAGGAAGTGGCCAGCTGCTCTGCAGGAATTGCCGCGAGAATCGCACCAAGGTGGTTTTGCCAATCCCGGCCCCCATCCCAGAAGCACTGCAAAGTCTGCAACCCATCGAGCAGCATCTCCTCGCCATGGCACGCATCTCGCAGGTCTTGTTGGACAAGCTGCCATCAGGCGGCCCGAGCGCGCAGTGGGGTCGCATGTACGCAGTGCTCATGCAGGATCCTTTCATCTGCGACGTCCTCGAAGGCGCCACTTTGGAAGAAGACGGTACAGTGCTGGTCGAGGGCGTGGACGGCATGACCGCATCACCAGCGCGTTTGGAGCACCTACACGCGGCCTTGCAGGCCTTGAAGGAACTGCACTGCCTCTATCAACGGAGCCCGGCAGTGGACAGAGCTCTGGCGAGAATGGCTGCCATCCTCGCCAACAAGACATCCGCTGCGGCTGCGGTGCCAACAGACCCACTTGCGGGAACAGAAGCAAACCAAGAGATCGAGATGACATACCTGGTGCCGAAGCAATTCCAGGCCCCAAAAGCCGACGTACAAGATTTGCGAAAAGTGCGAGGATCCGCAGACCTCAGCGATGGCATGGATGCAAAATTCTTCCCACACTTGTTTCCCACCGGCACAGGAGGCTGGAAGAACGACAACGGAAGCTTTTCCCAATATGCCCGGAAGCGTCTGCTGAGCCTGGATTCCCGCTTCGAAGCGTCCACGGCCTACATCATGTGGCTGCTGGAGATGCAGACCAAGAAGCGACTTTCCGGAAACATCAACGTCCGGATCGGCAACCAGCGGGTGCCCTACGGCAGTAGCGACTACGAGAACGGTAGCCGTCAGGTGTATGCTGCCTTGCGGGACATGCCTGGCACGCAGCCGTACCTGTACGCCAAGAAGGGAGTGGCGCTCAACATGTACGAGCAGCTTGGCGCTCCCAACTTCTTCATGACACTGTCCTGCCACGCGCGCCAGCCTGCGTTGCTCCTCGCGGCTATCTCGGCACGGCTGCTGCGGCTGCATCCCGACCGCCCTCAGGCAGAACTGGAGCAGCACGCTGCGGAGATCCTATTCCGCTACCAGAATGACAAGAACTTCACTTGGGATGGGTTGTCGCCCAACCAGTTGTGCAACCAGCAGCCGGCAGTGGTAGCGCGACAATTCATGCACCAAGTCTCTCAGCTGATGTGGTGGCTGTCCAGCACGCGCGGTCCGAAAGTCCACCTGCACGAAGATGCTGATCCACAAGATGGAGTCGAGGAGAACGACTGCGAGGACGTGGAGGACGACGCCCAGGCACCCGCCACGGATTTTGCAGGCCTTCATCGCCGCATGCGCAAGGAACGGCCTCCTTTCAAAGTGTTGGACTACATCATTCGCATAGAATGGCAAAAGCGGGGCTACCCCCACGCTCACATCCTGCTTTGGATCGAAGAGTGGGCCAAAGCAAAGCAGCAGCCAGACAAGATGGCGCCCGACGGCGAAGACTCCGAACAAGCAGCAGAGACACCGGTTCCAGACTGGTCTGACGAAGAGGCCATGGAGAACTTCATCCCCAAGTGTGCGGAGGACCTCAGCGACAAGTACATCTGCACCAAGTCCCCGAACACGTGGCGCCAATCCCACCGCGTACCACCCAGAGATAGAGAAGTGAACGCAAAGCTGTCCGCAGAGGTGGTGCACAACCACACGCCATATTGCGGCATGTACTCAGAAGGCGCCTGTCGATTTGGATTTCCACATGATGCAGAGCCCCGGACTCGGCGTCGAACATCGCAGGAGCAGTACGCCAACAGCCGCTGGAAGAGCAGCCTTGCGACGAGACGAGTGAAGGGAGACAGCATGATGGGACAGTACAACATTCGAATCTTGAGAAGGTGGAGGGCAAGCATGGACCTGCAGGTCATCTGCGAGCTCACCAGCGCCAGTCGGTACATACTGGGCTACACTTTCAAGTCGGAGGAGGATCGCGAAGCGCAGCGGCGAATGGAAAACATCCTTGCCATCCTAACAAGTCAGAGCGCAGGCGCCGGCCTCGACAATCAGAAGATCTACAAGGCAGCCCACGCGGCGTTGCAGGGCAGGACCACGTCGACCTTCGAGGCATGCCACCTTCTGCTGGGCTTCCCGATCATCGAATTCTCCAGGGACAACGTCTGGGTACAGGTGGGGCCTCCAGACACCTGGACAGTGTGGGTGCCCAAGCATGAGGAACAGGTGGCCTTGCAGCAGCCCACTGACTACCGCAACAAGAAGATGCGCCAAGGTGGGAACCTGCCTGTTGCTCATCACTGGTACCGGGAAATGCAAACCACCTTCGGTGAACATGAGACGACCTTGCCAGTGGAAGGCACGGAGCCGGTTTCCTGTCGGTTTAGTGAAGTCACCTTCCTGGACTTTTGCGCGGCTTTCAAGTACATCGGCGTGCAAGAACCACAGCCTCGCAGGCGCCCTGCAATCGTCGGCTACCAGAACTTCAACCCGGACGAGGAGGCCGAAGCTTTCTACTACTCCAAGTTGCTGCTGCACCTGGTGTGGAAGGAACCTGGAGATTGGCTGTTGGAGCAGGATGCAGGAAGCCATGCAGCAGCGTTCCAGCGCATCGCCCGAGACGTGCGCGGCCACCCAGACTTCCTTCGGTCGAGATGCTTCCCTCAGCTAGATGGCACCGTCGACGCCGCCCGCAAGCTGCAGGCCATACAAGCGACGATGTACATGAAGGCCAAGATGCATCCGGCAAACCTGCGGGACGGCTGGGCCAACAGCAAGGTTGCCGAGGAGAACTACAAGGATTCCTTGCAAATATTGGAGGCACTGAAGGAGCGGTATGGAGGAGACATCGACTTCCTGGCCCCGGACTCTGTGCCCACCGGAGCTGCCCTCAATGCCTTTGCGCCGGTCGAGGAAGGCGAAGAATCATTCGAGATGTTGACGGTTGAGAACCCCTGCCCGGAGACCACGCGCCAGTGCCAAGCCATGGAGCACATCGTCCAGTCAGTTCTGAGGCAGCCCAACACCAAGGACACGCAGAATACTCAGCGTCTGCACATGCTCCTCCACGGGCCCGGCGGCAGCGGCAAGTCCGTGGTGGTACGCGCAGCAGCTCACGTCCTGCGGCAAAGCAAGAAAGGATGCATCATAGCGGCGCCCACGGGTGTGGCAGCATTCAACATCAACGGTGTCACCCTCCATCAATGTTGCTTGCTCCCCGTAGTGAACCAAAGCCACGGCAAGGCCTGCGACATGCCGCTGCCGGACCGCCAGAAGTTAGCCACTCTCAGAGACATCTGGTCGAAGGTCAGCGTTCTGTTCGTTGACGAGATGAGCTTCATCCCCTCCTGGATGTTGGAGCGTCTGGATCAGCATCTCCGTCTTGCCAGAGATCTGCAAACCCTGCCCTTCGGAGGACTGCACGTCATCTTTGCCGGGGACCTGTATCAGTTGCCTCCACCAAGCGGGCTGCCGGCCTTCGCCAGCCGGCTTTGGCTGCTCTTCCAGCTCTGCGAGTTAGAAGGAAACCAGCGGGCCGCACGCGACCCAGCCTGGGCCGCTCTGCTGGCACGCGTTCGGGTGGGACAGCAGACCGACGCCGACATTGAGGTGCTGCGGAATATGGTGATCAAGAAAGGCAGCAAGAAGCGGCCCGCCCCGAAAGCCGGGAACCTATACGCCACTCGCCAAGCAGTCGCCGAAAGCAACCGCCGCTACAAGGAAGAGCACGTCTTGAACACAGGAGAACAGCTACACGATTGCCCAGCTGTCGACACCAACGTCAAGACCGGTGTGCCGCTGTCTCCAGATGCCGTCTGGGCCGAGCCGGAGAACACGGGTGGCTTGGTAGGCCTGCTGCAGGTGGCCATTGGGCTCCGTGTCATGCTCAGATACAACATCGACGTGCGAGATGGCTTGGTCAATGGCGCCTGTGGCACGGTGGAGCACATTGACACCGAGAAAGCCGGCGGGGAAGTCGAGAGGATCTGGGTTTCTTTCGAGAAGAATGCTGGGGCCACTTGGCGAGCAGAGCACGAAACCTCCTGCGTGGCAATCTCGAGGCGCTCGGCCACGTACCTTGACAGAGACGGCAGCAAGGCATCGAGGCATCAATTCCCGATCGTTCTCGCCAAAGCCATCTCGATCCACAAGAGCCAGGCAGCTACCTGTAAGGACGGAGCGCATACCCGCCTCGATCACACCATCTTCGCAGAAGGTCAAGCCTACGTCGCCCTGAGCCGCTGCCCCGAACAGGCACTCTGCAGCTTGGAGCTCTTCAACCCCAAGGCTTTGCGGTTCAACGCCAACGCAGAGTGGGCCCTGACCAAGCTGAAGGCGCAGCAAGCCGACCGGGACGGCCCGGATCTCTGGAAGGCGTTGTTCAAGCCGGAGCAGAACAAGGAGTTCTATGAAAGACGACTAGCTGAGATGGGGACGCCCGACTGGAACCGTCTCAAGCCAGACCACGGCGAGCGCATCGAGCGGCCCTGGTGTTGTGCACTATGCGGCACGGAGGCTCCCAACACCAAAGCTGCCATCAAGGCTCATAAGCGCAAGTGCCCGGCCAAGCCACCAGCCAAGACGAACGCCAAAAGCAAAGCAAAGGCCAAAGCAAAATGCAAAGCAAAGTTGGTCTTCATGGGCCTAGGCAAACGGGCTGCAGAAAGCTCTTGCGCGGCCGGGTCTTTGGCCAAGATGCAACGGACAGGCAGCCGACCCGATCAAGACGCACCTGCAGGCCTGTATTTTGAGGCGCAAGAGCAAGCTCTCTGCGGCATGCACGCCCTGAACATGGCTTTGGGGGCAGCCTTCTTCACTGAAGCGGACATGGACAACGCCGTGCAGGTTGTCCTCGAAGAAGGTGGGGTGGAACGAGGTGAAGCTGCAGAGGACCACGCGGCGCCAGGTGGCTTCTACTCCTCGGAAGTGCTTGCGCAGGTACTGCAAACCAAAGCCATGGCTGCTTTTGGTCGTGTGAGGTGGCAAATGGACCTTCAACCCGTCGTGAGCAAGCACGATCTGGAAGCAGCTGCCGGGGCGGTGCAGAACCGGGACAACGCACACTGGGTGGCATATCGATATTTCCATGAGAAGATCTTCAGGTTGGACTCCCTTGCTCGTACCCGCAGAGCAGAGCAGATACCGGAAGCCGTCTTCTTGGCGGAGCTCGCTCGACATCCCGCGACCTACTGCATCCGAGAGGTCTAGCCGCGGCTGCCATCTCCTAACATTGTTGTGATGCCGCGAGGACACCTCTGGTGCTCCACGCCAACGTTTCACCCCCCCACAGACCAGCGTTCTCACGCGAGATCGCACAAGGCAAGGCAGAAACCAAGGCGCCAGCTCATGCTCATGTGATGGATGGACGTGTGGCAAGACTGGCGCCCCAGCAAACCTGAGCAACAACTGCGCCGCTCTTCTCTGCGGGCTCAAGATTAGAGTTACCCCAAACAAAAGACATGGTTTTCTTTCAGAAACCTATCCAAAAAGCGAGACGAGGTGTCGAAACAATCAAATCAATATCACCATGACAAGACGAAAGACAAGCATTACAAGCATTGGCTGTCAAGAACCAACATGCTCAACTTCTCCTGGCCCAGAACTGCAGACATGGACAGAAGACCACCAGACCTTCAAGCATCAGGTCCGTCTCTTCCACGGAGTTCAGAAAGGTTTTAATGAATTGTTATATCAAATGTTGTCGAAGAGACACCTCCAGCAACAAATCAAATTCTTTTCCTCCCCGAGAAGGCTCAAGAGATCGTGGGACCGAAAATATTGCCCTTTCCACCCCAAATAGTCCGGAAACAATATCCGATTTCATAGAACTGAAATCCGAATTTGCAAAAACAATACCAATATTAATTGAAATTCCTCTATATTCTCTGAAATTTCGAGGGGGTGAAATGAACAATTATCATTCTAAAGAATTGCAATCCAAAAAATTATTCAAATTACAAGATATGTAATTCAAATATTCGTGGAACCATATCAATTGTAATAATATATCGAAACTTCGAGGCTAACACCCACAGACAAGGGTCAACAAAGATTCGGGACATCAGGAGAATTATAATGAATACACTCAAAAAGAACTCCCAGATCTTCAAGATTTTAATTCTGGAGGTTTTGATCAATTATCCAGAAGTCCCCAGATCTTCCAAATTTGAATTCTAAAGATTTTTGGAGGATTTATTCAGATATCCAGTATTTATCAAATCCTTCAAAATTTGAATTCCGAAAATTCCAGAGGTTTTGAATCGATATCCAAAGATCCCCAGGCCTTCTAAATTTGAATTCTGGAGGACTGCAGGAGATTTTGATCAATTATCCAGAAATCCCCAGATCTTCCAAATTTGAAATCTAGAGTTTTGGGATCCATATCCAAAGATTCCCAGGCTTTCAAAATTTTAATTCTTGAGGTTTTGGGCCGATACAGACCTTCAAAATTTGAATTCTGGCGCAAGCCCCCCCACCCCAGCCCCCCATCCCCCCCAGCCCCCCCAAGCCCAACCAACAAAAATGTAAAACATTGAAAGGCAAAAAACAAAACCCGGCAAAACCCCCCAAAACCCCCCAAAACCCAACAAAACCCCCCAAAACCCGACAAAACCCCCCAAAACTCCGGACACAAACCCTATACAATTTCTATAAACCCTAAACCCTAAACCCTAAACCCTAAACCCTAAACCCTAAACCCTAAACCCTAAACCCTAAACCCTAAAACCCTAAACCCTAAACCCTAAAACCCTAAACCCTAAAACCCTAAAACCCTAAACCCTAAACCCTAAACCCTAAACCCTAAACCCTAAACCCTCAAGGCCAGGATAAATAGAAATTGTAAGTGTTTCATTACGAGCAGCTCGTGCAATAATCCTTCATCCTTCACAGCGCGAAAATATTAGCCAAACCCTTCAGCCAGCCCCCTCTCAGCCCACTTGCCCCTCCAGCCCCTCCAGCCCCTCCAGCCCCTCCAGCCCCTCCAGCCCCTCCAGCCCCTCCAGCGGCTCCAGCCCCTCCAGCCCCTCCAGCCCCTCCAGCCAATCCAGCCAATCCAGCTCCAGCCCCTCCAGCCCCTACAGCCCCGCCAGCCCCTCCAGCCCCTCCCCCAGCCCCAGCCCCACAACCCCAAGGACAAAAGCAAAAAACAAAACCCGGCAAAAACCCCCAAAACCCCCCAAAACCCCCCAAAACCCCCCAAAACTCCGGACACAAACCCTATACAATTTCTATAAACCCTAAACCCTAAACCCTAAACCCTAAACCCTAAAACCTAAACCCTAAACCCTAAACCCTAAACCCTAAACCCTAAACCCTAAACCCTAAACCCTAAACCCTAAACCCTAAACCCTAAACCCTAAACCATCAAGACCAGGATAAATAGAAATTGTATGTGTTTCATTACGAATAGCTCGATTCCTGCAGGCAAAGAGGTTTAAGTAAATTGAACATATTGGCACAGTTGACCCCTGCAAACCCTTATCCTGGCTCACTAGTTACCTCAACTAGGGAGGAGAAGGCCAAGCTCCTTGATTGCATTCACACAAGCCCCGATCCCTGACCCAAATTCAGGAGGCTAACGCAAGGCTCGTATTCACACAGGCTTTGATCACATCCCGACCTGGAATGCAAGGCTCCCGACCCAGTTGTGGGGGGGGGGGGGAACGCAAAGGCTCCTTCAGTTACATAAGCCCTGCTCACACACCGACCCAAGTAGGGAGGTGAATACAAAGGCTCCTTGGCAGCATTCACACAGGCTCTGATCACATCCCGACCCAATTAGGGAGGGGAACGCAAAGGCTCCATGGCTGCATTTACACAGGCCCTCATCACATCCCGACCCAATTAGGGAGGGGAATGCAAGGCTCCTTGGCTGCATTTACACAGGCCCTGATCACATACCGACCCAATTAGGGAGGTGAATACAAAGGCTCCTGGGCTGCATTTACACAGACCCTGATCACATCCTGACCCAATTCGGGAGGTGAACACTGCATTTACACAGGCCCTGATCACATCCTGACCCAAAGTAGGGAGAGAAACAAAAGGCTCCTTGGCTGCATTTACACAGGCCCTGATCACATCCCGACCCAATTAGGGAGGTGACTACAAAGGCTCCTTGGCAGCATTAACACAGGCCCTGATCACATCCCGACCCAATTAGGGAGGGGAATGCAAGGCTCCTTGGCTGCATTGACACAGGCCCTGATCACATCCCGACCCAATTAGGGAGAATCACAAGGCTCCTTGGCTGCATTTACACAGGTCTTGATCACATCCCGACCCAATTAGGGAGGCGACTACAAAGGCTCCTTGGCAGCATTCACAGAGGCCCTGATCACATCCCGACCCAATTAGGGAGGGGAATGCAAGGCTCCTTGGCTGCATTGACACAGGCCCTGATCACATCCCGACCCAATTAGGGAGAATCACACGGCTCCTTGGCTGCATTTACACAGGTCTTGATCACATCCCGACCCAATTAGGGAGGTGAATACAAAGGCTCCTTGGCTGCATTTACACAGGCCCTGGTAACATCCCGACTCAATTAGGGAGGGGAATGCAAGGCTCCTTGGCTGCGTTTAGACAGGCCCTGATCACATCCCGACCCAATTAGGGAGATGAACACAAGCCTCCTTGGCAGCATTTTCACAGGCCCTGATCACATCCCGACCCAATTAGGGAGAATCACAAGGCTCCTTGGCGGCATTTACACAGGTCTTGATCACATCCCGACCCAATTAGGGAGGTGAATACAAAGGCTCCTTGGCTGCATTTACACAGGCCCTGATCACATCCCGACCCAATTCGGGAGGGGAATGCAAGGCTCCTTGGCTGCATTTACACAGGCTGACCCAATTAGGGAGAGAAACACAAGGCTCCTTGGCTGCATTTACACAGCCCTTGATCAAAACCCCGACCCAATTAGGGAGGTAAATACAAAGGCTCCTTGGCAGCATTCACACAGGCCCTGATCACATCCCGACCCAATTAGGGAGGGGAATGCAAGGCTCCTTGGCTGCATTTACACAGGCCCTGATCACATCCCGACCCAATTAGGGAGGGGAATGCAAGGCTCCTTGGCTGCATTTACACAGGCCCTGATCACATCCCGACCCAATTAGGGAGGGGAATGCCAAGGCTCCTTGGCTGCATTTACACAAACCCTGATCACATCCTGACCCATTTAGGGAGGGCAATGCAAGGCTCCCTGGCTGCATTTACACAGGCCCTGGGAGGGGAATGCAAGGCTCCTTGGCTGCATTTACACAGGCCCTGATCACATCCCGACCCAATTAGGGAGAATCACAAAGCTCCTTGGCTGCATTTCGCACAGGTCTTGATCACATCCCGACCCAATTAGGGAGGTGAATACAAAGGCTCCTTGGCTGCAGTTACACAGGCCCTGATCACATCCCGACCCCATTCGGGAGGGGAACGCAAGGCTCCTTGGCTGCATTTACACAGGCCCTGATCACATCCTGATCCAATTAGGGAGAGAAACACAAGGCTCCTTGGCTGCATTTACACAGCCCTTGATCACATCCCGACCCAATTAGGAAGGTAAATACAAAGGCTCCTTGGCTGCATTTTACACAGGCCCTGGTCACATCCCGACCCAATTAGGGAGGGGAAGGCAAGGCTCCTTGGCTGCATTTACACAGGCCCTGATCACATCCCGACCCAATTAGGGAGGGGAATGCAAGCCTCCTTGGCTGCATTTACACAGGCCCTGATCACATCCCGACCCAATTAGGGAGAATCACAAGGCTCCTTGGCTGCATTTACACAGGTCTTGATCACATCCCGACCCAATTAGGGCGGTGAATACAAAGGCTCCTTGGCTGCATTTACACAGGCCCTGGTCACATCCCGACTCAATTAGGGAGGGGAATGCAAGGCTCCTTGGCTGCGTTTAGACAGGCCCTGATCACATCCCGACCCAATTAGGGAGATTAACACAAGCCTCCTTGGCAGCATTTTCACAGGCCTTGATCACATCCCGACCCAATTAGGGAAGGGAATGCAATGCTTCTTGGCTGCATTCACACAGGCCCTGATCACATCCGGACCCAATTCGGGAAGGGAATGCAAGGCTCCTTGGCTGCAGTCACACCACATCCGGACCCAAATTAGGGAAGGGAATGCAAGGCTCCTTGGCTGCATTTACACAGGCTTTCGTGACACAATTAGGGAGGGGAATGATAGGCTCCGTGGCAATTAAGGAGGGGAATGCAAAGCTCCTTGGCTGCGTCTACACAGCCCTGATCACATTCCGACCCATTTCGGCATCCCGACCCAATTAAGGAGGGAAACGCAAGGCTCCTTGGCTGCATTTACACAGGCCCTGATCACATCCCGACCCAATTAGGGAGGGGAACGCAAGGCTCCTCGCTGCATTTACACAGGCCCTGATCACATCCCGACCCAATGAGGGGAATGCAAGAATTTACACAGGCCCGGATCACACCCCGACCCACATTTTGTGAAGGTGAACTACCTGGACAGGCGTTCCAAGAGCTGGTAATCCTTATCCTGGTGCATTTATGAAGGAGAACTACCTGGCAAGGCTTTCCGCGAGCTGGAAATCCTTATCCTGGTGCATTTTACGAAGGAGAACTACCTGGAAAGGCCTTCCGCGAGCTGGAAATCCTTATCCTGGTGCAGTTTATGAAGGAGAACTACCTGGAAAAGAGCTGGAAATCCTTATCCTGGTGCATTTTATGAAGGAGAACTACCTGGAAAGGCCTTCTGCAAGCTGGAAATCCTTATCCTGGTGCATTTTATGAAGGAGAACTGCTTGGAAAGGCTTCCGCGAGCTGGAAATCCATATCCTGGTGCATTTTATGAAGGAGAACTACCTGGAAAGGCCTTCCACGAGCTCCTTATCCTGGTGCATTTTATGAAGGAGAACTACCTGGAAAGCCTCCAAGAGCTGGAAATCCTTATCCTGGTGCATTTTAGGAAGGAGAACTACGTGGAAAGGCTGTCCAAGAGCTGGAAATCCTTATCCTGGTGCATTTTATGAAGGAGAACTACCTGGAAAGGCCTTCCAAGAGCTGGCAATCCTTATCCTGGTGCATTTTATGAAGGAGAACACACAGGCTTTGATCACAGCCGGACCCAAATAGGGAGGGGAATGCAAGGCTGCATTCACACAGGCCCTGATCACATCCGGACCCAATTAGGGAGGGGAACGCAAGGCTCCTTGGCTGCATACACACAGACTTTGATCACATCCGGACCCAATTAGGGAGGGGAATGCAAGGCTCCTTGGCTGCATTCACACAGGCCCTGATCACATCCTGACCCAATTAGGGAGGGGAATGCAAGGCTCCTTCGCTGCAGTTACACAGGCCCTGATCACATCCCGACCCAATTAGGGAGAGAAACACAAGGCTCCTTGGCTGCATTTACACAGGTCCTGATCACATCCCGACCCAATTAGGGAGGTGAATACAAAGGCTCCTTGGCTGCATTTACACAGGCCCTGGTCACATCCCGACTCAATTAGGGAAGGGAATGCAAGGCTCCTTGGCTGCGTTTAGACAGGCCCTGATCACATCCCGACCCAATTAGGGAGATGAACACAAGCCTCCTTGGCAGCATTTTCACAAGCCTTGATCACATCCCGACCCAATTAGGGAAGGGAATGCAATGCTTCTTGGCTGCATTCACACAGGCCCTGATCACATCCGGACCCAATTCGGGAAGGGAATGCAAGGCTCCTTGGCTGCAGTCACACCACATCCGGACCTTGGCTGCATTTACACAGCCCTTGATCAATTAGGGAGGTAAATACAAAGGCTCCTTGGCAGCATTCACACAGGCCCTGATCACATCCCTACCCAATTAGGGAGGGGAATGCAAGGCTCCTTGGCTGCATTTACACAGGCCCTGATCACATCCCGACCCAATTAGGGAGGGGAATGCCAAGGCTCCTTGTCTGCATGCAAACAGGCCCTGGTCACATCCCGACCCAATTAGGGAGGGGAATGCAAGGCTCCTTGGCTGCATTTACACAAACCCTGATCACATCCTGACCCATTTAGGGAGGGCAATGCAAGGCTCCCTGGCTGCATTTACACAGGACCTGGGAGGGGAATGCAAGGCTCCTTGGCTGCATTTACACAGGCCCTGATCACATCCCGACCCAATTAGGGAGAATCACAAGGCTCCTTGGCTGCATTTTCACAGGTCTTGATCACATCCCGACCCAATTAGGGAGGTGAATACAAAGGCTCCTTGGCTGCAGTTACACAGGCCCTGATCACATCCCGACCCAATTCGGGAGGGGAACGCAAGGCTCCTTGGCTGCATTTACACAGGCCCTGATCACATCCTGACCCAATTAGGGAGAGAAACACAAGGCTCCAGGAAGATGACACTGTCCTGGTGGAAGGAGTGCAGGGCAAGACCGCTTCCCCAGCTCGTCTAGACTGCTTGCACAAAGCCTTGCAAGAGCTGAAAGCGCAGCACCGCCTCTACCAGGCAAACCCAGCAGTGGAGGGAGCCTTAACAAGAATGGAAATCATCCTCGCTGGAAAAGTGCAGCCGTGTACAAGCGCAGCGGCAAAGACAGACCGCGAAACCTCCCAAGGGCGCCAAACGGGGGAGTCCGGTGGCTCACACTCCTCGGCCTTGGGGGGCGAAGCGCATCACTCGGAAAACGCAGCGGCCTCTGTCGAAACAATGGAAGAGAAGGAAGACAGGCTAGAGATGACGTACCTGATCCCCAAAGAGCTGAAAGCCCCCAGAGCGGACACTGTGGAGCTGCAGAAAATCCGAAGCACTTCGGAGCTCACGGACGACATGGACGTGAAGTTCTTCCCACACCTGTTTTCCACGGGCACAGGCGGATGGCAGAATGGATATGGAAGCTTCTCCCAATACGCTCGCAAGCTCTCGGGCAACATCAACGTGAGGATCGGCAACCAGCAGGCTCCAGGCGGGAAGACCAAGTACCAAGCGGGCAAAGGTCAGGTGTTTACAGCCCTGAGGGACATCCCAAAAAGCACCTGAGATTGCTTATCACTGAGCATTCTTTAGAGAAGAGAGCGCAGCGCAAGGCTCCTTGGCTGCATTTACCGGCCCTGATCACATCCCGACCGAACTAGGCAGGGGAACACAAGGCTCTTTGCCTGCATTTACAGGCCCTGATCACATCCCGACCCAATTAGGGAGGGGAATGCAAGGCTCCTTGGCTGCATCTGCACAGGTCCTGCTCACACCCTGAAGGGAACACAAGGCTCCTTGGCTTCATACACAGGCCCTGATCACATCCCTACCCAATTAGGGAGGCCAAGGCTCCTTGGCTGCGTTCACGCAGGCCCTGATCACATCCGACCCAGTCAGGGAGGGAATGCAAGGCTCCTTGGCTGCATTTACACAGGCCCTGATCACATCCTGACCCAGTTAGGGAAGGGAACGCAAAGGCTCCTTGGGAGCAGTTACAAAGGCCCTGATCACATCCCGACCCAATTAAAGGCAAATACAAGGCTCTTTGGCTGCATTCACACAGGCCCTGATCACATCCCGACACAATTAAGGAGGCAAATACCTTGACTGCATTCACACAGGCCCTGATCACATCCTGACCAAGGCTCCTTGGCTGCATTTACCGGCCCTGATCACATCCCGACCCAACTAGGGAGGGGAACGCAAGGCTCTGTGCCTGCATTTACAGGCCCTGATCACATCCCGACCCAACTAGAGAGGGGAATGCAGGGCTACCTTGGTTGCGCGGCCCTGATCACATCCCGACCCAATTAGGGAAGGGAACACGCTGCATTCTGATCACATCTACATGGAAAGGCCTTGAAAAAAAAGCTGGAAATCCTTATCCTGTCTTCAAATAGCTGGAAATCCTGGTGCTTTTTTTGCGAAGGAGAACTACCTGGAAATGCCTTCAAAGAGCTGGAAATCCTTATCCTGGTGCATTTTATGAAGGAGAATTATTTGGAAAGGCCTTCAAAGAGCTGGAAATCCTTATCCTGGTGCATTTCATGAAGGAGAACTACCTGGAAAGGCCTTCTTGGTGCATTTCACGAGGGAGAACTACCTGGAAAGGCCTCTTATCCTGGTGCAATTTATGAAGGAAAACTGCCAGGATCGCCAACCAATTAAGGAGAATCCCGGGCGACTCGGCTGCACATCCCAGCTGGAAAGCTTATCGTCAACCAATTAAGGAGAATCCCGGGCGACTCGGCTGCAAAGCTAGAAAGCTTATCGCCAACCAATTAAGGAGAATCCCAGGCGACTCGGCTGCAAATCCCAGCTGGAAAGCTTATCGCCAACCAATTAAGGATAATCCCGGGCGACTCGGCTGCAAAGCTGGAAAGCTTATCGCCAACCAATTAAGGAGAATCCCGGGCGACTCGGCTGCAAATCCCAGCTGGAAAGCTTATCGCCAACCAATTGAGGAGAATCCCGGGCGACTCGGCTGCAAAGCTGAAAAGATTATCGCCAACCAATTACGGAGAATCCCAGGCGACTCGGCTGCAAAGCTAGAAAGCTTATCGCCAACCGATTAAGGAGAATCCCAGGCGACTCGGCTGCAAAGCTGGAAAGCTTATCGCCAACCAATTAAGGAGAATCCCGGGCGACTCGGCTGCAAATCCCAGCTGGAAAGCTTATCGCCAACCAGTTAAGGAGAATCCCGGGCGACTCGGCTGCAAAGCTGGAAAGCTTATCGCCAACCAATTAAGGAGAATCTCAGGCGACTCGGCTGCAAATCCCAGCTGGAAAGCTTATCGCCAACCAATTAAGGAGAATCCCGGGCGACTCGGCTGCAAAGCTGGAAAGCTTATCGCCAACCAATTAAGGAGAATCTCGGGCGACTCGGCTGCAAATCCCAGCTGGAAAGCTTATCGCCAACCAGTTAAGGAGAATCCCGGGCGACTCGGCTGCAAAGCTGGAAAGCTGATCGCCAACCAATTAAGGAGAATCCCGGGCGACTCGGCTGCAAAGCTGGAAAGCTTATCGCCAACCAATTAAGGAGAATCCCAGGCGACTCTGCTGCAAATCCCAGCTGGAAAGCTTATCGCCAACCAATTAAGGAGAATCCCAGGCGACTCGGCTGCAAAGCTGGAAAGCTTATCGCCAACCAATTAAGGAAAATCCCAGGCGACTCGGCTGCAAAGCTGGAAAGCTTATCGCCAACCAATTAAGGAGAATCCCAGGCGACTCGGCTGCAAATCTCAGCTGGAAAGTTTCTCGCCAACCAATTAAGGAGAATCCCGGGCGACTCGGCTGCAAATCTCAGCTGGAAAGCTTATCGCCAACCAATGAAGAGAATCCCAGGCGACTCGGCTGCAAATCCCAGCTGGAAAGCTTCTCGCCAACCAATTAAGGAGAATCCCAGGCGCCTCGGCTGCAAATCTCAGCTGGTAAGCTTATCGCCAACCAATTAAGGAGAATCCCGGGCGACTCGGCTGCAAAGCTGCTTCCAAGAGCTGGAAATCCTTATCCTGGTGCATTTTATGAAGGAGAACTACCTGGCAAGTCCTTCCAAGAGCTGGAAATCCTTATCCTGGTGCATTTTATGAAGGAGAACTACCTGGCAAGGCCTTCCAAGAGCTGGAAATCCTTATCCTGGTGCATTTTATGAAGGAGAACTACCTGGTAGCCTTCCAAGAGCTGGAAATCCTTATCCTGGTGCATTTTATGAAGGAGAACTACCTGGCAAGGCCTTCCAAGAGCTGGAAATCCTTATCCTGGTGCATTTTATGAAGGAGAACTACCTCGTACAAGAGCTGGAAATCCTTATCCTGGTGCATTTTATGAAGGAGAACTACCTGGCAAGGCCTTGCAAGAGCTGGAAACCCTTATCCTGGTGCATTTTATGAAGGAGAACTACCTAGCAAGGCCTTCCAAGAGCTGGAAATCCTTATCCTGGTGCATTTTATGAAGGAGAACAACCTGGCAAGGCCTTCCAAGAGCTGGAAATCCTTATCCTGGTGCATTTTATGAAGGAGAACGACCTGGCAAGGCCTTCCAAGATCTGGAAATCCTTATTCTGGTGCATTTTATGAAGGAGAACTAACTGGCAAGGCCTTCCAAGAGCTGGAAATCCTTATCCTGGTGCATTTTATGAAGGAGAACTACCTGGAAAGGCTCTTATCCTGGTGCATTTTATAAAGGAGAACTACCTGGAAAGGCCTTCCGCGAGCTGGAAATCCTTATCCTGGTGCATTTTATGAAGGAGAACCACCTGGTAAGGCCTTCTGCGAGCTGGAAATCCTTATCCTGGTGCATTTTATGAAAGAGAACTACCTGGAAATGCCTTCCGCGAGCTGGAAATCCTTATCCTGGTGCATTTTATGAAAGAGAACTACCTGGAAAGGCTTTCCGCGAGCTGGAAATCCTTATCCTGGTGCTTTTTTCTGAAGAAGAACTACTTGGAAAGGCCTTCCGCGAGCTGGAAATGCTTATCCTGGTGCATTTTATGAAGGAGAACTACCTGGAAAGGCCTTCCAAGAACTGGAAATCCTTATCCTGGTGCATTTTATGAAGGATAACTACCTGGAAAGGGAAATCCTTATCCTGGTGCATTTTATGAAGGAGAACTACCTGGAAAGGCCTTCCGCAAGCTGGAAATCCTTATCCTGGTGCATTTTATGAAGGAGAACTACCTGGAAAGGCCTTCTGCGAGCTGGAAATCCTTATCCTGGTGCATTTTATGAAAGAGAACTACCTGGAAAGGCCTTCCGCGAGCTGGAAATCCTTATCCTGGTGCATTTTATGAAGGAGAACTACCTGGAAAGGCTTTCCGCGAGCTGGAAATCCTTATCCTGGTGATTTTTTCTGAAGAAGAACTACTTGGAAAGGCCTTCCGCGAGCTGGAAATGCTTATCCTGGTGCATTTTATGAAGGAGAACTACCTGGAAAAGCCTTCCGCGAGCTGGAAATCCTTATCCGGTGCAATTTATGAAGGAGAACTACCTGGAAAGGCCTTCCAAGAGCTGGAAATCCTTATCCTGGTGCATTTTATGAAGGAGAACTACCTGGAAAGGCTTTCCGCGACCTGGAAATCCTTATCCGGTGCATTTTATGAAGGAGAACTACCTGGAAAGGCCTTCCGCGAGCTGGAAATCCTTATCCTGGTGCATTTTATGAAAGAGCTACCTGGAAAGGCCTTCCGCGAGCTGGAAAAGGCAAGGCCTTCCAAGAGCTGGAAAACCTTATCCTGGTGCATTTTATGAAGGAGAACTACCTGGCAAGGCCTTCCAAGAACTGGAAATCCTTATTCTGGTGCATTTTATGAAGGAGAACTACCTGGCAAGGCCTTCCAAGAGCTGGAAATCCTTATCCTGGTGCATTTATGAAGGAGAACTACCTGGCAAGGCCTTCCAAGAGCTGGAAATCCTTATCCTGGTGCATTCTATGAAAGAGAACTACCTGGCAAGGCCTTCCAAGAGCTGGAAACCCTTACGCTGGTGCATTTTATGAAGGAGAACCACGTTTGCTTGTCCTCAACCTGAATGGGGGCCATGTGCCAGGTGCTTATGCTCAACCAGAATGGGGTGCAGCCGAGTCGCTTCAGTCAACACAAAGTCCTGACACCAGCAATTCCTGTTTGCTTGCCTCAACCTGAATAGGGGCCAGCGTTTACCGCTCACACCGTGCGCTTTGGCTCAATATGAACAGCCTTAAGTCTTCATCCACAGCCATTTCGGGCGCAAGCCTCTGTCACCGCAAAAGGTCTTGAGAGCATTTTCGCATCCCTTGTTTCTCAGCTCAACTGATGCGAGTTGAAATGGCCAACCGCTGCGGCTGTTGGGGGGCCTGAACTGCGAGCTGAAGTGGGACGGTGGCCCGATCGCAAATTTGCGGACCATGGCCGGCCACGTCGCAGGCTCTGTGCGCTGGACAGCTGCTGGGCTGAATGAACCGGAAGCCCACAAATACCGTATTGCCATGCTGTTTCGACCTGTGAGCTTCTAGGCCCTTCAGAACGTCACGGTCGGCGACGTCATCTCAGCCATGGGATCTGAAGCCCATAGTCACGAAGCACTGTCGCGGCAGACGCATCTGGCAATCCTGATCAACGGACGATGGCAGCCAGAAGAGCAGCCAGTGGCCGGACCGTTTCTTCTCTTAGAAAAGCTGCCGCGATGCAGGCTACGGCACAAGCAGTCGCTGGCAGAACATCTGTTTCACGCCAATCTTCATTCGCTCTGACTCTCAAAATTCCACAGAAACGGCCGGTCATGGGCTACTCGCTTCTTCTGTGCATTGTTGAGCCATGTTGCACCTCTTTCTTGAGCTTGTGAGAAGGTAGGGACGGCCGAGCCTTCCCGTGCTTTTTGTTGCTTGTGCAGCGCGCTTGGGCTCAATTCGAATCGTTTTAAAGTCTTCATCCGTGTCCCGCTGCGGCCAGGCACCATTGGGGTACAAATCTCAATCGTCGCAGCTGTTCGTTTCGTTTTTGGAACATGGCCGCTGTCTTGTTTCTCAGGTCGACTGGTGCGACAGCATGCTCGAAGACACGTGCGAGGACTTGGAGAGCAGAGACCACTCGATTCGCGACTCCGAACAGGCGGACTTCGAGGACGGGTTCGACGACTGGGACTGGGTCGACAGTGAGATGCAGCGCGAAGCCGAGGAAGATGCGCGTGAGAGAGTACAGTGGAGCAAAGAAATGGAAATCCAGAATGAATACCGCCAGCGTCTCGCCAACATGACGGTGAAGTACCTGAACATGCAAGGTAGCGAAACCCACACCTCGAAGCCTTATCCACTCTGCCATGTCGAACCGTGCGAGTCTTTCCGGGAAGCCTGGCTGCACACTTTGCACGAAGGAAACAGCCCAGATCGCCGTCTCTCCCTGCGCCAACTACGTCTCAGACGACAAGAAATTAAGAAGCCTATCCCGGCGGAAACGCTGCAATATCGCAGCGCCAGGGAAGTCTTGCTTCACGATTTGGACAGCGGTCCTGCAGGACCCATCCCCCTCGACACCACGAAGCTGGTCTTGGGCGGGGGCGTGATCACAGACACCTGGAGCTGGCGTGAACTGTTGGGTCACAGCTTGAGCAACGACGTCGTGCACGTGCAAGTTGTCTACATCTCAGAGAAAGCCACAGGCCCGTAGAGCTGCCCATGTGAGTACGTTATGTCTCAGCAAGACAAGCCTGCAGAGCTCCAGTGTGTGCCACGAGAAAGAAACTGAGCAGCGAGCAAAAGGCAGGACAGCTGTGTAAGTGCTCGAGCATGGCTTCTCAAGTTGCTTCACTGAGCCTGCTTGCAGTGTTTCGGATACAGCCCCTAGGTGCAGAATAGAGAGCTGAGGATTCAGGATTCGTTGCCATGGCCCCTTGTCATCGGTGCGGCTTCGGGACAAGGAGCGGCAGAGGACAGGGATGGTGCAGCAATCCGCAGTGCCGCCAAGCCGAAAAAGAGGAGTGCCTGGCCCAGAAGAGCGCAGAGAAAATTGCTCGGCAGCAACAACGGGCAGCGCAGGGAGCGGGCAGTCGTGGACCCTTGCGCGAAGAGAACAGCAGAAAGGCAGAGCGCCGACAGCTGCATGAGGAAAGGGCGCGAGCAAAGGCAGAGGAGGAAGCAGGCGGCCGTGGACCTTTGCGTGAAGAAGACAGCAAAGAAGCAGAGCGCCGACAGCTGCGTGAGGCAAGGGCGCGGGCAAAGGCAGAGGAGGAAGCGGGCGGCCGTGGACCTTTGCGGGAAGAAGACAGCAAAGAAGCAGAGCGCCGACAGCTGCATGAGGCAAGGGCGCGGGCAAAGGCAGAGGAGGAAGCGGGCGGCCGTGGACCTTTGCGGGAAGAAGACGGCAAAAGGGAAGAGCGCCGACAGCTGCGTGAGGCAAGGGCACGGGCAAAGGCAGAGGAGGAAGCGGGCGGCCGAGGACCTTTGCGGGAAGAAGACAGCAAAGAAGCAGAGCGCCGACAGCTGCGTGAGGCAAGGGAGCGGGCAAAGGCAGAGGAGGAAGCGGGCGGCCGTGGACCTTTGCGGGAAGAAGACGGCAAAGGGGAAGAGCGCCGACAGCTGCGTGAGGCAAGGGCGCGGGCAAAGTCAGAGGAGGAAGCGGGCGGCCGTGGACCTTTGCGGGAAGAAGACAGCAAAGAAGCAGAGCGCCGACAGCTGCGTGAGGCAAGGGAGCGGGCAAAGGCAGAGGAGGGAGTGGGCGGCCGAGGGCCCAGGCCCATCGCCTCGGAGATTCAGCAGCAGGGCTACCCTTTTCCAGACGAGGACACCTTGACCCAGGAGCAGGCACAAGCCCATTACTTGGCTTTTGCGCGGAGCTGGAGTAGATTTGGCCTTTCTCGCGTGTGCCAGAAGTGCCAGACTCTAACACCAGGGAGGCACTGCAGAACAGCCAAAGGAAGTGGCCAGCTGCTCTGCAGGAATTGCCGCGAGAATCGCACCAAGGTGGTTTTGCCAATCCCGGCCCCCATCCCAGAAGCACTGCAAAGTCTGCAACCCATCGAGCAGCATCTCCTCGCCATGGCACGCATCTCGCAGGTCTTGTTGGACAAGCTGCCATCAGGCGGCCCGAGCGCGCAGTGGGGTCGCATGTACGCAGTGCTCATGCAGGATCCTTTCATCTGCGACGTCCTCGAAGGCGCCACTTTGGAAGAAGACGGTACAGTGCTGGTCGAGGGCGTGGACGGCATGACCGCATCACCAGCGCGTTTGGAGCACCTACACGCGGCCTTGCAGGCCTTGAAGGAACTGCACTGCCTCTATCAACGGAGCCCGGCAGTGGACAGAGCTCTGGCGAGAATGGCTGCCATCCTCGCCAACAAGACATCCGCTGCGGCTGCGGTGCCAACAGACCCACTTGCGGGAACAGAAGCAAACCAAGAGATCGAGATGACATACCTGGTGCCGAAGCAATTCCAGGCCCCAAAAGCCGACGTACAAGATTTGCGAAAAGTGCGAGGATCCGCAGACCTCAGCGATGGCATGGATGCAAAATTCTTCCCACACTTGTTTCCCACCGGCACAGGAGGCTGGAAGAACGACAACGGAAGCTTTTCCCAATATGCCCGGAAGCGTCTGCTGAGCCTGGATTCCCGCTTCGAAGCGTCCACGGCCTACATCATGTGGCTGCTGGAGATGCAGACCAAGAAGCGACTTTCAGGAAACATCAACGTCCGGATCGGCAACCAGCGGGTGCCCTACGGCAGTAGCGACTACGAGAACGGTAGCCGTCAGGTTTATGCTGCCTTGCGGGACATGCCTGGCACGCAGCCGTACCTGTACGCCAAGAAGGGAGTGGCGCTCAACATGTACGAGCAGCTTGGCGCTCCCAACTTCTTCATGACACTGTCCTGCCACGCGCGCCAGCCTGCGTTGCTCCTCGCGGCTATCTCGGCACGGCTGCTGCGGCTGCATCCCGACCGCCCTCAGGCAGAACTGGAGCAGCACGCTGCGGAGATCCTATTCCGCTACCAGAATGACAAGAACTTCACTTGGGATGGGTTGTCGCCCAACCAGTTGTGCAACCAGCAGCCGGCAGTGGTAGCGCGACAATTCATGCACCAAGTCTCTCAGCTGATGTGGTGGCTGTCCAGCACGCGCGGTCCGAAAGTCCACCTGCACGAAGATGCTGATCCACAAGATGGAGTCGAGGAGAACGACTGCGAGGACGTGGAGGACGACGCCCAGGCACCCGCCACGGATTTTGCAGGCCTTCATCGCCGCATGCGCAAGGAACGGCCTCCTTTCAAAGTGTTGGACTACATCATTCGCATAGAATGGCAAAAGCGGGGCTACCCCCACGCTCACATCCTGCTTTGGATCGAAGAGTGGGCCAAAGCAACGCAGCAGCCAGACAAGATGGCGCCCGACGGCGAAGACTCCGAACAAGCAGCAGAGACACCGGTTCCAGACTGGTCTGACGAAGAGGCCATGGAGAACTTCATCCCCAAGTGTGCGGAGGACCTCAGCGACAAGTACATCTGCACCAAGTCCCCGAACACGTGGCGCCAATCCCACCGCGTACCACCCAGAGATAGAGAAGTGAACGCAAAGCTGTCCGCAGAGGTGGTTCACAACCACACGCCATATTGCGGCATGTACTCAGAAGGCGCCTGTCGATTTGGATTTCCACATGATGCAGAGCCCCGGACTCGGCGTCGAACATCGCAGGAGCAGTACGCCAACAGCCGCTGGAAGAGCAGCCTTGCGACGAGACGAGTGAAGGGAGACAGCATGATGGGACAGTACAACATTCGAATCTTGAGAAGGTGGAGGGCAAGCATGGACCTGCAGGTCATCTGCGAGCTCACCAGCGCCAGTCGGTACATACTGGGCTACACTTTCAAGTCGGAGGAGGATCGCGAAGCGCAGCGGCGAATGGAAAACATCCTTGCCATCCTAACAAGTCAGAGCGCAGGCGCCGGCCTCGACAATCAGAAGATCTACAAGGCAGCCCACGCGGCGTTGCAGGGCAGGACCACGTCGACCTTCGAGGCATGCCACCTTCTGCTGGGCTTCCCGATCATCGAATTCTCCAGGGACAACGTCTGGGTACAGGTGGGGCCTCCAGACACCTGGACAGTGTGGGTGCCCAAGCATGAGGAACAGGTGGCCTTGCAGCAGCCCACTGACTACCGCAACAAGAAGATGCGCCAAGGTGGGAACCTGCTTGTTGCTCATCACTGGTACCGGGAAATGCAAACCACCTTCGGTGAACATGAGACGACCTTGCCAGTGGAAGGCAGGGAGCCGGTTTCCTGTCGGTTTAGTGAAGTCACCTTCCTGGACTTTTGCGCGGCTTTCAAGTACATCGGCGTGCAAGAACCACAGCCTCGCAGGCGCCCTGCAATCGTCGGCTACCAGAACTTCAACCCGGACGAGGAGGCCGAAGCTTTCTACTACTCCAAGTTGCTGCTGCACCTGGTGTGGAAGGAACCTGGAGATTGGCTGTTGGAGCAGGATGCAGGAAGCCATGCAGCAGCGTTCCAGCGCATCGCCCGAGACGTGCGCGGCCACCCAGAC
>CAJNDS010000955.1:0-48426 GCA_905221605.1 Symbiodinium natans
AGCACAAACTGGTTGGCAAACAAATCGTACTTCTTCCCTTCTGTGACAATCGAGACACAGATGGGTGGCAAACAAAATCGCGATTCTTTGTGACAATCGAGCACAATGGTGCAACAAATTGTACTTCTTCCTTCTGCGCAATCGAGCACACAAATTGGTGGCAACAAATTCGCACCTCTTCCCTTGCCTGTGACAATAGAGCACAAATTGGCGGAAACAAAATCGTACTTCTTCCCTTCTGTGACAATCGAGCACAAATTGGTGGCAACAAATCGTACTTCTTCCCTTCTGTGACAATCGAGCACAAATTGGTGGAAACAAATCGTACTTCTTGCCTTCTGTGACAATCCAGCACAAATTCGTAGCAACAAATCGTACTTCTTCTCTTCTGTGATAATCGAGCACAAATTGGTGGCAACAAAAATCGTACTTCTTCCCTTCAGTTCTTCCCTCTGTGAAAAACGACCACAAATTGGTGATAACAAATCGTACTTCTTCCCTTCTGTGACAAAGGAGCACAAATCTTCTTCCCTTCTGTGACAATCGAGCACAAATTGGTGGCAACAAATCGTACTTCTTCCCTTCCGTCCTTCAGTGACAATCGAGCACAAACTGGTGGCAACAAATCGTACTTCTTCCCCTCTGTGACAATCGAGCACAAATTGGTGGCAACAAATCGTATTTCTTCCCTTCTGTAACAATCGAGCACAAATTGGTGACAACAAATCGTACTTCTTCCCTTCTGTGACAATCGAGCACAAATTGGCGACGAAAAATCGTACTTCTTCTCTTCTGTGACAAACGAGCACAAATCTTCTTGCCGTCTGTGACACTCGAGCACAAATTGGTGGCAACAAATCGTACTTCTTCCCTTCTGTGAAACAATCGAGCACAAATTGGTGGAAACAAATCGTATTTCTTGCCTTCTGTGCCAATCGAACACACATTGGTGGCAACAAATCGTACTTCTTCCCTTCTGTGACAATCGAGCACAAATTGGTGGCAATGAATCGTACTTCTTCCCTTCTGTGATAATCGAGCACAAATTGGTGGCAACAAAAATCGTATTTCTTCCCTTCTGTTCTTCCCTTCTGTGACAATCAAGCACAAATTGGTGGCAACAAATCGTACTTCTTCCCTTCTGTGACCATCTTACAAATTGGTGCCAATAAATCGCACTTCTTCCCTTCTGTGACAATCGAGCACAAATTGGTGGCAACAAATCGTACTTCTTCCCTTCTGCGATAATCGAGCACAAATTGGTGGCAACAAATCGTACTTCTTCCCTTCAGTGACAATCGAGCACAAATTGGTGGCAACAAATCGTACTTCTTCCCTTCTGTGACAATCGAGCACAAATTGGTGGCAACAAATCGTACTTCTTCCCTTCTGTGACAAAGAAGCACAAATTGGTGGCAACAAATCGTACTTCTTCCCTTTTGTGACCATCGAACACAAATTGGTGGCAACAAATCGTACTTCTTCGCTTCTATGACAATCGAGCACAAATTGGTGGCAACAAAGCCTACTTCTTCCCTTATGTGATAATCGAGCACAAATTGGTGGCAACAAATCGTACTTGTCCCCTTCTGTGACAATCGAGCACAAATTGGTGGCAACAAATCGTACTTGTTCCCTTCTGTGACAATCGAGCACAAATTGGTGGCAACAAATCGTACTTCTCCCCTTCTGTGACAATCGAACACACATTGGTGGCAACAACAATCGTACTTCTTCCCTTCTGTTCTTCCCTTCTGTGACAATCGAGCACAAATTGGTGGCAACAAATCGTACTTCTTCCCTTCTGTGACAATCGAGCACAAATTGGTGGCAACAAATCGTACTTCTTCCCCTCTGTGACAATCGAGCACAAATTGGTGGCAACAAATCGTATTTCTTCCCTTCTGTAACAATCGAGCACAAATTGGTGACAACAAATCGTACTTCTTCCCTTCTGTGACAATCGAGCACAGATTGGCGACGACAAATCGTACTTCTTCTCTTCTGTGACAAACGAGCACAAATCTTCTTCCCGTCTGTGACACTCGAGCACAAATTCGTGGTAATAAATCGTACTTCTTCCCTTCTGTGACAATCGAGCACAAATTGGTGGCAACGAGCACAACTTGGTGACAACAAATCGTACTTCTTGCCTGTGACAATCGAGCACAAATTGGTGGCAATAAATCGTTCTATGACAATCTAGTACAAATTGGTGGCAAATCGTACTTCTTCCCTTCTAAGACAATCGAGCACAAATTGGTGGCAACAAATCGTACTTCTTCCCTTCAGTGACAATCGAGCATAAATTGGTGGCAACAAATCGTACTTCTTCCCTTCTGTGACAACGGAGCACAAATTGGTGGCAACAAATCGTACTTCTTCCCTTCTGTGACAATCGAGCACAAATTGGTGACAATGAATCGTGCTTCTTCCCTTCTGTGACAAACGAGCACAAATTGGTGGCAACAAATCGTACTTCTTCCCTTCTGTGACAATCGAGCACAAATTGGTGGCAACAAATATTATTTCTGCCCTTCTGTGACAATCGAGCATAAATTGGTGGCAACACATCGTACTTCTTCCCTTCTGTGAAATTCGAGCACAAATTGGTGGCAACAAATCGTACTTTTTTGCCTTCTATGACAATCGAGCACAAGTCTGTGGCAACACATCGTACTTCTTTCCTTCTGTGACAACCGAGCACAAATTGGTGGCAACATATCGTACTTCTTGCCTTAAGTGACGATCGAGCACAAATTGGTGGCAACAAATCGTACTTCTTCCCTTCCGCCCTGCTGTGACAATCGAGCACAAATTGGCGGCAACAAATCGTACTTCTTCCCTTCTAAGACAGTCGAACACAAATTGGTGGCAACAAATCGTACTTCTTCCTTTCTGTGACAATCGAGCACAAATTGGTGGCAACAAAAATCGTATTTCTTCCCTTCTGTTCTTCCCTTCTGTGACAATCAAGCACAAATTGGTGGCAACAAATCGTACTTCTTCCCTTCTGTGACAATCGAGCACAAATTGGCGGCAACAAATCGTACTTCTTCCCTGCTGTGACAATCGAGCACAAATTGGTGGCAACAAATCGTACTTCTTCCCTTCTGTGACAATCGAGCACAAATTGGTGGCAACAAATCTTACTTCTTCCCTTCTAAGAGAATCGAGCACAAATTAGTGGCAACAAATCGTACTTCTTCCCTTCTGTGACAATCGAGCACAAATTGGTGGCAACAAATCGTATTTCTTCCCTTCTGTGACAATCGAGCACAAATTGGTGGCAACAAATCGTACTTCTTGCCTTCTGTGTCAATCGAGCACAAATTGGTGGCAACAAATCGTACTTCTTCCCTTCTGTGATGATCGAGCACAAATTGGTGGCAACAAATCGTACTTCTTCCCTTCTGTGACAATCGAGCACAAATTGGTGGAAACAAATCGTACTTCTTCCCTTCTGTGACAATCGAGCACAGATTGCCGGCAACAAATCGTACTTCTTCCCTTCTGTAACAATCGAGCACAAATTGGTGGCAACAAATCGCACTTCTTCCCTTCTGTGACAATCGAGCACAAATTGGCGGCAACAAATCGTACTTCTTCCCTTCTGTGACAATCGATCACAAATTGGTGGCACCAAATCGTACTTCTTCCCTTCTGTGACAATCGAGCACAAATTGGTGGCAACAAATCGTACTTCTTCCCTTCTGTGATAATCGAGCACAAATTAGTGGCAACAAATCGTACTTCTTCCCTTCTGTGACAATCGAACACAAATTGGTGGCAACAAATCGTATTTCTTCTTTTCCGCCATTCTGTGACAATCGAGCACAAATTGGTGGCAACAAATCGTACTTCTTCCCTTCTGTGACAATCGAGCACAAATTGGTGGCAACAAATCGCACTTCTTCCCTTCTGTGACAATCTAGCACAAAGTGGTGACAATAAATCGTACTTCTTCCCTTTTGTGACCATCGAGCACAAATTGGTGGCAACAAATCGTACTTCTTCTCTTCTGTGACAATCGAGCACAAATTGGTGGCAACAAATCGTACTTGTTCCCTTCTGTGTCAATCGAGCACAAATTGGTGGAAACAAATCGTACTTCTTGCCTTCTGTGCCAATCGAACACACATTGGTGGCAACAAATCGTACTTCTTCCCTTCTGTGACAATCGAGCACAAATTGGTGGCAACAAATCGTACTTCTTCCCTTCTGTGACAATCGAGCACAAATTGGTGGCAACAAATCGTACTTCTTCCCTTCTGTGACAATCGAGCACAAATTGGTGGCAACAAATCGTACTTCTCCCCTTCTGTGACAATCGAACACACATTGGTGGCAACAAAATCGTACTTCTTCCCTTCTGTTCTTCCCTTCTGTGACAATCGAGCACAAATTGGTGGCAACAAATCGTACTTCTTCCTTCTGTGACAATCGAGCACAAATTGGTGGCAACAAATCGTACTTCTTCCCTTATGTGACAATCGAGCACAAATTGGTGGCAACAAATCGTACTTCTCCCCTTCTGTGACAATCGAACACACATTGGTGGCAACAAAAATCGTACTTCTTCCCTTCTGTTCTTGCCTTCTGTGACAATCGAGCACAAATTGGTGGCAACAAATCGTACTTCTTCCCTTCTGTGACAATCGAGCACAAAGTGGTGGCAACAAAGCGTACTTCTTCCCCTCTGTGACAATCGAGCACAAATTGGTGGCAACAAATCGTATTTCTTCCCTTCTGTAACAATCGAACATACATTGGTGGCAACAAAAATCGTACTTCTTCCCTTCTGTTCTTCCCTTCTGTGACAATCGAGCACAAATTGGTGGCAACAAATCGTACTTCTTCCCTTCAGTGACAATCGAGCACAAATTGGTGACAACAAATCGTACTTCTTCCCTTCTGTGCCAATCGAGCACAAATTGGCGGCAACAAATCGTACTTCTTCCCTTCTGTGACAATCTAGCACGAATTGGTGGCAACAAATCGTACTTCTTCCCTTCTGTTCTTCCCTTCTGTGACAATCGAGCACAAATTGGTGGCAACAAATCGTACTTCTTCCCTTCAGTGACAATCGAGCACAAACTGGTGGCAACAAATCGTACTTCTTCCCTTCTGTGACAATCGAGCACAGATTGGTGGCAACAAGTCGCGCTTCTTCCCTTCTGTGACAATCGAGCACAAGTTGGTGGCAACAAATTGTACTTCTTCCCTTCTGCGACAATCGAGCACAAATTGGTGGCAACAAATCGCACCTCTTCCCTTCTGTGACAATCGAGCACAAATTGGCGGCAACAAATCGTACTTCTTCCTTTCTGTGACAATCGAGCACAAATTGGTGGCAACAAATCGTACTTCTTCCCTTCTGTGACAATCGAGCACAAATTGGTGACAACAAATCGTACTTCTTGCCTTCTGTGACAATCCAGCACAAATTCGTAGCAACAAATCGTACTTCTTCCCTTCTGTGATAATCGAGCACAAATTGGTGGCAACAAAAATCGTACTTCTTCCCTTCTGTTCTTCCCTTCTGTGACAAACGACCACAAATTGGTGATAACAAATAGTACTTCTTCCCTTCTGTGACAAACGAGCACAAATCTTCTTCCCTTCTGTGACAATCGAGCACAAATTGGTGGCAACAAATCGTACTTCTTCCCTTCTGTGACAATCGAGCACAAACTGGTGGCAGCAAGTCGTACTTCTTCCCTTCTGTGACAATCGAGCACAGATTGGTGGCAACAAATCGTACTTCTTCCCTTCTGTGACAATCGGGCACAAATTGGTGACAACAAATCGTACTTCTTCCCTTCAGTGACAATCGAGTACAAATTGGTGGCAACAAATCGTACTTCTTCCCTTCTGTGACAACGGAGCACAAATTGGTGGCAACAAATCGTACTTCTTCCCTTCTGTGACAAAGAAGCACAAATTGGTGGCAACAAATCGTACTTCTTCCCTTCTGTGACCATCGAACACAAATTGGTGGCAACAAATCGTACTTCTTCGCTTCTATGACAATCGAGCACAAATTGGTGGCAACAAATCGTACTTCTTCCCTTCTGTGACAATCGAGCACAAGTTGGTGGCAACAAATTGTACTTCTTCCCCTCTGTGACAATCGAGCACAAATTGGTGGCAACAAATCGTATTTCTTCCCTTCTGTAACAATCGAACACACATTGGTGGCAACAAAAATCGTACTTCTTCCCTTCTGTTCTTCCCTTCTGTGACAATCGAACACACATTGGTGGCAACAAAATTCGTACTTCTTCCCTTCTGTTCTTCCCTTCTGTGACAATGGAGCACAAATTGGTGGCAACAAATCGTACGTCTTCCCTTCTGTGACAATCGAGCACAGATTGGTGGCAACAAATCGTACTTCTTCCCTTCTGTGACAATCGAGCACAAATTGGTGGCAACAAATCGTACTTTTTCCCTTCTGTGACAATCGAGCACAAATTGGTGGCAACAAATCGTATTTCTTCCCTTCTGAGATAATCGAGCACAAGTAGGTGGCAACAAATCGTACTTCTTCCCTTCTGTAACAATCGAGCACAAAAAGGTGGCAACAAATCGTACTTCTTCCCTTCCGCCCTTCTGTGACAAACGAGCACAAAGTGGTGGCAACAAATCGTACTTCTTCCCTTCTGTGATAATCGAGCACAAATTGGTGGCAACAAATCGTACGTCTTCCCTTCTGTGACAATCGAGCACAAATTGGTGGCAACAAATCGTACTTCTTCCCTTCTGTGACAATCGAGCACAAATTGGTGGCAACAAATCGTACTTCTTCCCTTCTGTGACAATCGAGAACAAATTGGTGGCAACAAATCGTACTTCTTCCCTTCTGTGACAATCGAGCACAAATTGGTGGCAACAAATCGTATTTCTTCCCTTCTGTGACAATCGAGCACAAATTGGTGGCAACAAATCGTACTTCTTCCCTTCCGTCCTTCTGTGACAATCTAGCACAAATTGGTGGCAACAAATCGTACTTCTTCCCTTCTGTTCTTCCCTTCTGTGACAATCGAGCACAAATTGGTGGCAACAAATCGTACTGCTTCCCTTCTGTGACAATCGAGCACAAATTGGTGGCAACAAATCGTACTTCTTCCCTTCTGTGACAATCGAGCACAAATTGGTGGCAACAAATCGTACTTCTTCCCTTCTGTGACAATCGAGCACAAATTGGCGAGCAAAAATCGTACTCTTGCACAGACATCTAGCACAAATTGGTGGCAACAAATCGTACTTCTTCCCTTCTGTTCTTCCCTTCTGTGACAATCGTGCACAAATTGGTGGCAACAATCGTACTTCTTCCCAGTGACAATCGAGCACAAACTGGTGGCAACAAATCGTAATTCGTGACAATCGAGCACAAATTGGTGGCAACAAATCGTACTTCTTCCCCTCTGTGACAATCGAGCACAAATTGGTGGCAACAAATCGTACTTCTTCCCTTCTGTGACAATCGAGCACAAATTGGCGGCAACAAATCGTACTTCTTCCCTTCTGTGACAATCGAGCACAAATTGGTGGCAACAAATCGTACTTCTTCCCTTCTGTGACAATCGAGCACAAATTGGTGGCAACAAATCGTACTTCTTCCCTTCTGTGACAATCGAGCACAAATTGGTGGCAACAAATCGCACTTCTTCCCTTCTGTGACAATCGAGCACAAATTGGTGGCAACAAATCGTACTTCTTTCCTTCTGTGACAATCGAGCACAAACTGGTGGCAACAAATCGTACTTCTTCCCTTCTGTGACAATCGAGCACAGATTGGTGGCAACAAATCGTACTTCTTCCCTTCTGTGACAATCGAGCACAAATTGGTGGCAACAAATCGTACTTCTTCCCTTCTGTGACAATCGAGCACAAATTGGTGGCAACAAATCGTACTTCTTCCCTTCTGTGAAACAATCGAGCACAAATTGGTGGAAACAAATCGTACTTCTTGCCTTCTGTGCCAATCGAACACACATTGGTGGCAACAAATCGTACTTCTTCCCTTCTGTGACAATCGAGCACAAATTGGTGGCAATGAATCGTACTTCTTCCCTTCTGTGATAATCGAGCACAAATTGGTGGCAACAAAAATCGTATTTCTTCCCTTCTGTTCTTCCCTTCTGTGACAATCAAGCACAAATTGGTGGCAACAAATCGTACTTCTTCCCTTCTGTGACCATCTTACAAATTGGTGCCAATAAATCGCACTTCTTCCCTTCTGTGACAATCGAGCACAAATTGGTGGCAACAAATCGTACTTCTTCCCTTCTGCGATAATCGAGCACAAATTGGTGGCAACAAATCGTACTTCTTCCCTTCAGTGACAATCGAGCACAAATTGGTGGCAACAAATCGTACTTCTTCCCTTCTGTGACAACGCAGCACAAATTGGTGGCAACAAATCGTACTTCTTCCCTTCTGTGACAAAGAAGCACAAATTGGTGGCAACAAATCGTACTTCTTCCCTTTTGTAACCATCGAACACAAATTGGTGGCAACAAATCGTACTTCTTCGCTTCTATGACAATCGAGCACAAATTGGTGGCAACAAATCGTACTTCTTCCCTTCTGTGACAATCGAGCACAAATTGGTGGCAACAAATCGTACTTCTTCCCTTCTGTGACAATCGAGCACAAATTGGTGGCAACAAATCGTACTTGTTCCCTTCTGTGACAATCGAGCACAAATTGGTGGCAACAAATCGTACTTCTCCCCTTCTGTGACAATCGAACACACATTGGTGGCAACAACAATCGTACTTCTTCCCTTCTGTTCTTCCCTTCTGTGACAATCGAGCACAAATTGGTGGCAACAAATCGTACTTCTTCCCTTCTGTGACAATCGAGCACAAATTGGTTGCAACAAATCGTACTTCTTCCCCTCTGTGACAATCGAGCACAAATTGGTGGCAACAAATCGTATTTCTTCCCTTCTGTAACAATCGAGCACAAATTGGTGACAACAAATCGTACTTCTTGCCTTCTGTGACAATCGAGCACAAATTGGCGACGACAAATCGTACTTCTTCTCTTCTGTGACAGACGAGCACAAATCTTCTTCCCGTCTGTGACACTCGAGCAC
Source organism: Symbiodinium natans (assembly GCA_905221605.1). NCBI lineage: Eukaryota > Dinophyceae > Suessiales > Symbiodiniaceae > Symbiodinium > Symbiodinium natans. Next base: position 9,107 of record CAJNDS010000955.1, read on the forward strand.
AAATTCGTGGTAACAAATCGTACTTCTTCCCTTCTGTGACAATCGAGCACAAATTGGTGGCAACGAGCACAACTTGGTGACAACAAATCGTACTTCTTCCCTTCTGTGACAATCGAGCACAAATTGGTGGCAATAAATCGTTCTATGACAATCTAGCACAAATTGGTGGCAAATCGTACTTCTTCCCTTCTAAGACAATCGAGCACAAATTGGTGGCAACAAATCGTACTTCTTCCCTTCTGTGACAATCGAGCACAAATTGGTGGCAACAAATCGTACTTCTTCCTTTCGGTGAGAATCGAGCGCAAATTGGTGGCAACAAATCGTACTTCTTCCCTTCTGTGACAATCGAGCACAAATTGGTGACAATGAATCGTGCTTCTTCCCTTCTGTGACAAACGAGCACAAATTGGTGGCAACAAATCGTACTTCTTCCCTTCTGTGACAATCGAGCACAAATTGGTGGCAACAAATATTATTTCTGCCCTTCTGTGATAATCGAGCACAAATTGGTGGCAACAAATCGTACTTCTTCCCTTCTGTGACAATCGAGCACAAATTGGTGGCAACAAATCGTATTTCTTCTTTTCCGCCATTCTGTGACAATCGAGCACAAATTGGTGGCAACAAATCGTACTTCTTCCCTTTTGTGACCATCGAGCACAAATTGGTGGCAACAAATCGTACTTCTTCCCTTCTGTGACAATCGAGCACAAATTGGTGGCAACAAATCGTACTTCTTCCCTTCTGTGAAACAATGGAGCACAAATTGGTGGAAACAAATCGTACTTCTTGCCTTCTGTGCCAATCGAACACACATTGGTGGCAACAAATCGTACTTCTTCCCTTCTGTGACAATCGAGCACAAATTGGTGGCAACAAATCGTACTTCTTCCCTTCTGTGACAATCGAGCACAAATTGGTGGCAACAAATCGTATTTCTTCTTTTCCGCCATTCTGTGACCATCAAGCACAAATTGGTGGCAACAAATCGTACTTCTTCCCTTCTGTGACAATCGAGCACAAATTGGTGGCAACAAATCGTACTTCTTCCCTTCTGTGACAATCGAGCACAAATTGGTGGCAACAAATCGTATTTCTTCCTTTCTGTGACAATCGAGCACAAATTGGTGGCAACAAATCGTATTGCTTCCTTTCTGTGATAATCGAGCACGAATTGGTGGCAACAAATCGTACTTCTTCGCTTCTATGACAATCGAGCACAAATTGGTGGCAACAAATCATACTTCTCTCCTTCTGTGACAATCGAGCACAAATTGGCGGCAGCAAATCGTACTTCTTCCCTTCTGTGACAATCGAGCACAAATTGGTGGCAACAAATCGTATTTCTTCCCTTCTGTGACAATCGAGCACAAATGGGTGGCAACAAATCGTACTTCTTCCCTTCCGCCCTTCTGTGACAATCGAGCACAAAGTGGTGGCAACAAATCGTACTTCTTCCCTTCTGCGACAATCGAGCACAAATTGGTGGCAACAAATCGTACTTCTTCCCGTCTGTGACAATCTAGCACAAATTGGTGGCAAATCGTACTTCTTCCCTTCTAAGACAATCGAGCACAAATTGGCGGCAACAAATCGTACTTCTTCCCTTCTGTGACAATCGAACACAAATTGGTGGCAACAAATCGTACTCCTTCCCTTCTGTGACAATCGAGCACAAAGTGCTGACAATAAATCGTACTTCTTCCCTTTTGTGACCATCGAGCACGAATTGCTGGCAACAGATCGTACTTCTTCCCTTCCGCCCTTCTGCGACAATCGAGCACAAATTGGTGGCAACAAATCGTATTCTTCCCTTCTGTGACAATCGAGCACAAATTGGTGGCAACAAATCGTACTTCTTCCCTTCTGTGACAATCGAACACAAATTGGCGGCAACAAATCGTCCTCTTCCCTTCTGTGACAATCGAGCACAAATGGTGGCAACAAATCGTACCCTTCCCTTCTGTGACATCGAGCACAAATTGGCGGCAACAAATCGTACTTCTTCCCTTCTGTGACAATCGAGCCCAATTGGTGGCAACAAATCGTACTTCTTCGCCCTTCTGCGACAAATCGAGCACAAATTGGTGGCAACAAATCGTACTTCTTCCCTTCTGTGACGAATCGAGCACAAGGCGGCAACAAATCGTACTTCTTCCCTTCTGTGACAATCGAGCACAAATTGGTGGCAACAAATCGTTTCTTCCCTTCTGTGACAATCTTCAACGTACTTCTTCTTCTGTGACAATCGAGCACAAATTGGTGACAACAAACCGTACTTCTTCTTCCCTTCTGTGACAATCGAGCACAAATTGGTGGCAACAAATCGTACTTCTTCCCTTCTGTGACAATCGAGCACAAATTGGTGGCAACAAATCGTACTTCTTCCCTTCTGTGACAATCGAGCACAAATTGGTGGCAACAAATCGTACTTCTTCCCTTCTGTGACAATCGAGCACAAATTGGTGGCAACAAATCGTACTTCTTCTTCCCGGCAACAATCGATTGGTGGCAACAAATCGTACTTCTTCCCTGTGACAATCGAGCACAAATTGGTGGCAACAAATCGTACTTCTTCCCTTCTGTGACAATCGAGCACAAATTGGTGGCAACAAATCGTACTTCTTCCCTTCTGTGACAATCGAGCACAAATTGGCGGCAACAAATCGTACTTCTTCCCTTCTGCGACAATCGAGCACAAATTGGTGGCAACAAATCGTACTTCTTGCTGTCTGTGACAATCTAGCACAAATTGGTGGCAACAAATCGTACTTCTTCCCTTCTGTTCTTCCCTTCTGTGACAATCGAGCACAAATTGGTGGCAACAAATCGTACTTCTTCCCTTCAGTGACAATCGAGCACAAACTGGTGGCAACAAATCGTACTTCTTCCCTTCTGTGACAATCGAGCACAGATTGGTGGCAACAAATCGCACTTCTTCCCTTCTGTGACAATCGAGCACAAATTGGTGGCAACAAATCGTACTTCTTCCCTTCTGCGACAATCGAGCACAAATTGGTGGCAACAAATCGCACCTCTTCCCTTCTGTGACAATCGAGCACAAATTGGTGGCAACAAATCGTACTTCTTCCCTTCTGTGACAATCGAGCACAAATTGGTGGCAACAAATCGTACTTCTTCCCTTCTGTGACAATCGAGCACAAATTGGTGGCAACAAATCGTACTTCTTGCCTTCTGTGACAATCCAGCACAAATTCGTAGCAACAAATCGTACTTCTTCCCTTCTGTGATAATCGAGCACAAATTGGTGGCAACAAAAATCGTATTTCTTCCCTTCTGTTCTTCCCTTCTGCGACAAACGACCACAAATTGGTGACAACAAATAGTACTTTTTCCCTTCTGTGACAAACGAGCACAAATCTTCTTCCCTTCTGTGACAATCGAGCACAAATTGGCGGCAACAAATCGTACTTCTTCCCTTCTGCGACAATCGACCACAAATTGGTGCCAATAAATCGCACTTCTTCCCTTCTGTGACAATCGAGCACAAATTGGTGGCAACAAATCGTACTTCTTCCCTTCTGCGATAATCGAGCACAAATTGGTGGCAATAAATCGTACTTCTTCCCTTCAGTGACAATCGAGCACAAATTGGTGGCAACAAGTCGTACTTCTTCCCTTCTAAGACAACGGAGCACAAATTGGTGGCAACAAATCGTACTTCTTCCCTTCTGTGACAAAGAAGCACAAATTGGTGATAATAAATCGTACTTCTTCCCTTTTGTGACCATCGAACACAAATTGGTGGCAACAAATCGTACTTCTTCCCTTCTATGACAATCGAGCACAAATTGGTGGCAACAAATCGTACTTCTTCCCTTATGTGACAATCGAGCACAAATTGGTGGCAACAAATCGTACTTCTCCCCTTCTGTGACAATCGAATACACATTGGTGGCAACAAAAATCGTACTTCTTCCCTTCTGTTCTTCCCTTCTGTGACAATCGAGCACAAATTGGTGGCAACAAATCGTAATTCTTCCCTTCTGTGACAATCGAGCACAAATTGGTGGCAACAAATCGTACTTCTTCCCCTCTGTGACAATCGAGCACAAATTGGTGGCAACAAATCGTACTTCTTCCCTTCTGTGACAATCGAGCACAAATTGGTGGCAACAAATCGTACTTCTTCCCTTCTGTGACAATCGAGCACAAATTGGTGACGACAAATCGTACTTCTTCTCTTCTGTGACAAACGAGCACAAATCTTCTTCCCGTCTGTGACACTCGAGCACAAATTCGTGGTAACAAATCGTACTTCTTACCTTCTGTGACAATCGAGCACAAATTGGTGGCAACGAGCACAACTTGGTGGCAACAAATCGTACTTCTTCCCTTCTGTGACAATCGAGCACAAATTGGTGGCAACAAATCGTTCCATGACAATCGAGCACAAATTGCTGGCAAATCGTACTTCTTCCCTTCTGTGACAATCGAGCGCAAATTGGTGGCAACAAATCGTACTTCTTCCCTTCTGTGACAATCGAGCACAAATTGGTACTTCTTCCCTTCTGTGACAATCGAACACAAATTGGTGGCAACAAATCGTACTTCTTCCCTTCTGTGACAATCGAGCACAAATTGGCGGCAACAAATCGTACTTCTTGCCGTCTGTGACAATCTAGCACAAATTGGTGGCAACAAATCGTACTTCTTCCCTTCTGTTCTTCCCTTCTGTGACAATCGAGCACAAATTGGTGGCAACAAATCGTACTTCTTCCCTTCTGTGACAATCGAGCACAAATTGGTGGCAACAAATCGTATTTCTTCCCTTCTATGGCAATCGAGCAGAAATTGGTGGCAACAGATCGCACTTCTTCCCTTCTGTGACAATCGAGCACAAATTGGTGGCAACAAATCGTACTTCTTCCCTTCTGCGACAATCGAGCACAAATTGGTGGCAACAAATCGCACCTCTTCCCTTCTGTGACAATCGAGCACAAATTGGTGGCAACAAATCGTACTTCTTCCCTTCTGTGACAATCGAGCACAAATTGGTGGCAACAAATCGTACTTCTTCCCTTCTGTGACAATCGAGCACAAATTGGTGGCAACAAATCGTACTTCTTGCCTTCTGTGACAACCCAGCACAAATTCGTAGCAACAAATCGTACTTCTTCCCTTCTGTGATAATCGAGCACAAATTGGTGGCAACAAAAATCGTATTTCTTCCCTTCTGTTCTTCCCTTCTGTGACAAACGACCACAAATTGGTGACAACAAATCGTACTTCTTCCCTTCTGTGACAAACGAGCACAAATCTTCTTCCCTTCTGTGACAATCGAGCATAAATTGGTGGCAACAAATCGTACTTCTTCCCTTCTGTGACAATCGACCACAAATTGGTGCCAATAAATCGCACTTCTTCCCTTCTGTGACAATCGAGCACAAATTGGTGGCAACAAATCGTACTTCTTCCCTTCTGCGATAATCGAGCACAAATTGGTGGCAACAAATCGTACTTCTTCCCTTCAGTGACAATCGAGCACAAATTGGTGGCAACAAATCGTACTTCTTCCCTTCTAAGACAACGGAGGACAAATTGGTGGCAACAAATCGTACTTCTTCCCTTCTGTGACAAAGAAGCACAAATTGGTGATAATAAATCGTACTTCTTCCCTTTTGTGACCATCGAACACAAATTGGTGGCAACAAATCGTACTTCTTCCCTTCTATGACAATCGAGCACAAATTGGTGGCAACAAATCGTACTTCTTCCCTTATGTGACAATCGAGCACAAATTGGTGGCAACAAATCGTACTTCTCCCCTTCTGTGACAATCGAACACATTGGTGGCAACAAAAATCGTACTTCTTCCCTTCTGTTCTTCCCTTCTGTGACAATCGAGCACAAATTGGTGGCAACAAATCGTAATTCTTCCCTTCTGTGACAATCGAGCACAAATTGGTGGCAACAAATCGTACTTCTTCCCCTCTGTGACAATCGAGCACAAATTGGTGGCAACAAATCGTACTTCTTCCCTTCTGTGACAATCGAGCACAAATTGGTGGCAACAAATCGTACTTCTTACCTTCTGTGACAATCGAGCACAAATTGGTGACGACAAATCGTACTTCTTCTCTTCTGTGACAAACGAGCACAAATCTTCTTCCCGCCTGTGATACTCGAGCACAAATTCGTGGTAACAAATCGTACTTCTTCCCTTCTGTGACAATCGAGCACAAATTGGTGGCAACGAGCACAACTTGGTGGCAACAAATCGTACTTCTTCCCTTCTGTGACAATCGAGCACAAATTGGTGGCAACAAATCGTTCTATGACAATCGAGCACAAATTGGTGGCAAATCGTACTTCTTCCCTTCTGTGACAATCGAGCACAAATTGGTGGCAACAAATCGTACTTCTTCCTTTCGGTGAGAATCGAGCGCAAATTGGTGGCATCAAATATTTTTTCTGCCCTTCTGTGACAATCGAGCATAAATTGGTGGCAACACATCGTACTTCTTCCCTTCTGTGAAATTCGAGCACAAATTGGTGGCAACAAATCGTACTTCTTCCCTTCTGTGACAATCGAGCACAAATTGGTGGCAACAAATCGTACTTCTTCCCTTCTGTGACAATCGCGCACAAATTGGTGGCAACATATCGTACTTCTTGCCTTCTGTGACAATGGAGCACAAATTGGTGGCAACAAATCGTAGTTCTTCCCTTCTGTGACAATCGAGCACAAATTGGTGGCAACAAATCGTACTTCTTCCCTTCCGTCCTTCTGTGACAATCTAGCACAAATTGGTGGCAACAAATCGTACTTCTTCCCTTCTGTTCTTCCCTTCTGTGACAATCGAGCACAAATTGGTGGCAACAAATCGTACTGCTTCCCTTCTGTGACAATCGAGCACAAATTGGTGGCAACAAATCGTACTTCTTCCCTTCTGTGACAATCGAGCACAAATTGGTGGCAACAAATCGCACTTCTTCCCTTCTGTGACAATCGAGCACAAATTGGTGACAACAAATCGTACTTCTTCCCTTCTGTGACAATGGAGCACAAATTGGTGGCAACAAATCGTACTTCTTCCCTTCTGTGACAAAGAAGCACAAATTGGTGGCAACAAATCGTACTTCTTCCCTTCTGTTCTTCCCTTCTGTGACAATCGTGCACAAATTGGTGGCAACAAATCGTACTTCTTCCCTTCAGTGACAATCGAGCACAAACTGGTGGCAACAAATCGTACTTCTTCCCTTCTGTGACAATCGAGCACAGATTGGTGGCAACAAATCGCGCTTCTTCTGTGACAATCGAGCACAAATTGGTGGCAACAAATTGTACTTCTTCCCTTCTGCGACAATCGAGCACAAATTGGTGGCAACAAATCGCACCTCTTCCCTTCTGTGACAATCGAGCACAAATTGGCGGCAACAAATCGTATTTCTTCCTTTCTGTGACAATCGAGCACAAATTGGTGGCAACAAATCGTACTTCTTCCCTTCTGTGACAATCGAGCACAAATTGGTGACAACAAATCGTACTTCTTGCCTTCTGTGACAATCCAGCACAAATTCGTAGCAACAAATCGTACTTCTTCCCTTCTGTGATAATCGAGCACAAATTGGTGGCAACAAAAATCGTACTTCTTCCCTTCTGTTCTTCCCTTCTGTGACAAACGACCACAAATTGGTGATAACAAATCGTACTTCTTCCCTTCTGTGACAAACGAGCACAAATCTTCTTCCCTTCTGTGACAATCGAGCACAAATTGGTGGCAACAAATCGTACTTCTTTCCTTCTGTGACAATCGAGCACAAACTGGTGGCAGCAAATCGTACTTCTTCCCTTCTGTGACAATCGAGCACAGATTGGTGGCAACAAATCGTACTTCTTCCCTTCTGTGACAATCGAGCACAAATTGGTGACAATAAATCGTACTTCTTCCCTTCAGTGACAATCGAGCACAAATTGGTGGCAACAAATCGTACTTCTTCCCTTCTGTGACAACGGAGCACAAATTGGTGGCAAAAAATCGTACTTCTTCCCTTCTGTGACAAAGAAGCACAAATTGGTGGCAACAAATCGTACTTCTTCCCTTCTGTGACCATCGAACACAAATTGGTGGCAACAAATCGTACTTCTTCGCTTCTATGACAATCGAGCACAAATTGGTGGCAACAAATCGTACTTCTTCCCTTATGTGACAATCGAGCACAAATTGGTGGCAACAAATCGTACTTCTTCCCTTCTGTGACAATCGAGCACCAATTGGTGGCAACAAATCGTACTTGTTCCCTTCTGTGACAATCGAGCACAAATTGGTGGCAACAAATCGTACTTCTCCCCTTCTGTGACAATCGAACACACATTGGTGGCAACAAAATTCGTACTTCTTCCCTTCTGTTCTTCCCTTCTGTGACAATGGAGCACAAATTGGTGGCAACAAATCGTACTTCTTCCCTTCTGTGACAATCGAGCACAGATTGGTGGCAACAAATCGTACTTCTTCCCTTCTGTGACAATCGAGCACAAATTGGTGGCAACAAATCGTACTTTTTCCCTTCTGTGACAATCGAGCACAAATTGGTGGCAACAAATCGTATTTCTTCCCTTCTGAGATAATCGAGCACAAGTAGGTGGCAACAAATCGTACTTCTTCCCTTCTGTAACAATCGAGCACAAAAAGGTGGCAACAAATCGTACTTCTTCCCTTCCGCCCTTCTGTGACAAACGAGCACAAAGTGGTGGCAACAAATCGTACTTCTTCCCTTCTGTGATAATCGAGCACAAATTGGTGGCAACAAATCGTACGTCTTCCCTTCTGTGACAATCGAGCACAAATTGGTGGCAACAAATCGTACTTCTTCCCTTCTGTGACAATCGAGCACAAATTGGTGGCAACAAATCGTACTTCTTCCCTTCTGTGACAATCGAGCACACAACAAATCGTACTTCTTCCCTTCTGTGACAATCGGCAACAAATCGTACTTCTTCCCTTCTGTGACAATCGAGCACAAATTGGTGGCAACAAATCGTATTTCTTCCCTTCTGTGACAATCGAGCACAAATTGGTGGCAACAAATCGTACTTCTTCCCTTCCGTCCTTCTGTGACAATCTAGCACAAATTGGTGGCAACAAATCGTACTTCTTCCCTTCTGTTCTTCCCTTCTGTGACAATAGAGCACAAATTGGTGGCAACAAATCGTACTTCTTCCCTTCTGTGACAATCGAGCACAAATTGGTGGCAACAAATCGTACTTCTTCCCTTCTGTGACAATCGAGCACAAATTGGTGGCAACAAATCGTACTTCTTCCCTTCTGTGACAATCGAGCACAAATTGGTGACAACAAATCGTACTTCTTCCCTTCTGTGCCAATCGAGCACAAATTGGTGGCAACAAATCGTACTTCTTGCTGTCTGTGACAATCTAGCACAAATTGGTGACAACAAATCGTACTTCTTCCCTTCGGTTCTTCCCTTCTGTGACAATCGTGCACAAATTGGTGGCAACAAATCGTACTTCTTCCCTTCAGTGACAATCGAGCACAAACTGGTGGCAACAAATCGTACTTCTTCCCTTCTGTGACAATCGAGCACAGATTGGTGGCAACAAATCGCGCTTCTTCCCTTCTGTGACAATCGAGCACAAATTGGTGGCAACAAATTGTACTTCTTCCCTTCTGCGACAATCGAGCACAAATTGGTGGCAACAAATCGCACCTCTTCCCTTCTGTGACAATCGAGCACAAATTGGCGGCAACAAATCGTACTTCTTCCCTTCTGTGACAATCGAGCACAAATTGGTGGCAACAAATCGTACTTCTTCCCTTCTGTGACAATCGAGCACAAATTGGTGGAAACAAATCGTACTTCTTGCCTTCTGTGACAATCCAGCACAAATTCGTAGCAACAAATCGTACTTCTTCTCTTCTGTGATAATCGAGCACAAATTGGTGGCAACAAAAATCGTACTTCTTCCCTTCAGTTCTTCCCTCTGTGAAAAACGACCACAAATTGGTGATAACAAATCGTACTTCTTCCCTTCTGTGACAAAGGAGCACAAATCTTCTTCCCTTCTGTGACAATCGAGCACAAATTGGTGGCAACAAATCGTACTTCTTCCCTTCCGTCCTTCAGTGACAATCGAGCACAAACTGGTGGCAACAAATCGTACTTCTTCCCCTCTGTGACAATCGAGCACAAATTGGTGGCAACAAATCGTATTTCTTCCCTTCTGTAACAATCGAGCACAAATTGGTGACAACAAATCGTACTTCTTCCCTTCTGTGACAATCGAGCACAAATTGGCGACGAAAAATCGTACTTCTTCTCTTCTGTGACAAACGAGCACAAATCTTCTTGCCGTCTGTGACACTCGAGCACAAATTGGTGGCAACAAATCGTACTTCTTCCCTTCTGTGAAACAATCGAGCACAAATTGGTGGAAACAAATCGTATTTCTTGCCTTCTGTGCCAATCGAACACACATTGGTGGCAACAAATCGTACTTCTTCCCTTCTGTGACAATCGAGCACAAATTGGTGGCAATGAATCGTACTTCTTCCCTTCTGTGATAATCGAGCACAAATTGGTGGCAACAAAAATCGTATTTCTTCCCTTCTGTTCTTCCCTTCTGTGACAATCAAGCACAAATTGGTGGCAACAAATCGTACTTCTTCCCTTCTGTGACCATCTTACAAATTGGTGCCAATAAATCGCACTTCTTCCCTTCTGTGACAATCGAGCACAAATTGGTGGCAACAAATCGTACTTCTTCCCTTCTGCGATAATCGAGCACAAATTGGTGGCAACAAATCGTACTTCTTCCCTTCAGTGACAATCGAGCACAAATTGGTGGCAACAAATCGTACTTCTTCCCTTCTGTGACAATCGAGCACAAATTGGTGGCAACAAATCGTACTTCTTCCCTTCTGTGACAAAGAAGCACAAATTGGTGGCAACAAATCGTACTTCTTCCCTTTTGTGACCATCGAACACAAATTGGTGGCAACAAATCGTACTTCTTCGCTTCTATGACAATCGAGCACAGATTGGTGGCAACAAAGCCTACTTCTTCCCTTATGTGATAATCGAGCACAAATTGGTGGCAACAAATCGTACTTGTCCCCTTCTGTGACAATCGAGCACAAATTGGTGGCAACAAATCGTACTTGTTCCCTTCTGTGACAATCGAGCACAAATTGGTGGCAACAAATCGTACTTCTCCCCTTCTGTGACAATCGAACACACATTGGTGGCAACAAAAATCGTACTTCTTCCCTTCTGTTCTTCCCTTCTGTGACAATCGAGCACAAATTGGTGGCAACAAATCGTACTTCTTCCCTTCTGTGACAATCGAGCACAAATTGGTGGCAACAAATCGTACTTCTTCCCCTCTGTGACAATCGAGCACAAATTGGTGGCAACAAATCGTATTTCTTCCCTTCTGTAACAATCGAGCACAAATTGGTGACAACAAATCGTACTTCTTCCCTTCTGTGACAATCGAGCACAGATTGGCGACGACAAATCGTACTTCTTCTCTTCTGTGACAAACGAGCACAAATCTTCTTCCCGTCTGTGACACTCGAGCACAAATTCGTGGTAATAAATCGTACTTCTTCCCTTCTGTGACAATCGAGCACAAATTGGTGGCAACGAGCACAACTTGGTGACAACAAATCGTACTTCTTGCCTGTGACAATCGAGCACAAATTGGTGGCAATAAATCGTTCTATGACAATCTAGTACAAATTGGTGGCAAATCGTACTTCTTCCCTTCTAAGACAATCGAGCACAAATTGGTGGCAACAAATCGTACTTCTTCCCTTCAGTGACAATCGAGCATAAATTGGTGGCAACAAATCGTACTTCTTCCCTTCTGTGACAACGGAGCACAAATTGGTGGCAACAAATCGTACTTCTTCCCTTCTGTGACAATCGAGCACAAATTGGTGACAATGAATCGTGCTTCTTCCCTTCTGTGACAAACGAGCACAAATTGGTGGCAACAAATCGTACTTCTTCCCTTCTGTGACAATCGAGCACAAATTGGTGGCAACAAATATTATTTCTGCCCTTCTGTGACAATCGAGCATAAATTGGTGGCAACACATCGTACTTCTTCCCTTCTGTGAAATTCGAGCACAAATTGGTGGCAACAAATCGTACTTTTTTGCCTTCTATGACAATCGAGCACAAGTCTGTGGCAACACATCGTACTTCTTTCCTTCTGTGACAACCGAGCACAAATTGGTGGCAACATATCGTACTTCTTGCCTTAAGTGACGATCGAGCACAAATTGGTGGCAACAAATCGTACTTCTTCCCTTCCGCCCTGCTGTGACAATCGAGCACAAATTGGCGGCAACAAATCGTACTTCTTCCCTTCTAAGACAGTCGAACACAAATTGGTGGCAACAAATCGTACTTCTTCCTTTCTGTGACAATCGAGCACAAATTGGTGGCAACAAAAATCGTATTTCTTCCCTTCTGTTCTTCCCTTCTGTGACAATCAAGCACAAATTGGTGGCAACAAATCGTACTTCTTCCCTTCTGTGACAATCGAGCACAAATTGGCGGCAACAAATCGTACTTCTTCCCTGCTGTGACAATCGTAGTGACAATCGAGCACAAATTGGTGGCAACAAATCGTACTTCTTCCCTTCTGTGACAATCGAGCACAAATTGGTGGCAACAAATCTTACTTCTTCCCTTCTAAGAGAATCGAGCACAAATTAGTGGCAACAAATCGTACTTCTTCCCTTCTGTGACAATCGAGCACAAATTGGTGGCAACAAATCGTATTTCTTCCCTTCTGTGACAATCGAGCACAAATTGGTGGCAACAAATCGTACTTCTTGCCTTCTGTGTCAATCGAGCACAAATTGGTGGCAACAAATCGTACTTCTTCCCTTCTGTGATGATCGAGCACAAATTGGTGGCAACAAATCGTACTTCTTCCCTTCTGTGACAATCGAGCACAAATTGGTGGAAACAAATCGTACTTCTTCCCTTCTGTGACAATCGAGCACAGATTGCCGGCAACAAATCGTACTTCTTCCCTTCTGTAACAATCGAGCACAAATTGGTGGCAACAAATCGCACTTCTTCCCTTCTGTGACAATCGAGCACAAATTGGCGGCAACAAATCGTACTTCTTCCCTTCTGTGACAATCGATCACAAATTGGTGGCACCAAATCGTACTTCTTCCCTTCTGTGACAATCGAGCACAAATTGGTGGCAACAAATCGTACTTCTTCCCTTCTGTGATAATCGAGCACAAATTAGTGGCAACAAATCGTACTTCTTCCCTTCTGTGACAATCGAACACAAATTGGTGGCAACAAATCGTATTTCTTCTTTTCCGCCATTCTGTGACAATCGAGCACAAATTGGTGGCAACAAATCGTACTTCTTCCCTTCTGTGACAATCGAGCACAAATTGGTGGCAACAAATCGCACTTCTTCCCTTCTGTGACAATCTAGCACAAAGTGGTGACAATAAATCGTACTTCTTCCCTTTTGTGACCATCGAGCACAAATTGGTGGCAACAAATCGTACTTCTTCTCTTCTGTGACAATCGAGCACAAATTGGTGGCAACAAATCGTACTTGTTCCCTTCTGTGTCAATCGAGCACAAATTGGTGGAAACAAATCGTACTTCTTGCCTTCTGTGCCAATCGAACACACATTGGTGGCAACAAATCGTACTTCTTCCCTTCTGTGACAATCGAGCACAAATTGGTGGCAACAAATCGTACTTCTTCCCTTCTGTGACAATCGAGCACAAATTGGTGGCAACAAATCGTACTTCTTCCCTTCTGTGACAATCGAGCACAAATTGGTGGCAACAAATCGTATTTCTTCCCTTCTGTGACAATCGAACACACATTGGTGGCAACAAAAATCGTACTTCTTCCCTTCTGTTCTTCCCTTCTGTGACAATCGAGCACAAATTGGTGGCAACAAATCGTACTTCTTCCTTTCTGTGACAATCGAGCACAAATTGGTGGCAACAAATCGTACTTGTTCCCTTCTGTGACAATCGAGCACAAATTGGTGGCAACAAATCGTACTTCTCCCCTTCTGTGACAATCGAACACACATTGGTGGCAACAAAAATCGTACTTCTTCCCTTCTGTTCTTGCCTTCTGTGACAATCGAGCACAAATTGGTGGCAACAAATCGTACTTCTTCCCTTCTGTGACAATCGAGCACAAAGTGGTGGCAACAAAGCGTACTTCTTCCCCTCTGTGACAATCGAGCACAAATTGGTGGCAACAAATCGTATTTCTTCCCTTCTGTAACAATCGAACATACATTGGTGGCAACAAAAATCGTACTTCTTCCCTTCTGTTCTTCCCTTCTGTGACAATCGAGCACAAATTGGTGGCAACAAATCGTACTTCTTCCCTTCAGTGACAATCGAGCACAAATTGGTGACAACAAATCGTACTTCTTCCCTTCTGTGCCAATCGAGCACAAATTGGCGGCAACAAATCGTACTTCTTCCCTTCTGTGACAATCTAGCACAAATTGGTGGCAACAAATCGTACTTCTTCCCTTCTGTTCTTCCCGTCTGTGACAATCGAGCACAAATTGGTGGCAACAAATCGTACTTCTTCCCTTCAGTGACAATCGAGCACAAACTGGTGGCAACAAATCGTACTTCTTCCCTTCTGTGACAATCGAGCACAGATTGGTGGCAACAGATCGCGCTTCTTCCCTTCTGTGACAATCGAGCACAAATTGGTGGCAACAAATTGTACTTCTTCCCTTCTGCGACAATCGAGCACAAATTGGTGGCAACAAATCGCACCTCTTCCCTTCTGTGACAATCGAGCACAAATTGGCGGCAACAAATCGTATTTCTTCCTTTCTGTGACAATCGAGCACAAATTGGTGGCAACAAATCGTACTTCTTCCCTTCTGTGACAATCGAGCACAAATTGGTGACAACAAATCGTACTTCTTGCCTTCTGTGACAATCCAGCACAAATTCGTAGCAACAAATCGTACTTCTTCCCTTCTGTGATAATCGAGCACAAATTGGTGGCAACAAAAATCGTACTTCTTCCCTTCTGTTCTTCCCTTCTGTGACAAACGACCACAAATTGGTGATAACAAATAGTACTTCTTCCCTTCTGTGACAAACGAGCACAAATCTTCTTCCCTTCTGTGACAATCGAGCACAAATTGGTGGCAACAAATCGTACTTCTTCCCTTCTGTGACAATCGAGCACAAACTGGTGGCAGCAAGTCGTACTTCTTCCCTTCTGTGACAATCGAGCACAGATTGGTGGCAACAAATCGTACTTCTTCCCTTCTGTGACAATCGGGCACAAATTGGTGACAACAAATCGTACTTCTTCCCTTCAGTGACAATCGAGTACAAATTGGTGGCAACAAATCGTACTTCTTCCCTTCTGTGACAACGGAGCACAAATTGGTGGCAACAAATCGTACTTCTTCCCTTCTGTGACAAAGAAGCACAAATTGGTGGCAACAAATCGTACTTCTTCCCTTCTGTGACCATCGAACACAAATTGGTGGCAACAAATCGTACTTCTTCGCTTCTATGACAATCGAGCACAAATTGGTGGCAACAAATCGTACTTCTTCCCTTCTGTGACAATCGAGCACAAGTTGGTGGCAACAAATTGTACTTCTTCCCCTCTGTGACAATCGAGCACAAATTGGTGGCAACAAATCGTATTTCTTCCCTTCTGTAACAATCGAACACACATTGGTGGCAACAAAAATCGTACTTCTTCCCTTCTGTTCTTCCCTTCTGTGACAATCGAACACACATTGGTGGCAACAAAATTCGTACTTCTTCCCTTCTGTTCTTCCCTTCTGTGACAATGGAGCACAAATTGGTGGCAACAAATCGTACGTCTTCCCTTCTGTGACAATCGAGCACAGATTGGTGGCAACAAATCGTACTTCTTCCCTTCTGTGACAATCGAGCACAAATT
Organism: Symbiodinium natans; assembly: GCA_905221605.1. NCBI lineage: Eukaryota > Dinophyceae > Suessiales > Symbiodiniaceae > Symbiodinium > Symbiodinium natans. The sequence goes on from CAJNDS010000955.1 coordinate 25,065, forward strand.
GGTGGCAACAAATCGTACTTTTTCCCTTCTGTGACAATCGAGCACAAATTGGTGGCAACAAATCGTATTTCTTCCCTTCTGAGATAATCGAGCACAAGTAGGTGGCAACAAATCGTACTTCTTCCCTTCTGTAACAATCGAGCACAAAAAGGTGGCAACAAATCGTACTTCTTCCCTTCCGCCCTTCTGTGACAAACGAGCACAAAGTGGTGGCAACAAATCGTACTTCTTCCCTTCTGTGATAATCGAGCACAAATTGGTGGCAACAAATCGTACGTCTTCCCTTCTGTGACAATCGAGCACAAATTGGTGGCAACAAATCGTACTTCTTCCCTTTTGTGACAATCGAGCACAAATTGGTGGCAACAAATCGTACTTCTTCCCTTCTGTGACAATCGAGCACAAATTGGTGGCAACAAATCGTACTTCCCTTCCGAGCACAAATTGGTGGCAACAAATCGTACTTCTTCCCTTCTGTGACAATCGAGCACAAATTGGTGGCAACAAATCGTACTTCTTCCCTTCTGTGACAATCGAGCACAAATGGTGGCAACAAATCGTACTTCTTCCCTTCTGTGCCAATCGAGCACAAATTGGTGGCAACAAATCGTACTTCTTCCCTTCTGTGACAATCGAGCACAAATTGGTGGCAACAAATCGTACTTCTTCCCTTCTGTGACAATCGAGCACAAATTGGTGGCAACAAATCGTACTTCTTCTGTGACCTTCTGTGACAATCGAGCACAAATTGGTGGCAACAAATCGTACTTCTTCCCCTCTGTGACAATCGAGCACAAATTGGTGGCAACAAATCGTACTTCTTCCCTTCTGTGTGACAATCGAGCACAAATTGGTGGCAACAAATCGTACTTCTTCCCTTCTGTGACAATCGAGCACAAATTGGTGGCAACAAATCGTACTTCTTCCCTTCTGTGACAATCGAGCACAAATTGGTGGCAACAAATCGTACTTCTTCCCTTCTGTGACAATCGAGCACAAATTGGTGGCAACAAATCGCACTTCTTCCCTTCTGTGACAATCGAGCACAAATTGGTGGCAACAAATCGTACTTCTTTCCTTCTGTGACAATCGAGCACAAACTGGTGGCAACAAATCGTACTTCTTCCCTTCTGTGACAATCGAGCACAGATTGGTGGCAACAAATCGTACTTCTTCCCTTCTGTGACAATCGAGCACAAATTGGTGGCAACAAATCGTACTTCTTCCCTTCTGTGACAATCGAGCACAAATTGGTGGCAACAAATCGTACTTCTTCCCTTCTGTGAAACAATCGAGCACAAATTGGTGGAAACAAATCGTACTTCTTGCCTTCTGTGCCAATCGAACACACATTGGTGGCAACAAATCGTACTTCTTCCCTTCTGTGACAATCGAGCACAAATTGGTGGCAATGAATCGTACTTCTTCCCTTCTGTGATAATCGAGCACAAATTGGTGGCAACAAAAATCGTATTTCTTCCCTTCTGTTCTTCCCTTCTGTGACAATCAAGCACAAATTGGTGGCAACAAATCGTACTTCTTCCCTTCTGTGACCATCTTACAAATTGGTGCCAATAAAACGCACTTCTTCCCTTCTGTGACAATCGAGCACAAATTGGTGGCAACAAATCGTACTTCTTCCCTTCTGCGATAATCGAGCACAAATTGGTGGCAACAAATCGTACTTCTTCCCTTCAGTGACAATCGAGCACAAATTGGTGGCAACAAATCGTACTTCTTCCCTTCTGTGACAACGCAGCACAAATTGGTGGCAACAAATCGTACTTCTTCCCTTCTGTGACAAAGAAGCACAAATTGGTGGCAACAAATCGTACTTCTTCCCTTTTGTAACCATCGAACACAAATTGGTGGCAACAAATCGTACTTCTTCGCTTCTATGACAATCGAGCACAAATTGGTGGCAACAAATCGTACTTCTTCCCTTCTGTGACAATCGAGCACAAATTGGTGGCAACAAATCGTACTTCTTCCCTTCTGTGACAATCGAGCACAAATTGGTGGCAACAAATCGTACTTGTTCCCTTCTGTGACAATCGAGCACAAATTGGTGGCAACAAATCGTACTTCTCCCCTTCTGTGACAATCGAACACACATTGGTGGCAACAACAATCGTACTTCTTCCCTTCTGTTCTTCCCTTCTGTGACAATCGAGCACAAATTGGTGGCAACAAATCGTACTTCTTCCCTTCTGTGACAATCGAGCACAAATTGGTTGCAACAAATCGTACTTCTTCCCCTCTGTGACAATCGAGCACAAATTGGTGGCAACAAATCGTATTTCTTCCCTTCTGTAACAATCGAGCACAAATTGGTGACAACAAATCGTACTTCTTGCCTTCTGTGACAATCGAGCACAAATTGGCGACGACAAATCGTACTTCTTCTCTTCTGTGACAGACGAGCACAAATCTTCTTCCCGTCTGTGACACTCGAGCACAAATTCGTGGTAACAAATCGTACTTCTTCCCTTCTGTGACAATCGAGCACAAATTGGTGGCAACGAGCACAACTTGGTGACAACAAATCGTACTTCTTCCCTTCTGTGACAATCGAGCACAAATTGGTGGCAATAAATCGTTCTATGACAATCTAGCACAAATTGGTGGCAAATCGTACTTCTTCCCTTCTAAGACAATCGAGCACAAATTGGTGGCAACAAATCGTACTTCTTCCCTTCTGTGACAATCGAGCACAAATTGGTGGCAACAAATCGTACTTCTTCCTTTCGGTGAGAATCGAGCGCAAATTGGTGGCAACAAATCGTACTTCTTCCCTTCTGTGACAATCGAGCACAAATTGGTGACAATGAATCGTGCTTCTTCCCTTCTGTGACAAACGAGCACAAATTGGTGGCAACAAATCGTACTTCTTCCCTTCTGTGACAATCGAGCACAAATTGGTGGCAACAAATATTATTTCTGCCCTTCTGTGACAATCGAGCATAAATTGGTGGCAACACATCGTACTTCTTCCCTTCTGTGAAATTCGAGCACAAATTGGTGGCAACAAATCGTTTTTCTTCCCTTCTATGACAATCGAGCACAAGTCTGTGGCAATACATCGTACTTCTTTCCTTCTGTGACAACCGAGCACAAATTGGTGGCAACATATCGTACTTCTTGCCTTAAGTGACAATAGCACAAATTGGTGGCAACAAATCGTACTTCTTCCCTTCCACCCTGCTGTGACAATCGAGCACAAATTGGTGGCAACAAATCGTACTTCTTCCCTTCTAAGACAGTCGAGCACAAATTGGTGGCAACAAATCGTACTTCTTCCTTTCTGTGACAATCGAGCACAAATTGGTGGCAACAAATCGTATTTCTTCCCTTCTGTGACAATCGAGCACAAATTGGTGGCAACAAATCGTACTTCTTCCCTTCTGTGACAATCGAGCACAAATTGGCGGCAACAAATCGTACTTCTTCCCTGCTGTGACAATCGAGCACAAATTGGTGGCAACAAATCGTACTTCTTCCCTTCTGTGACAATCGAGCACAAATTGGTGGCAACAAATCTTACTTCTTCCCTTCTGTGACAATCGAACACAAATTGGCACAAATTACCTCTTCCCTTCTGTGACAATCGAGCACAAATTGGTGGCAACAAATCGTACTTCTTCCTTTCTGTGACAATCGAGCACAAATTGGTGGCAACAAATCGTACTTCTTGCCTTCTGTGACAATCGAGCACAAATTGGTGGCAACAAATCGTACTTATTCCCTTCTGTGATAATCGAGCACAAATTGGTGGCAACAAATCGTACTTCTTCCCTTCTGTGACAATCGAGCACAAATTGGTGGCAACAAATCGTATTTCTTCTTTTCCGCCATTCTGTGACAATCGAGCACAAATTGGTGGCAACAAATCGTACTTCTTCCCTTCTGTGACAATCGAGCACAAATTGGTGGCAACAAATCGTACTTCTTCCCTTCTGTGACAATCGGTGGAGTACTTCTTGCCTTCTGTCGAACAGGTGGCAATCAAATTGGTGGCAACAAATCGTACTTCTTCCCTTCTGTGACAATCGAGCACAAATTGGTGGCAACAAATCGTATTTCTTCTTTTCCGCCATTCTGTGACCATCAAGCACAAATTGGTGGCAACAAATCGTACTTCTTCCCTTCTGTGACAATCGAGCACAAATTGGTGGCAACAAATCGTACTTCTTCCCTTCTGTGACAATCGAGCACAAATTGGTGGCAACAAATCGTATTTCTTCCTTTCTGTGACAATCGAGCACAAATTGGTGGCAACAAATCGTATTGCTTCCTTTCTGTGATAATCGAGCACGAATTGGTGGCAACAAATCGTACTTCTTCGCTTCTATGACAATCGAGCACAAATTGGTGGCAACAAATCATACTTCTCTCCTTCTGTGACAATCGAGCACAAATTGGCGGCAGCAAATCGTACTTCTTCCCTTCTGTGACAATCGAGCACAAATTGGTGGCAACAAATCGTATTTCTTCCCTTCTGTGACAATCGAGCACAAATGGGTGGCAACAAATCGTACTTCTTCCCTTCCGCCCTTCTGTGACAATCGAGCACAAAGTGGTGGCAACAAATCGTACTTCTTCCCTTCTGCGACAATCGAGCACAAATTGGTGGCAACAAATCGTACTTCTTCCCGTCTGTGACAATCTAGCACAAATTGGTGGCAAATCGTACTTCTTCCCTTCTAAGACAATCGAGCACAAATTGGCGGCAACAAATCGTACTTCTTCCCTTCTGTGACAATCGAACACAAATTGGTGGCAACAAATCGTACTCCTTCCCTTCTGTGACAATCGAGCACAAAGTGCTGACAATAAATCGTACTTCTTCCCTTTTGTGACCATCGAGCACGAATTGCTGGCAACAGATCGTACTTCTTCCCTTCCGCCCTTCTGCGACAATCGAGCACAAATTGGTGGCAACAAATCGTATTTCTTCCCTTCTGTGACAATCGAGCACAAATTGGTGGCAACAAATCGTACTTCTTCCCTTCTGTGACAATCGAACACAAATTGGCGGCAACAAATCGTACCTCTTCCCTTCTGTGACAATCGAGCACAAATTGGTGGCAACAAATCGTACTTCTTCCCTTCTGTGACAATCGAGCACAAATTGGCGGCAACAAATCGTACTTCTTCCCTTCTGTGACAATCGAGCACAAATTGGTGGCAACAAATCGTTCTTCTTCCCTTCCGCCCTTCTGCGACAATCGAGCACAAATTGGTGGCAACAAATCGTACTTCTTCCCTTCTGTGACAATCGAGCACAAGTTGGTGGCAACAAATCGTACTTCTTCCCTTCTGTGACAATCGAGCACAAATTGGTGGCAACAAATCGTACTTCTTCCCTTCTGTGACAATCGAGCACAAATTGGTGGCAACAAATCGTACTTCTTCCCTTCTGTGATAATCGAGCACATTGTGGCAACAAATCGTACTTCTTCCCTTCTGTGACAATCGAGCACAAATTGGTGGCAACAAATCGTACTTCTTCCCTTCTGTGACAATCGAGCACAAATTGGTGGCAACAAATCGTACTTCTTCCCTTCTGTGACAATCGAGAACAAATTGGTGGCAACAAATCGTACTTCTTCCCTTCTGTGACAATCGAGCACAAATTGGTGGCAACAAATCGTAATTCTTCCCTTCTGTGACAATCGAGCACAAATTGGTGGCAACAAATCGTACTTCTTCCCTTCCGCCCTCCTGTGACAATCGAGCACAAATTGGTGACAACAAACCGTACTTCTTCTTCCCTTCTGTGACAATCGAGCACAAATTGGTGGCAACAAATCGTACTTCTTCCCTTCTGTGACAATCGAGCACAAATTGGTGGCAACAAATCGTACTTCTTCCCTTCTGTGACAATCGAGCACAAATTGGTGGCAACAAATCGTACTTCTTCCCTTCTGTGACAATCGAGCACAAATTGGCGGCAACAAATCGTACTTCTTCCCTTCTGCGACAATCGAGCACAAATTGGTGGCAACAAATCGTACTTCTTGCTGTCTGTGACAATCTAGCACAAATTGGTGGCAACAAATCGTACTTCTTCCCTTCTGTTCTTCCCTTCTGTGACAATCGAGCACAAATTGGTGGCAACAAATCGTACTTCTTCCCTTCAGTGACAATCGAGCACAAACTGGTGGCAACAAATCGTACTTCTTCCCTTCTGTGACAATCGAGCACAGATTGGTGGCAACAAATCGCACTTCTTCCCTTCTGTGACAATCGAGCACAAATTGGTGGCAACAAATCGTACTTCTTCCCTTCTGCGACAATCGAGCACAAATTGGTGGCAACAAATCGCACCTCTTCCCTTCTGTGACAATCGAGCACAAATTGGCGGCAACAAATCGTACTTCTTCCTTTCTGTGACAATCGAGCACAAATTGGTGGCAACAAATCGTACTTCTTCCCTTCTGTGACAATCGAGCACAAATTGGTGGCAACAAATCGTACTTCTTGCCTTCTGTGACAATCCAGCACAAATTCGTAGCAACAAATCGTACTTCTTCCCTTCTGTGATAATCGAGCACAAATTGGTGGCAACAAAAATCGTATTTCTTCCCTTCTGTTCTTCCCTTCTGCGACAAACGACCACAAATTGGTGACAACAAATAGTACTTTTTCCCTTCTGTGACAAACGAGCACAAATCTTCTTCCCTTCTGTGACAATCGAGCACAAATTGGCGGCAACAAATCGTACTTCTTCCCTTCTGCGACAATCGACCACAAATTGGTGCCAATAAATCGCACTTCTTCCCTTCTGTGACAATCGAGCACAAATTGGTGGCAACAAATCGTACTTCTTCCCTTCTGCGATAATCGAGCACAAATTGGTGGCAATAAATCGTACTTCTTCCCTTCAGTGACAATCGAGCACAAATTGGTGGCAACAAGTCGTACTTCTTCCCTTCTAAGACAACGGAGCACAAATTGGTGGCAACAAATCGTACTTCTTCCCTTCTGTGACAAAGAAGCACAAATTGGTGATAATAAATCGTACTTCTTCCCTTTTGTGACCATCGAACACAAATTGGTGGCAACAAATCGTACTTCTTCCCTTCTATGACAATCGAGCACAAATTGGTGGCAACAAATCGTACTTCTTCCCTTATGTGACAATCGAGCACAAATTGGTGGCAACAAATCGTACTTCTCCCCTTCTGTGACAATCGAATACACATTGGTGGCAACAAAAATCGTACTTCTTCCCTTCTGTTCTTCCCTTCTGTGACAATCGAGCACAAATTGGTGGCAACAAATCGTAATTCTTCCCTTCTGTGACAATCGAGCACAAATTGGTGGCAACAAATCGTACTTCTTCCCCTCTGTGACAATCGAGCACAAATTGGTGGCAACAAATCGTACTTCTTCCCTTCTGTGACAATCGAGCACAAATTGGTGGCAACAAATCGTACTTCTTCCCTTCTGTGACAATCGAGCACAAATTGGTGACGACAAATCGTACTTCTTCTCTTCTGTGACAAACGAGCACAAATCTTCTTCCCGTCTGTGACACTCGAGCACAAATTCGTGGTAACAAATCGTACTTCTTACCTTCTGTGACAATCGAGCACAAATTGGTGGCAACGAGCACAACTTGGTGGCAACAAATCGTACTTCTTCCCTTCTGTGACAATCGAGCACAAATTGGTGGCAACAAATCGTTCCATGACAATCGAGCACAAATTGCTGGCAAATCGTACTTCTTCCCTTCTGTGACAATCGAGCGCAAATTGGTGGCAACAAATCGTACTTCTTCCCTTCTGTGACAATCGAGCACAAATTGGTACTTCTTCCCTTCTGTGACAATCGAACACAAATTGGTGGCAACAAATCGTACTTCTTCCCTTCTGTGACAATCGAGCACAAATTGGCGGCAACAAATCGTACTTCTTGCCGTCTGTGACAATCTAGCACAAATTGGTGGCAACAAATCGTACTTCTTCCCTTCTGTTCTTCCCTTCTGTGACAATCGAGCACAAATTGGTGGCAACAAATCGTACTTCTTCCCTTCTGTGACAATCGAGCACAAATTGGTGGCAACAAATCGTATTTCTTCCCTTCTATGGCAATCGAGCAGAAATTGGTGGCAACAGATCGCACTTCTTCCCTTCTGTGACAATCGAGCACAAATTGGTGGCAACAAATCGTACTTCTTCCCTTCTGCGACAATCGAGCACAAATTGGTGGCAACAAATCGCACCTCTTCCCTTCTGTGACAATCGAGCACAAATTGGTGGCAACAAATCGTACTTCTTCCCTTCTGTGACAATCGAGCACAAATTGGTGGCAACAAATCGTACTTCTTCCCTTCTGTGACAATCGAGCACAAATTGGTGGCAACAAATCGTACTTCTTGCCTTCTGTGACAACCCAGCACAAATTCGTAGCAACAAATCGTACTTCTTCCCTTCTGTGATAATCGAGCACAAATTGGTGGCAACAAAAATCGTATTTCTTCCCTTCTGTTCTTCCCTTCTGTGACAAACGACCACAAATTGGTGACAACAAATCGTACTTCTTCCCTTCTGTGACAAACGAGCACAAATCTTCTTCCCTTCTGTGACAATCGAGCATAAATTGGTGGCAACAAATCGTACTTCTTCCCTTCTGTGACAATCGACCACAAATTGGTGCCAATAAATCGCACTTCTTCCCTTCTGTGACAATCGAGCACAAATTGGTGGCAACAAATCGTACTTCTTCCCTTCTGCGATAATCGAGCACAAATTGGTGGCAACAAATCGTACTTCTTCCCTTCAGTGACAATCGAGCACAAATTGGTGGCAACAAATCGTACTTCTTCCCTTCTAAGACAACGGAGGACAAATTGGTGGCAACAAATCGTACTTCTTCCCTTCTGTGACAAAGAAGCACAAATTGGTGATAATAAATCGTACTTCTTCCCTTTTGTGACCATCGAACACAAATTGGTGGCAACAAATCGTACTTCTTCCCTTCTATGACAATCGAGCACAAATTGGTGGCAACAAATCGTACTTCTTCCCTTATGTGACAATCGAGCACAAATTGGTGGCAACAAATCGTACTTCTCCCCTTCTGTGACAATCGAACACATTGGTGGCAACAAAAATCGTACTTCTTCCCTTCTGTTCTTCCCTTCTGTGACAATCGAGCACAAATTGGTGGCAACAAATCGTAATTCTTCCCTTCTGTGACAATCGAGCACAAATTGGTGGCAACAAATCGTACTTCTTCCCCTCTGTGACAATCGAGCACAAATTGGTGGCAACAAATCGTACTTCTTCCCTTCTGTGACAATCGAGCACAAATTGGTGGCAACAAATCGTACTTCTTACCTTCTGTGACAATCGAGCACAAATTGGTGACGACAAATCGTACTTCTTCTCTTCTGTGACAAACGAGCACAAATCTTCTTCCCGCCTGTGACACTCGAGCACAAATTCGTGGTAACAAATCGTACTTCTTCCCTTCTGTGACAATCGAGCACAAATTGGTGGCAACGAGCACAACTTGGTGGCAACAAATCGTACTTCTTCCCTTCTGTGACAATCGAGCACAAATTGGTGGCAACAAATCGTTCTATGACAATCGAGCACAAATTGGTGGCAAATCGTACTTCTTCCCTTCTGTGACAATCGAGCACAAATTGGTGGCAACAAATCGTACTTCTTCCTTTCGGTGAGAATCGAGCGCAAATTGGTGGCATCAAATATTTTTTCTGCCCTTCTGTGACAATCGAGCATAAATTGGTGGCAACACATCGTACTTCTTCCCTTCTGTGAAATTCGAGCACAAATTGGTGGCAACAAATCGTACTTCTTCCCTTCTGTGACAATCGAGCACAAATTGGTGGCAACAAATCGTACTTCTTCCCTTCTGTGACAATCGCGCACAAATTGGTGGCAACATATCGTACTTCTTGCCTTCTGTGACAATGGAGCACAAATTGGTGGCAACAAATCGTAGTTCTTCCCTTCTGTGACAATGGAGCACAAATTGGTGACAACAAATCGTACTTCTTGCCTTCTGTGACAATCGAGCACAAGTTGGTGGCAACAAATCGTATTTCTTCCCTTCTATGGCAATCGAGCAGAAATTGGTGGCAACACATCTTACTTCTTCCCTTCTGTGACAATCGAGCAGAAATTCGTGGCAACACATCGTACTTCTTCCCTTCTGTGACAATCGAGCACAGATTGGGGGCAACCAATCGTACTTCTTCCCTTCTGTGACAATCGGGCACAAATTGGCCGCAACAAATCGTACTTCTTCCCTTCTGTGACAATCGAGTACAAATTGGTGATAACAAACCGTACTTCTTCCCTTCTGTGACAAACCAGCACAAATCTCCTTCCCTTCTGTGACAATCGAGCACTGTGACAATCGAGCGCAAAATTGGTGGCAACAAATCGTACTTCTTCCCTTCTGTGACAATCGAGCAAGAATTGGTGGCAACAAATCATACTTCTTCCCTTCTGGGACAATCGAGCACAAACTGGTGGCAACAAATCGTACTTCTTGCCTTCTTTGACAACCGAGCACAAATTGGTGGCAAGAAATCGTACTTCTTCCCTTCCGCCCTTCTGTGAGAATCGAGCACAGATTGGTGGCAACAAATCGTACTTCTTCCCTTCTGTGACAATCGAGCAACAATTGGTGCCAATAGATCGCCCTTCTTCCCTTCTGTGACAATCGAGCACAAATTGGTGGGTGGTAACAAATCCCCTTCTACGATAATCGAGCACAGATTGGTGGCAAGAAATCGTGAGCACAAATTGGTGGTACTTCTTCCCTTCCGCCCTTCTGTGACAACCGAGCACAAATTGAAGGCAACAAGTCGTACTTCTTCCCTTTTCTGACAAAGCAGCACAAATTGGTGATAATAAAGCGTACTTCTTCCCTTTTGTGACCATCGAACACAAATTGATGGCAACAAATCGTACTTCTTCCCTTCTATGACAATCGGGCACAAATTGGCCGCAACAAATCGTACTTCTTCCCTTCTGTGACAATCGAGTACAAATTGGTGATAACAAACCGTACTTCTTCCCTTTTGTGACAATCGAGCACAAATTGGTGGCAACGAGCACAACTTGGTGGCAAGAACTCGTACTTCTTTTCTTCTGTGACAATCGAGCACAAATTGGTGGCAGCAAATCGTACTTCTTCCCGCCTATGACAATCTAACACAAATTGGCGGCAAATAGTACTTCTTCCCTTCTAAGACAATCGAGCACAAATTGCGTCCCTTCTGTTGACAATCGAGCAGAAATTGGTGGCAAGACATCGTACTTCTTCCCTTCTGTGACAATCGAGCACAAATTGGTGGCAACAAATCGTGCTTCTTCCCTTCTGTAACAATCGAGCACAAATTGGTGGCAACAATTACTATTTCTGCCATTCTGTGACAATCGAGCACAAATTGATGGCAACACATCGTACTTCTTCCCTTCTGTAACATTCGAGCACAAATTGGCGGCAACAAATCGTATTTTTCCTTTCTATGACAATCGAGCACAAGTCTGGGAAAACATCGCACCTCTTTCGTGACAGTCGAGCACAATTGGTGGCAACAAATCGTACTTCTTCCCTTTTGTGATAATCGAGCAGAAATTGGTGGCAACAAATCGTACTTCTTCCCTTCTGTGACAATCGAGCACAAATTGGTGGCAGCAAGTCGTACTTTTTCCCTTCTGTGACAATCGAGCACAAATTGGTGGTGTCAAATCGTACTTCTTCCCTTCTGTGAAAATCGAGCACAAAGTGGTGGCAATGAATCGTACTTCTTCCCTTTTGTGACCATCGAGCACAAATTGGTGGCAACAAATCGTGCTTCTTCCCTTTTGTGAAACAATCGAGCACAAATTGGTGACAACAAATCGTACTTGTCGCCTTCTGAGCAGAAATTGGTGGCAAGAAATCGTATTTCTGCCTTCTGAGACAATCGAGCACAAGTTGGCGGCAACAAATCGTATTTGTTTTCTTGTGTGACAATCGAGCACAAATTGGTGGCAACAAATCGTTTTTCTTCCCTTCCGTCCTTCTGTGACAATCGAGCACAAATAGGTGGCAACAAATCGTACTTCTTCCCTTCTGTGACAATCAAGCACAAATTGGTGGCAACAAATCGTACTTCTGTGACAATCGAGCACAAATTGGTGGCAACAAATCGTACTTCTTCCCTTCTGTGACAATCGAGCACAAATTGGTAACAAATAGTATTTCTTTTCTTCTGAGATAATCGAGCACAAGTTGGTTGCAACCCATCGTACTTCTTCCCTTCTGTGACAATCGAGCACAAATTGGTGGCAACAAATCGTACTTCTTCTTTCTGTGGCAATTGCGCACAAATTGGAGACAACAAATGTTCTTTCTTCCCTTCTGTGACAAACAAAGACAAATCTTCCTCCTTTTGTGACAATCGAGCACAAATTGGCAACAAATCGTACTTCTTCCCTTCTGTGGTCGAGCACAAACTTGTGGCAACAAATCGTACTTCTTCCTTTCTGTGAAAAATCGAGCACAAATTGGTGGCAACAAGTCGTACTTCTTCCCTTCTGTGACAATCGAGCACATATTCGTAGCAACAAATTGTACGTTTTCCCTTCTGTGATAATCGAGCACAAATTGGTGGCAACAAACATCGGATTTCTTCCCTTCTATTCTTGCCTTCTGTGACAATCGAGTACAAACTGATGGCAACAAATCGTTACTTCATCCCTTCTGTGACAATCGAGCGCAAATTGGTGGCAACAAATCGTTCTTCTTCCCTTTTGTGACAATCGAGCACAAATTGATGGCAACAAATCGTACTTCTTCCCTTCTGTGATAATCGAGCACAAATTACTTTTCCCTTATGTTCTTAGGGTTTAGGGTTTAGGGTTTAGGGTTTAGGGTTTAGGGCTTAGGGCTTAGGGTTTAGGGCTAAAGGTTTAAGGTTTAGGGTTTAGGGTTTAGGGTTTAGGGTTTAGGGTAAACCAAGATCCCAGAAAATGATTACGGGCCCAATTCAACCAAACCTCGGCTCATTCGATAAGTAGCGGACCTGAGTAAAGGGGATCGTCCTGACAGCAAGCCGTCGCATTTACAAGCCATAGCATCTATCATGAATCTCTCACGCTGGACTAGTACCGCAGGTCTGCATGTACGCCCGACGTTGCTTCTGAAATGCCAGATGCAATTCCCGCTGCAAATCGATCGAGATTCGAATGCGTAAAGTTTTTTGGGTGCGCCTGGGTTGTATATGGCTCGCCAGGATGACCCCTCCGCAGGAAATATTCTCATGGAAGGAGGACCATACGTTCTGATTTGAGCGTTATGAATCAGAACGTTTCACATTCGACAAGTGGCTTCTGATTTGTCCGCTTTCAATTAGTATGTTTCACATTCGTCGAGCTACTTTCTATGTTTTGTGTTTGCCTGCGTTTGGACGCTGAGACCCGTCGGGAAATGGGGGTGGTGGTGGTCTTTAATGTACGCCACCGGGCCTCGGCTTCCTGGTCCTTCTTTGTTGCCTCTATCGAAAGTATCTGTTGTACGTATCGTAGAGAATTTGATTCGGAAGTATGGGCGCACGTGTCGTGCACTTCGTTTCACCGAAGAGATCTTCAATCACTCATGGCGTTTTTTTTTAATCGTACTTCTTTCCATCTTTGACAATCAAGCACAATCTGGTGGCAACAATAGAAACTTCTTTTCATCTTTCAAAAACCGAGAACGAAATGTCGGCAACACATCGTACTTCTATAAATCTTTGACAATCAAGCACAAACTGGTGACAACAAATCGTACTTCTCCCCATTTTTGACAATCAAACACAAGCTGGTGGCAACAAATCGTACTTCTCCCCATCTTTGACACTCAAGCACAAATTGCTGGCAACAAATCGTACATCTTGCCATCCCTCACACAGATACCGACCCCCCGAAGGCCTTACAATTATGTAAACAACACAAGTTTCTTCAAGATCGATCTATCACCGACCCTTAACCCTCGACCCACCGAAGACCAGGCAATTAAGTAAAACACCCACGTTTCCTCAAGATCTATCTCCGATCTATAGAAGTCAGGTTTCAGGGTGGGGTTCAGGCTTGTTTCGGTCATTGAAACGAATTATCTTACTAAATGTGTCGCTCGGTTTGGGTTCACCAACCTGGCTGCTTTATCAAATGGTTTAGGGTTTTGGGTAAGGGTTTTGGGTTTCAGGGATTAGGGCTTTTTAGGGCTTAGGGTATCCGGCACAAACTGGTGGCAACAAATCGTATTCATTCCCATGTTTGACAATCAAAAATAAACTAAACTGGTGGCAACAAATCGGAATCCTTCCCCCCTTTAACAATCAAGCATAAATTGGTGGCAGCAATTCGTATTTCATACATCTTGCCATGTGTCACACAGATACCGACCCACCGAAGGCCTTACGATAAAGTAAACAACACAAGTTTCTTCAAGATCGATTCATCTCCGACCCTTAACCCTCGACGCACCGAAGACCACACAATTAAGTAAATATTCCAAATACCCCCGAGATCTATCTTCGAACTTTAGAATTTTCGGGTTTCGGGTGTCGGGTTTAGGCTTGTTTTGATCACCGAAACTGACTACTTTACTAAATGTGTCGCTTGGTTTGGGTCACCACACTGACTGCTTTATCGAATAGTTTGGGATTTAGGGTTTGAGCTGAGGGTGTCAGGACACTCCCATCTTTGAGAATCAAGCAGAAACTGGTGCCAACGAATCGTACTTCTTCCCATCTTCGACAATCAAGCACAAACTGGTGACAACAAATCGTGTTGCTTCCCATCTTTGAAAATCAAACACATACATCTTGCCATGCCTCACACAGATAGCGACCCCCCGAAGGCCTTACGATTAAGTAAGCAATACAAGTTTCTTCAAGACCGATCTATCTCCGATCCTTAACCCTCGATCCACCGAAGACCGAACAATTAAGTAGACAGCCCAAGATTCCTCAAGATGTATCTTCGATCTATAGAATATTAGGCTTTAGGGTTTCGGGCGTCGGTTTTATGCTTGTTTTGGTCACCAAAGCTGATTATTTTACTAAATGTGTCGTCCGGTTTGGGTCAACCAAACTGACTGCTTTATCAAATGGAGTAATATTGTGCTCTCTTGCTCCTGTCATTCGCGGTTTGTAATGCAAGAATTGGGTGAGAGAGGTGAACGTAACATCTGGGTGATCATCATGAACGCCTCAATGGTTTAGTTTCCTGGCTCATGATTCCAAGGTGTTACGCGCTTCGGTGGGTCGGTATCTGTGTGAGGCATGGCAAGATGTACGATGTGTTGCCACAGGTTTGTGCTTGATGATCGTCAAAGATGGAAAGAAGTACGAATTGCTGCCACCAGTTTGTGCTTGACTATTAACTATGGGAAGGAGTAAGGTTTGTTGCCACCAATTTGTAAATGATCGTGAAAGATGGAACAAAGATGGAAGAAATACGATTTGCTGCCAACAATTTGTGTTCGGATTTGGAAAGAAGGAAAGTAATACGATTTGTTTCCGCCAGTTTGTGCTTGACTTTCAAAGATGGGAAGAAGTACGAGTTTTTGCCACAAAAGTGTGTGTGCTTGAGTGTCAAAGATGGGAAGATGTGACTTGTTGCCATCGGTTTGTGCTACCCTAAGCCCTAAACACTAAACCCTGAACCCTAAACAATTTGATAAAGCAGTCAGTGTGGTTGACCCAAACCGGCCGACACATTTAGTAAAGTCAGTTTCGGTGACCAAAACAAGCCTCAACCCGACACTCTAAACCCTAAAGCATAATATTCTATTGATCAAAACAAGATCTCGAGGAAGCTTGGGTTGTCTACTTCATTGTTTGGTCTTCGGTGTCAGGACCGGAGATAAATCGATCTTGAAGAAACTTGTGTTGTTTACTTTATCAACATTTCAATAAGAGTAGACTTATTTCCTTACGAAAGTAGACGTTCATCCTTGGCAAATGGACAACTACCTTGAGAATTGGATTGAGAATCCTTGAGATTACAAGCCTTACACCTTAATAATCCAAGCAAGAATGCCTCACATCAACAACAGGACAACAATCCTTGTAGCTTGCCACTTGGAAATCAACAACAATTCTGCTACTACAACAGTTTTACAACAGTTTAAGTAACAGTTAAACCCATCAATCAAACCGAACTCATCAAGCGCGAAATGGAACTATTTGAGAAATTGAACTTTATTTGAACTTTATTTTTGAAAACTTAGATTTTAGGATTTTGGCGACTTAAGCTGGAAATCTGTATTGTCCTGGTGTTTTGAAAATTAATTAGTTTTGTCGGTCGCTGCCTAGAATGACTTGACAAGTCATTCTAGGCTGCAACCGACAAAAAAAGTAAATTTTAGAAACAGCGTGACAAGACGAAATTCCTGCTTAGGAACCAAAATTCAGCAAAATCAAAGTTTCAGGAAATTGGGCTGTGAAATTGGCCTCTCTAGGCAGAAAATGACTAGATTACTTAGATTTCCTGCCTACGATTTTCAAATCTCTGCTAAAATGACTTAAGCGACTTTTCCAAAACTACTTCGGATATTTCAGGTCATTTTGGCTCAGCAGACGCCATCGTGATTTTCTCGCGCGACTTTCAAGCTGCTAGCTGGCTTCAGCTGGCTTCATTTTGTGGATTTTTTGCCCACTAAGTACTTGGCTGGCTGCCATATTAGTAGGGGTAAAGGGGCTTCGCCCCTTTACCCCTTGTTTATTTTTATTTTTTAATCAGTCGCACATATTTGGGGCGAGATGATGGGCCTTCGGCCCATCATCTCTTCCCAAATATGTGCTCGTAGGTTAATGGTGGAGGCCTTCGGCCTCCACCAACCATAGTATAACTACTGGTGGAAGGGCTTCGCCCTTCCACCAACTTTAGGAATATTTTGACCACTAAGTGCAAGCTACATCTCTTGCTGAAGGAGCGAAGCTCCTTCAGCAAGAGATGTAGCGCCCTTAGCTGGTAAATAGTGGTCGATGGCCTTCGGCCATCGACCACCTTACTTCGTATTTTTAACTACTTAGTTAACTCTTGGGAAAGGAGCTTCGCTCCTTTCCCAAGAGATGCACCTACTCTTATTTTAATATGTTTGATGAACTGGGGTCTGCGAGCTTGGGTAACTTGTTTTATAGGACCATAGCTAATGGGAAGCTTCGCTTCCCATTAGCTATGGTCCATATAAAACAAGTGTTTAAACTATAATCACAAGGGGAAGCTTCGCTTCCCCTTATGATTATAGTTTAAACGTCGAAAGTAGACTGTGCGCACACACGCGTGTGCGTGTGTGCGTGAGGCTTCAGCCAGCAAGTATTTTTGGGAAGGGAAGGGAAGCAAGCTTCCCTTCCCAAAAATACTTGCGAAAAGGCCAATTTCGCAGGCATTTCGAGGCCAATTTCGTAAGCAAAACGTGCCCAAACCTGCACGATGGCGTCTCGGCTGCAGAAATGACTTGAAATTGGCAAAGTAGATTGAGAAAGTCGATTACCTGGAATCCCTGCTTAGGCCAATTTCGTAGGCAGTAAATTTAAGTCATTAGGTCAAAAGCCCTTTAGGATTGTGATCCGAGAGGCCAATTTCCTGGAAACTTTTATTTTCGCTAATTTTCCATCGTAGGCAGTAAATCCGTATTGTCACGCTCTCTCAGGAAAAAGTTTTTTTTTGTCGGTCCTTGCCTAGAATGACCTTACGGGTCATTCTAGGCTGGGACCGACAAAAATAACTTTTTTCTGAGAGAGCGTGACAAGGCACTTTTTCAGCCTACGACCCCAATTTCCTACATTTTAAAGTTTTCAGAATTCAAGTCTCCAAAAGTGGGCTAAAAACCCTTTTGGAGGCCAATTTCGTAGGATTTGGCTTGGGAAAAGGAAAAGGGAAAGTAAACTTTCCCTTTAGCCAAATCCACGCCACCAACACACACCAACACCCTTTCAACAAGCCACCAAGGCCAATTTGACAAGAGCCAACACACCTCAAAGACCAATTTGACAAGCCATCCAAGCACATTTCCATTCAGAACACTTGATTTCCATTCAAAACAGTACAACTCAACTAGAATGCTATGGCAATTAGACGAATTAGACCTTAAACCCATTGAGATTGGACAAATCCCTTTGGAAAATGGACAAATACCTTGAGTTTATGCTTCTAAATCCTTGAGAATGGCTTGAAATATCCATGCGATCCAATGGAGTACACCTATTTTGAATGGAGAACTGGACAAATATCCATGGGATCCATTGGAGAATACCAACATTTCAATAAGAGTAGACTTATTTCCTTACGAAAGTAGACGTTCATCCTTGGCAAATGGACAACTACCTTGAGAATTGGATTGAGAATCCTTGAGATTACAAGCCTTACACCTTAATAATCCAAGCAAGAATGCCTCACATCAACAACAGGACAACAATCCTTGTAGCTTGCCACTTGGAAATCAACAACAATTCTGCTACTACAACAGTTTTACAACAGTTTAAGTAACAGTTAAATCCATCAAATCGAACTCATCAAGCTCGAAATGGAACTATTTGAGAAATCGAACAACAAACTCTATTCAACAAACGTTACTATTCAACAGCATCAGTAGCTGGAAGCTATTTAAAGAAGAGGTAAAGCCTTATCTATTCGAACTAGTGAGCCAATACTTAACCAGATTGCCAAAATACACTAAACTAACACATACCATTATAGCTCTTCTAAAAGGATTAGAATACACACTAAGATTCTCTATAATGCACAAGCAAATCATAATTGGGGCTAAGATCACCATTTCCTTAACACCTATTCCTTTGGAAGTGACAATACGCAATAAGTTAAAGGACAGTAGGAGATACCACTCAGGTACAACAATTTCTAATGGAGTAGAGAAAGCATTGGAAGAAGACATTATTTCTAAAGGAGAAGCAATAGATAAGCCAAATATCAGCACTCCTAAGCCATATATCAGAACAGCAAATATGTACACAATATCATTTGGTCATGCAGCTTCGCCATAAGTGTTATGTCCCATCCCACAAGATAACTTAGCCAACAACATACAACTTTTAACATTTGCCACCTTGACTACACATATTGAATGAAGTATATTCTTGACCATTAATCTTGATGGGCTTCAATGCTTCTGCTTCACTTGGACAATTGAACAATTGCAATTTTACAAACCAAATCCAAAACTTTTTAAAGCCAAGACAAGAGCCAACACACCTCAAAGACCAATTTGACAAGCCATCCAAGCACATTTCCATTCAGAACACTTGATTTCCATTCAAAACAGTACAACTCAACTAGAATGCTATGGCAATTAGACGAATTAGACCTTAAACCCATTGAGATTGGACAAATCCCTTTGGAAAATGGACAAATACCTTGAGTTTATGCTTCTAAATCCTTGAGAATGGCTTGAAATATCCATGCGATCCAATGGAGTACACCTATTTTGAATGGAGCGGTGGCTCGGTATCTGTGTGACACATGGCAAGATGGGAAGAAGTATGATGTGCTGCCGCCAATTTAAGCTTGATTGTCAAAAATGAGAAGGATTCCGATTTGTTGCCACCAGTTTAGTTTATTTTTGATTGTCAAACATGGGAATGAATATGATTTGTTGCCACCAGTTTGTGCCGGATACCCTAAGCCTTAAAAAACCCTAAACCCTGAAACCCAAAACCCTTACCCCAAAACCCTAAACCATTTGATAAAGCAGCCAGGTTGGTGAACCCAAACCGAGCGACACATTTAGTAAGATAATTCGTTTCAATGACCGAAACAAGCCTGAACCCCACACTAGCTGGCCATCAAACTCAAGTCCCAAGACACCGAAAAGGTCTGTCGTGCACCACGTTGGCCATCAAACTCGCATCCCAAGACACCCAAAAAGTCTATCGTGCACCACGCTGGCCATCAAACTCGCATCCCAAGACACCGAAAAAGTCTGTCGTGCACCACGCTGGCCATCAAACTCGCATCCCAAGACATCCAAAAAGTCTGTCGTGCACCACGCTGGCCATCAAACTCGCATCCCAAGACACCGAAAAAGTCTGTCGTGCACCACGCTGGCCATCAAACTCGCATCCCAAGACACCCAAAAAGTCTGTCGTGCACCACGCTGGCCATCAAACTCGCATCCCAAGACACCCAAAAAGTCTGTCGTGCACCACGCTGGCCATCAAACTCGCATCCCAAGACACCCAAAAAGTCTGTCGTGCACCACGCTGGCCATCAAACTCGCATCCCAAGACACCCAAAAAGTCTGTCGTGCACCACGCTGGCCATCAAGCTCGCATCCCACACGCTGGTCATCAAACTCGCATCCCAAGACACCCAAAAAGTCTGTCGTGCACCACGCTGGCCATCAAACTCGCATCCCAAGACACCCAAAAAGTCTGTGTGCACCACGCTGACCATCAAACTCGCATCAAGACACCCAAAAAGTCTGTCCTGCACCACGCTGGCCATCAAACTCGCATCCCAAGACACCCAAAAAGTCTGTCGTGCACCACGCTGGCCATCAAACTCGCATCCCAAGACACCCAAAAAGTCTGTCCTGCACCACGCTGGCCATCAAACTCCCATCCCAAGACACCCAAAAAATCTGTCGTGCACCACGCTGGCCATCAAACTCGCATCCCAAGACACCCAAAAAGTCTGTCGTGCACCACACTGGCCATCAAACTCGCATCCCAAGCCACCCAAAAAGTCTGTCGTGCACCATGCTGGCCATAAAACTCGCAGCCCAAGACACCCAAAAAGTCTGTCGTGCACCACGCTGGCCATCAAACTCGCATCCCAAGACGCCCAAAAAGTCTGTCGTGCACCACGCTGGCCATCAAACTCGCATCCCAAGACACCCAAAAGTCTGTCGTGCACCACACTGGCCATTAAACTCGCATCCCAAGACACCCAAAAAGTCTGTCGTGCACCACGCTGGCCATCAAACTCGCATCCCAAGACACCCAAAAAGTCTGTCGTGCACCACGCTGGCCATCAAACTCGCATCCCAACACACCCAAAAAGTCTGTCGTGCACCACGCTGGCCATCAAACTCGCATCCCAAGACACCCAAAAAGTCTGTCGTGCACCACGCTGGCCATCAGACTCGCATCCCAAGACACCCAAAAAGTCTGTCGTGCACCACGCGGGCCATCAAACTCGCAGCCCAAGACACCCAAAAAGTCTGTCGTGCACCACGCTGGCTATCAAACTCGCATCCTAAGACACCCAAAAAGTCTGTCGTGCACCACGCTGGCCATCAAACTCACCCAAAAAGCCTGTCGTTCACCACGCTGGCCATCAAACTCGCATCCCAAGACACCCAAAAAAACTGTCGTGCACCACGCTGGCCATCAAACTCGCATCCCAAGACACCCAAAAAGTCCGTCGTGCACCACGCTGGCCATCAAACTCGCATCCTAAGACACCCAAAAAAGTCTGTCCTGCACCACGCTGGCCATCAAACTCGCATCCCAAGACACCCAGACAGTCTGTCGTGCACCACACTGGCCATCAAACTCACATCCCAAGACACCCAAAAAGTTTGTCGTGCGCCACGCTGGCCATCAAACTCGCATCCCAAGACACCCAAAAAGTCTGTCGTGCGCCACGCTGGCCATCAAACTCGCATCCCAAGACACGCAGAAAGTCTGTCGTGCACCACGCTGGCCATCAAACTCGCATCCCAAGACACCCAAAAAGTCTGTCGTGCACCATGCTGGCCATCAAACTCGCATCCCAAGACACCCAAAAAGTCTGTCCTGCACCACGCTGACCATCAAACTCGCATCCCGAGACACCCAGAAAGTCTGTCGTGCACCACGCTGGCCATCAAACTCGCAGCCCAAGACACCCAAAAAGTCTGTCGTGCACCACGCTGGCCATCAATGTCGCATCCCAAGACACCCAAACAGTCCGTCGTGCAGCACCACGCTGGCCATCAAACTCGCATCCCAAGACACCCAAAAAGTCTGTCGTGCACCACGCTGGCCTTCAAACTCGCATCCCAAGACGCCCAAAAAGTCTGTCGTGCACCACGCTGGCCATCAATGTCGCATCCCAAGACACCGAAAAAGTCTGTCGTGCACCACGCTGGCCATCAAACTCGCATCCCAACACACCCAAAAAGTCTACCGTGCACCACGCTGGCCATCAAACTCGCATCCCAAGACACCCAAAAATCTGTCGTACACCACGATGGCCATCAACCTCGCATCCCAAGACACCCAAAAAGTCTGTCCTGCACCACGCTGGCCATCAAACTCTTTGTCTGTCGTGCACCACGCTGGCCATCAAACTCGCATCCCAAGACACCCAAAAAGTCTGTCGTGCACCACGCTGGCCATCAAACTGTTTGTCTGTCGTGCACCACGCTGGCCATCAAACTCGCATCCCAAGACACCCAAAAAGTCTGTCGTGCACCACGCTGGCCATCAAACTCGCATCCCAAGACCCCTAAAGAGTCTGTCGTGCACTGTCGTGCAGCACGCTGGCCATCAGACTCGCATCCCAAGACACACGAAAAGTCTGTCGTGCACTACGCTGGCCATCAAACTCGCATCCCAAGACACCCAAAAAGTCTGTCGTGCACCACGCTGGCCATCAAACTCGCATCCCAAGACACCCAAAAAGTCTATCGTGCACGACGCTGGCCATCAAACTCGCATCCCAAGACACCCAAAAAGTCTGTCGTGCACCACGCTGGCCATCAGACTCGCATCCCAGGACACCCAAAAAGTCTGTCGTGCACCATGCTGGCCATCAAACTCGCATCCCAAAACACCCAAAAAGTCTGTCGTGCACCACGCTGGCCATCAAACTCGCATCCCAAGACACCCAGAAAGACTGTCGTGCACCAACTCGCAGCCCAAGACACACAAAAATCTCTGTCGTGCGCCACGCTGGCCATCAAACTCGCATCCCAAGACACCCAAAAAGTCTGTCGTGCACAAAGTCTGCTGTGCACCACGCTGGCCATCAAACTCGCATCCCAAGACACCCAAAAAATCTGTCGTGCACCACGCTGGCCATCAAACTCGTATCCCAAGACACCCAAAACGTCTGTCGTGCACCACGCTGGCCATCAAACTCGCATCCCAAAACACGCAAAAAGTCTGTCGTGCACCACCTTGGCCATCAAGTTCGCAGCCCAAGACACCCAAAAAAGTTTGTCGTTCACCAGGCTGGCCATCAAACTCGCAGCCCAAGACACCCAAAAAGTCTATCGTGCACCACGCTGGCCATCAAACTCGCATCCCGAGACACCCAAAAAGTCTGTCGTGCACCACGCTGGCCATGAAACTCGCATCCCAAGACACCCAAAAGTCTGTCGTGCACCACGCTGG
>CAJNDS010000956.1:0-48266 GCA_905221605.1 Symbiodinium natans
TTGGTTGCAAATGCGGGGGGCTGCGCCCCCCCCCAACCCCCCCCTAAACCCCCCCGCTTCTGGGCTGCACCCCCCCCAACCCCCCCGCTTCGTTTAAGCCGTGCAGGGCGTGCTTCAAAGCGTAAGCATCTCGCTGAAACCCATCATGTGAATTGTGTTCGCACCCCCCGCCTCTTTTGAGCCGTGCAAAGCATGCTTCAAAGCCGAAGCATCTTGCTGAAACCAATCATGTGAGCAGTGGTTGCAAATGGGGGGGGGGCTGCGCCCCCCCAACCCCCCCGCTTCTTTTAAGCCGTGCAAAGCGTGATTCCAAGCCTAAGCATCCTGCCCCCCCCCAACCCCCCCCCGCTTTTTTTAACTGTGCAAAGTATGCTTCAAAGCCTATGAATCTTGTTGAAACTCATCGTCTGAGCATTGGTTGCAAATGGGGGGCGGGCGGGGGTCAACCCCCCAACCCCCCCCCCCTAAGCAACCTGCTGAAACCCATCATGTGAGCATTGTGTTTGCAAATGGGGGCTGCGCCCCCCCCCAACGCCCCCGAGGAGGACCCCATCCCGGAGCCGAGGAGGACCCCTTCAAGACGGACGATGCTTCTTTACTCCGAAACCTGAATCGCAACCTGCAATCACAACTTCATACCGGCAAGACGAGAAGCCCGAGCATAAGAAACTGCCTAGTCCGAGTCGGTGTCTGATGGTGTCGGACTCGGACCCATCCGAAGAAGTGGAGCTGCTGGTAGAGCTGGACGACGATGAGGACTGAAAGGGTTGGCGGCTGGAAGGTTTGGAGTCTAGGCTGGGCTTAGGAATCAGGCGCAGGCTGCGCTTGCCCGCGTCAAGTGGAGATCGTTTCACGCTAGAAAATGTGGCTCTGCCGTTTTTTATCGGAACCAGACATGACAAGCAGCAGGCCTTTAAGTCCCGACGATGGACCAACTGACGCACCCTGCACAAGACCTCCTGGCGACAGCGGTCGCCGGAATTTTCTGGCAGTGTGCTTCAGTTCTGATGCATTGTGCACCTCACATGTTCAAACGTGGCATGAGAGCGACGGATGCTTTGTCGGCGGGCCGTATTGCGGGCTTCTCCGCCAACGCAGGCAAAGACATAGAGAAACAACCCTCACGTGTTACCTGGAGGGTTTACAGTTTAGGGTTTCGGATGTAGGGTTGAGAAGGTGAAGCTTTATCGCCTGAACATCCTAAGCCCTATGCGCCTACAGCCTAGAGTAGAGGAAGCAAAAAGAAAAAGAACCGGGCACCCGGCCGGGCAGCGGGGGCGGGTTGGGGGGAGACCCCACACACAGCGTACGCGACACAAGCAAGAAGGCACCAACAACGAACCGGGTCCGGCCAGGAGAGGTGGGTGGGTTGGGGGGAGGCCCCACACCGGGTTGTTTTTCTTGTTGTCCTTTGTTTGTTTCTTTCTAGGCTTCATTATTTCGTTCTTTCTTTCTCGCTTGCTTTTTTTAGCTCTTTCTTTCTTGCGTTATTTCTTTCGTTCTTTACCACGGGGCGGGCCGTGGGGGCCGTGGGGGCCGGGCCGTGGGGCCGGGCCGGGGCCGGACTGTGGGGCGTGGGGGGCCGACGGGGCCGGGCTGCGGCCCCGGGCTGCAAGGGTCGCGAGCCGCAGGAGGCGCGGGGCGAGAGAGAAAAAGAGAGAGAGAGAGAGAGAGAGAGAGAGAGAGAGAGAGAGAGAGAGAGAGAGAGAGAGAGACCCCTCCGGTTCCCTCCAGTTCGACCCGCGCAAGTCTCAGCCTCCGCAGTCACGCCGCTGACAAGCACCGTCTCTTAATTCAAGTCGCGGGACTCCCACCCTACCACGCTTGCAGCCCACCGTGAAACAGCGCACACGCTCAAGCCTTCTTTTGTTCAGCGGGATGCGCAGGAAATACGATCCACAGCTAGCCTTACGCCAACTGTGCTACGTCGACCGAAAACTTCCTTCCTGGAGGTGAGTGGGGCGGTGGCGGGAAGTCGAATGCGACCTAGCCTAGCACTCGAAATCTACCAGAAGCTGCATGCACCTGCTTCGCAGTGCAATGGCTACGCGAGCCACAAGCTACAACCAACGACGCGAAAGAAGAACAAAGAGACGCTTCATGCGCTAACCCGCTACGCTGGCACAGTTATGCAAGCAGAGCAAGCGGACACCGCAACATCCAGCAATGAAAATGAGGAGCTGAGTGAATCTGTCCTGAGGTCTGCCTCTGTTCCACAGCTACACATCAACGCAAGAAAAACACTCGCCAGTGAACAACACCACATGCATAGATCGGTTGGCTAAGCTCAAAACAAAAAACCAAGCAGGCAAGTCGTGACCAACCACAAGCAAGCCGAAAGTGACAAGGCAAAACGCTCACCACAACACGCTGCAACCATGGTTGCCCCAGAGGTACAGAGTAGCCTGCAAGCCTTTCACAGATTTGTTGGTGGTCCGATGGGGTTGCCGTGCCCAGCGCAAGTCAGCAGCAGTGACTCCTGCGGCGCACAGAACACGTCGTCTCCTGCTGACATGGAGCACTCCAGCACGGTCGTCTCGGCGCCACCGCAAGTCAACTCCGACACCTGTGGCGGCACTGCCCCACACGTCTCCTTGGACGCGCAACCGGCAAAGCCTGCAGATCCAGAGTACCCCATCTGCTTGCAAGCCACAGAGGCAGAGCCACTGGTGAAGCCAAGCTTGCACACAGGCGCCCACACTTGCGAGGCGGCCCGGAACATCTCCAGCCGACCAGCCTCGCCGGGCAGGGCCGGAGCACCGGCACCGCCAACCAGGCGCAGCTCGCCGTCTGAAAACGCCTTCAAGGAGGTCATGCCACAGAAAACAATGGCATCGCTGCTGTGGCTCAGGCACGAGTCATCTACTTCTTCTGAGCTGCACTCATCGACACTGAGCTCTGCTCCCGAACATTTCAAGTTCTTCATGGCAACGGGAGACCCCGCTGCGCCACACCAACTCAAACCTCCATATTTGGCACATGGCGACGCGCTCAAGACGCCAAAATCATAGCCGATCTGTTTGCACGCCACGTTGGCTGCCTCGGCATTCATCTCGCACACGGACCCGTACGATCCAGAGCTCGTCTGCACTTCCAGAAGTCCAGAGTTCGCACGACGACCCGCCGCCATGACACGGACGTTGGCGCGCTCCGCCCTGCTCAAGACCTCTTGCAAACAAGATTGCCACAACCGTCACAACCTAGAACAGGCTGCTTTGTGGCTGCACCAGCTGGGCAGCAAGGAGACACCCCACGGCAGAAGCACGAAGAAGTGACATCACAGCAAGCAGCAGAAAGCGTGGGATATGTTGGAGTCTGTGACTTTTGAGATCTTTGTCTTTGGCCACACAAATCTCAAACAAGAGCCCACAAACACTCGTGAATCCGCCTATTATGGAGAAAGAGAGAAACAGAGAAAGAGGGAGAGAGAGAGAGAGAGAGAGAGAGAGAGAGAGAGAGAGAGAGAGAGAGAGAGAGACCCCTCCGGTTCCCTCCAGTTCGACCCGCGCAAGTCTCAGCCTCCGCAGTCACGCCGCTGACAAGCACCGTCTCTTAATTCAAGTCGCGGGACTCCCACCCTACCACGCTTGCAGCCCACCGTGAAACAGCGCACACGCTCAAGCCTTCTTTTGTTCAGCGGGATGCGCAGGAAATACGATCCACAGCTAGCCTTACGCCAACTGTGCTACGTCGACCGAAAACTTCCTTCCTGGAGGTGTGTGGGGCGGTGGCGGGATTTCGAATGCGACCTAGCCTAGCACTCGAAATCTACCAGAAGCTGCATGCACCTGCTTCGCAGTGCAATGGCTACGCGAGCCACAAGCTACAACCAACGACGCGAAAGAAGAACAACGAGACGCTTCATGCGCTAACCCGCTACGCTGGCACAGTTATGCAAGCAGAGCAAGCGGACACCGCAACATCCAGCAATGAGGAGCTGAATGAATCTGTCCTCAGGTCTGCCTCTGTGTTCCACAGCTACACATCAACGCAAGAAAAACACTCGCCAGTGAACAACACCACATGCATAGATCGGTTGGCTAAGCTCAAACCCTCAACTGATCATGTAGACGCAGGAGTTTTGGCTGCACAGACGCAAGCTGCAAACACACACACACACACACACACACACACACACACACACACACACACACACACACACACACACACACACACACACACACACACACACACACACACACACACACACACACACACACACACACACACACACCCCCACACACACACACACACACACACACACACACACACACACACACACACACACACACACACACACACACACACACACACACACACACACACACACACACACACACACACACACACACACACACACACACACACACAACCACACACACACACACACACACACACACACACACACACACACACACACACACACACACACACACACACACACACACACCACCACACACACACACACACACACACACACACACACACACACACACACACACACACACACACACACACACACACACACACACACACACACACACACACACACACACACACACACACACACACACACACACACACACACACACAACCCTAGACGCGCGCATCTGTTTTGGACCGATCGCACAACAGTGTGGGAGAGCCTTGCCCCATGGCAAAGGCCCTCCACACACAACACTGCCCGTCACGAGAAACCTAACTCAGCCACGTGGGGCCGTGAGCCCTTTCTCTTGGGCGGGAGGGTGGGACAATTCGAGATCTTCCCTGTACTGAGACAAACCATCAAGCCCACCCTGCCCGCCGGGACACTTTTACCTGTTTTGCAGAAAGGTGGACGAACGTCTAGATCACACAATCACTCTAGACAAACCAGTGCGACAACCCAGGGAGGCGCACGCGTCCCCCTCGACAACCGGACACACTGGCCAGGTCAAGTCGCACTAGAACCCCCCCTGCCCTATTTTCGAGGGTTGTGGAGGGTGGGAAAGTCGAAAATGGGCTGCGGTCGCACTACAGTACGACACCACACTAGCCCAACCACAACTTGGAACAAATCTCACAAAGCAACCCTACACTTTTGCCCCCACGACACACTGGCCCTGAGAGCACGGTTGCTGCAGCATGACACTCAGCGTCAACGCAGGACCACGCAACACTCAACTAGACGCGTCGTCAGCACGCTCCGATCTCACTTGGATGCACGCACGCGTGCACCTCGCGTCGGCAGCTGCTTGAAGCCGACTTCAGCAGCACACAGGCAAACAGATTGAAAGCTCGACAGCTGAACACTCAAGTGCGCAACGCAACATGCTCAAGCGTGTAACACGCGCACGGGTGGCCGAGTGTTCGGAGCATGCGCTAGGGGGTTTCGGGCGGCTAGCGCAAGCAACCCGGGCCGCCCTGGCCCAAGAGCAACGAGCCCCCTGGCCCAAGAGCAACGACACCCTCCGGGAAAAGCAACGCCGATGGGCGCACACCAAGTTGAACCGTTCACGGCGCAGAAGGCCCATGTCTCCCCTCGGGGCGGGCGGGCGGGCAAATTCAGGTGCTTCACCTGAAACAAGCGGGTGTGCCTGAAGCACTAGCTCACAAGACCTGGAATGCTGGCACTGGCAAGCAACAGAGACGCAAGTCAGACATGATCAACGAGGGTTACGCGTGTGCCTTGGCCTAGCCCACCAAACCCCAAGGCAAACACCACAAACAAAAAACCAAGCAGGCAAGTCGTGACCAACCACAAGCAAGCCGAAAGTGACAAGGCAAAACGCTCACCACAACACGCTGCAACCATGGTTGCCCCAGAGGTACAGAGTAGCCTGCAAGCCTTTCACAGATTTGTTGGTGGTCCGATGGGGTTGCCGTGCCCAGCGCAAGTCAGCAGCAGTGACTCCTGCGGCGCACAGAATACGTCGTCTCCTGCTGACATGGAGCACTCCAGCACGGTCGTCTCGGCGCCACCGCAAGTCAACTCCGACACCTGTGGCGGCACTGCCCCACACGTCTCCTTGGACGTGCAACCGGCAAAGCCTGCAGATCCAGAGTACCCCATCTGCTTGCAAGCCACAGAGGCAGAGCCACTGGTGAAGCCAAGCTTGCACACGGGCGCCCACACTTGCGAGGCGGCCCGGAACATCTCCAGCCGACCAGCCTCGCCCGGCAGGGCCGGAGCACCGGCACCGCCAACCAGGCGCAGCTCGCCGTCTGAAAACGCCTTCAAGGAGGTCATGCCACAGAAAACAATGGCATCGCTGCTGTGGCTCAGGCACGAGTCATCTACTTCTTCTGAGCTGCACTCATCTCTGCTCCCGAACATTTCAAGTTCTTCACGGCAACGGGAGACCCCGCTGCACCACACCAACTCAAACCTCCATACTTGGCAGAGTTCGCACGACGACCCGCCGCCATGATACGGACATTGGCGCGCTCCGCCCTGCTCAAGACCTCTTGCAAACAAGATTGCCACAACCGTCACAACCTAGAACAGGCTGCTTTGCGGCTGCACCAGCTGGGCAGCAAGGAGACACCCCACGGCAGAAGCACGAAGAAGTGACATCACAGCAAGCAGCAGAAAGCGTGGGATATGTTGGAGTCTGTGACTTTTGAGATCTTTGTCTTTGGCCACACAAATCTCAAACAAGAGCCCACAAACACTGTGACACAGTAACTTCATGTAGCTTCATTGCACCTGCACACACTATTGTCTTCTTGTAGACTGCACACGCGCGTGTGAGCGTTCGCTTCATGCACTTGCTGAGCGGCTGCACGTGCACGCGTACAGCGCCGAGAGACAGCACAGATCTCTTGGGAACACGGAACATCACCAAGCCGAACGCTACGGCTTTGCAAGGCCCAGACTTTAACTCTCTTCTACAATTCTACACCAGCAAACCACGCGCTGCGATCACAGTCGCCCTTGCTTCTTGCAGCAGGGCAGTTTCCTGGGTCACATCAAGTACTAGATCCAAGCCGGAGCGCCTGGCCTGCCGAGTTTGCCGAGTTTTGGCCATGGTACCATTGGCCTGGAGCAAGACAGACCCTGCTGGCTTGCAGGAGCTCATGGCAGGCAATGCTCCAGCAAGCTCCACCACAACGGCCGACAAGGCCGCGTCTGCAGACTCCAGCGCAGGCAACTCGGCCGCCAACGTCGCAGAAGCCTTCGGGTCGAAAGCATTCACCGCTACTGCAAAGAACTTGTCCCTGGCATCCGGGCTTTTCGCTGCTGCTGCACACGGCGCCAGCACGGGCTGCAGCAAGCGCGTCAGGACTTTGATGGAGCGGACGCCGAAAAGCTTGTGGCCGCCCAGGACGCCCAGCGTTGGGTGAGCAGTCTGCAAGACAAGCTTGACTGCTGACGTGGGTTTGGCCGCATCCAGTGGGATCTTCACATGTTTCAGAACATTTGCGTCCGTAGCAAACACCTGTAGCCACTCCCCCGGCCTTGCTCCTGCCACGTGCACTGCAAAACCGGAAGGGACAAACTCGAAGTCGATATCCAGCACAGATCCACGCAGGGGCTCTCCAAAGTTCAAGAGCAAGGTGACGTCACCCGCCTCGCCCATCTTCGAGACCCAGTATGTGGACGCCACGCCGTCAATGGCAAGGGCCGCCCCGTGACGTGGATCCAACGTCGAGCTTGCCGAGGCTGACGCTGCTGCTGCTGCTGCGTTCACCACTGAGTTGGACCCTCCAAGATGGCTCACACACATGTTGCTTTGCGCCATTTTGATCTGGCCATTGGCTTGCAGCTCCCACTTCGGCACGCCGCCAGCCGCATGACACTGCACCAGCTCCATTGGCGCGTCTGCATTTGTCTGGCCACGTGCGCTGAGACACTTTTTGGAGGCCGTGTGGACAAGGCTTCCGTCTGTCGCCAAGCTCCAGATCTCCTTCCCGCTCAAGCTGGTCACGGCGCTCTCGCACGAGTCGAGCCACACACTCGCCCCAGCACCCACCAAGCAAGTCTCATCCTCCGCAGTCACGCCGCTGACAAGCAAGAAATTGGCAGGAGTGGCAGCAGCAGCTGTGGCAGCTGCACTGCTTCCAGATGCAAGCAGCACAAGCAAAGCAAGCGGACACCGCAACATCCAGGAATGAAAATGAGGAGCTGAATGAATCTGTCCTGAGGTCTGCCTCTGTGTTCCACAGCTACACATCAACGCAAGAAAAACACTCGCCAGTGAACAACACCACATGCATAGATCGGTTGGCTAAGCTCAAAACAAAAAACCAAGCAGGCAAGTCGTGACCAACCACAAGCAAGCCGAAAGTGACAAACCCTCAACCACCTACACACGCTAGGCATGGGCGGACTATTTTGGCTGCAGAAATTTCAGTGTCTGGTGAGGGGCACCTGCCCCTCCCAGGGTCAGCACAGTCTCTGCCCTTTTGCCCCTCCGGCCACATGGGGCCAAATAGCACGGTTGCACGCGGCGTACATTCAATCTGGCCATCTGGCCAGAAGAAATATAGCCTTCTGCTCATAGGGGCGGGTGGGCGGGCCTGAAATCACAGCAAATGACTCAGGCACCAGCAGGCCTGCTGCACCAAGCTTGCAGAACTGGAGCAAACACTACAAGCGCAAGGATGCAGGATGCGCAGATAGCCACGCATGTGAGGCGCTTAAGGGTTTGCCGTGTGCGTCGGCCATTAGCCCCGCCTACCCCGACGCAAACGCCCCAGGCAAAACGCTCACCACAACACGCTGCAACCATGGTTGTCCCAGAGGTACAGAGTAGCCTGCAAGCCTTTCACAGATTTGTCGGCGATCCGATGGGGTTGCCGTGCCCAGCGCAAGTCAGCAGCATGGAGCACTCCAGCGGTCGTCTCGGCGCCACCGCAAGTCAACTCCGACACCTGTGGCGGCACTGCCCCACACGTCTCCTTGGACGTGCAACCGGCAAAGCCTGCAGATCCAGAGTACCCCATCTGCTTGCAAGCCACAGAGGCAGAGCCACTGGTGAAGCCAAGCTTGCACAGGGGCGCCCACACTTGCGAGGCAGCCCGGAACATCTCCAGCCGACCAGCCTCGCCGGGCAGGGCCGGAGCACCGGCACCGCCAACCAGGCGCAGCTCGCCGTCTGAAAACGCCTTCAAGGAGGTCATGCCACAGAAAACAATGGCATCGCTGCTGTGGCTCAGGCACGAGTCATCTACTTCTTCTGAGCTGCACTCATCTCTGCTCCCGAACATTTCAAGTTCTTCACGGCAACGGGAGACCCCGCTGCACCACACCAACTCAAACCTCCATACTTGGCAGAGTTCGCACGACGACCCGCCGCCATGATACGGACATTGGCGCGCTCCGCCCTGCTCAAGACCTCTTGCAAACAAGATTGCCACAACCGTCACAACCTAGAACAGGCTGCTTTGCGGCTGCACCAGCTGGGCAGCAAGGAGACACCCCACGGCAGAAGCACGAAGAAGTGACATCACAGCAAGCAGCAGAAAGCGTGGGATATGTTGGAGTCTGTGACTTTTGAGATCTTTGTCTTTGGCCACACAAATCTCAAACAAGAGCCCACAAACACTGTGACACAGTAACTTCATGTAGCTTCATTGCACCTGCACACACTATTGTCTTCTTGTAGACTGCACACGCGCGTGTGAGCGTTCGCTTCATGCACTTGCTGAGCGGCTGCACGTGCACGCGTACAGCGCCGAGAGACAGCACAGATCTCTTGGGAACACGGAACATCACCAAGCCGAACGCTACGGCTTTGCAAGGCCCAGACTTTAACTCTCTTCTACAATTCTACACCAGCAAACCACGCGCTGCGATCACAGTCGCCCTTGCTTCTTGCAGCAGGGCAGTTTCCTGGGTCACATCAAGTACTA
This sequence comes from Symbiodinium natans, assembly GCA_905221605.1. Taxonomy (NCBI): domain Eukaryota; class Dinophyceae; order Suessiales; family Symbiodiniaceae; genus Symbiodinium; species Symbiodinium natans. Next base: position 9,838 of record CAJNDS010000956.1, read on the forward strand.
GATCCAAGCCGGAGCGCCTGGCCTGCCGAGTTTGCCGAGTTTTGGCCATGGTACCATTGGCCTGGAGCAAGAACCCTGCTGGCTTGCAGGAGCTCATGGCAGGCAATGCTCCAGCAAGCTCCACCACGACGGCCGACAAGGCCGCGTCTGCAGACTCCAGCGCAGGCAACTCGGCCGCCAACGTCGCAGAAGCCTTCGGGTCGAAAGCATTCACCGCTACTGCAAAGAACTTGTCCCTGGCATCCGGGCTTTTCGCTGCTGCTGCACACGGCGCCAGCACGGGCTGCAGCAAGCGCGTCAGGACTTTGATGGAGCGGACGCCGAAAAGCTTGTGGCCGCCCAGGACGCCCAGCGTTGGGTGAGCAGTCTGCATGACAAGCTTGACTGCTGACGTGGGTTTGGCCGCATCCAGTGGGATCTTCACATGTTTCAGAACATTTGCGTCCGTAGCAAACACCTGTAGCCACTCCCCCGGCCTTGCTCCTGCCACGTGCACTGCAAAACCGTTATTCTTACTCACGCTCTCACCTGCACAATTAAGCTAAAGACACCCGAAGCGCACTGCAAACCTTCGTTTTGCAACGGGGGAGCATCTCAGGTGATCCTTGCATTGTCAGGCCATTGCCCTCCCGCACACGGAGAACACATGCAAGATCATTTGAGCAACACAAGATCGACAGTTGCAAACTGCGCGATGTTCAGGGCGGGACAAAAGTAGGGTGGGCAAGAACAATCGAAAGTGCAGCAAGCTGGCGACGCTTTAGTAGCCAAGCAAGCTAAGTCTATGGGGCGCCCACCCACCCGCCTCAGCCGACGCTGCAAAGCATGACAGTGAAGAATACAATTACATGGCGCAGACGCAGGCATTCAACACCACGTCACAACCCGGCTACCTTGCGCCCTTGAGGAGCGGAGCTAGAATAAAGCGTTGTCTCTTAGTTCAAGTCGCAAGACTCCCGCCCTACCACCCTTGCAGCCCACCGTGAAACAGCGCACACGCTCAAGCCTTCTTTTGTTCTGCGGGATGCGCAGGAAAACCGATCCACAGCTTGCCTTGTGCCAGCTGTGCTATGTCGACCGAAAACTTCCTTCCTGGAGGTGTGTGGGGCGGTGGCGGGAAGTCGAATGCGACCTAGCCTAGCACTCGAAATCTACCAGAAGCTGCTTGCACCTGCTTCGAGCAGTGCAACGGCTACGCGAGCCACAAGCTACAATCAACTACGCGAAAGAAGAACAACGAGACGCTTCATGTGCAAACCGCTACGCTGGCACAGTTATGCGTCCTGAGGTCTGCCTCTGTGGTCCACAACTACACATCAATGCAAGGAAAACGAGCGACGCTGCCTTGTCAGTGAACGTCTTTATGTTTTCTACTATATGCAAGGACACCCACCCGCCAGCCCTCACTGCCGTGACACCCACATGCAGACAACTCGCGCTCTGATCTTTTCTACGAGGGATGCGCAGTTGAAGGCTTGTGACATCCTCTCGTTTTGAGAGTCTAGCATGGAACCACAAATTTCCCGGAGGCGAATGGGGCGGCGGTGGGCACCTAAAAGCGGCTAGGATCCCTTTCTGCCCGGGGCCTATCCACAAACTTTACCCGGCTCGAGCAGCTAGCCGCGCTCGGACTTACCATACAAGTTCAAACCCACGAGACGACTCATGTGCTTCGCTTCGCTCCGCACAATTTAGCAACACCACGTGCGTAGAACAGTTGGCTAAGCTCAAAACAAATGTCTCTAGAGTTTATTCACACAAAAGTCCCACCCGCCAGCCAGCCCTCAGGACCCCGTCACACCCTGTGCATCATTTTCCTGGGACGTGCGAGCAGTTCAGCTGATTTCAGCCATCCTGGCATGGAACTACCAAATTGAGGTGCATGGGCGGCGGCGGGCAAATCTAAAGTACGAACCTAGCAAGAACAGACCTCTACCCTTTGCAGACCCTTCGAGCTGCAAAGGCTTCGACACTGCAAAACTGTGTTCAAGGCAACAACGAGACGCTTACCGTGCTTCGCTTCGCTACGCAGTAACCAGCTACAACCAAGCAGGCAAGTCGTGACCAACCACAAGAAAGCCGAAAGTGACAAGGCAAAATGCTCACCACAACACGCTGCAACCATGGTTGCCCCAGAGGTACAGAGTGGCCTGCAAGCCTTTCACAGATTTGTCGGCGATCCGATGGGGTTGCCGTGCCCAGCGCAAGTCAGCAGCAGTGACTCCTGCAGTGCACAGAATACGTCGTCTCCTGCTGACATGGAGCACTCCAGCACGGTCGTCTCGGAGCCACCGCAAGTCAACTCCGACACCTGTGGCGGCACTGCCCCACACGTCTCCTTGGACGTGCAACCGGCAAAGCCTGCAGATCCAGAGTACCCCATCTGCTTGCAAGCCACAGAGGCAGAGCCACTGGTGAAGCCAAGCTTGCACACGGGCGCCCACACTTGCGAGGCGGCCCGGAACATCTCCAGCCGACCAGCCTCGCCGGGCAGGGCCGGAGCACCGGCACCGCCAACCAGGCGCAGCTCGCCGTCTGAAAACGCCTTCAAGGAGGTCATGCCACAGAAAACAATGGCATCGCTGCTGTGGCTCAGGCACGAGTCATCTACTTCTTCTGAGCTGCACTCATCGACACTGAGCTCTGCTCCCGAACATTTCAAGTTCTTCATGGCAACGGGAGACCCCGCTGCGCCACACCAACTCAAACCTCCATACTTTGCACACGGCGATGGGCTCAAGACGCCAAAATCATAGCCGATCTGTTTGCATGCCACGTTGGCTGCCTCGGCATTCATCTCGCACACGGACCCGTACGATCCAAAGCTCGTCTGCACTTCCAGAAGTCCAGAGTTCGCACGACGACCCGCCGCCATGACACGGACGTTGGCGCGCTCCGCCCTGCTCAAGACCTCTTACAAACAAGATTGCCACAACCGTCACAACCTAGAACAGGCTGCTTTGTGGCTGCACCAGCTGGGCAGCAAGGAGACACCCCACGGCAGAAGCACGAAGAAGTGACATCACAGCAAGCAGCAGAAAGCGTGGGATATGTTGGAGTCTGTGACTTTTGAGATCTTTGTCTTTGGCCACACAAATCTCAAACAAGAGCCCACAAACACTGTGACACAGTAACTTCATGTAGCTTCATTGCACCTGCACACACTATTGTCTTCTTGTAGACTGCACACGCGCGTGTGAGCGTTCGCTTCATGCACTTGCTGAGCGGCTGCACGTGCACGCGTACAGCGCCGAGAGACAGCACAGATCTCTTGGGAACACGGAACATCACCAAGCCGAACGCTACGGCTTTGCAAGGCCCAGACTTTAACTCTCTTCTACAATTCTACACCAGCAAACCACGCGCTGCGATCACAGTCGCCCTTGCTTCTTGCAGCAGGGCAGTTTCCTGGGTCACATCAAGTACTAGATCCAAGCCGGAGCGCCTGGCCTGCCGAGTTTGCCGAGTTTTGGCCATGGTACCATTGGCCTGGAGCAAGACAGACCCTGCTGGCTTGCAGGAGCTCATGGCAGGCAATGCTCCAGCAAGCTCCACCACAACGGCCGACAAGGCCGCGTCTGCAGACTCCAGCGCAGGCAACTCGGCCGCCAACGTCGCAGAAGCCTTCGGGTCGAAAGCATTCACCGCTACTGCAAAGAACTTGTCCCTGGCATCCGGGCTTTTCGCTGCTGCTGCACACGGCGCCAGCACGGGCTGCAGCAAGCGCGTCAGGACTTTGATGGAGCGGACGCCGAAAAGCTTGTGGCCGCCCAGGACGCCCAGCGTTGGGTGAGCAGTCTGCAAGACAAGCTTGACTGCTGACGTGGGTTTGGCCGCATCCAGTGGGATCTTCACATGTTTCAGAACATTTGCGTCCGTAGCAAACACCTGTAGCCACTCCCCCGGCCTTGCTCCTGCCACGTGCACTGCAAAACCGGAAGGGACAAACTCGAAGTCGATATCCAGCACAGATCCACGCAGGGGCTCTCCAAAGTCCAAGAGCAAGGTGACGTCACCCGCCTCGCCCATCTTCGAGACCCAGTATGTGGACGCCACACCGTCAATAGCAAGGGCCGCCCCGTGACGGGGATCCAACGTCGAGCTTGCCGAGGCTGACGCTGCTGCTGCTGCGTTCACCACTGAGTTGGACCCTCCAAGATGGCTCACACACATGTTGCTCTGCGCCATTTTGATCTGGCCATTGGTTTGCAGCTCCCACTTCGGCGCGCCGCCGGCCGCATCACACTGCACCAGCTCCATCGGCGTGTCTGCATTTGTCTGGCCACGTGTGCTGAGACACTTTTTGGAGGCCACGTGGACAAGGCTTCCATCTGTCGCCAAGCTCCAGATCTCCTTCCCGCTCAAGCTGGTCACGGCGCTCTCGCACGAGTCGAGCCACACACTCGCCCCAGCACCCACCAAGCAAGTCTCATCCTCCGCAGTCACGCCGCTGACAAGCAAGAAATTGGCAGGAGTGGCAGCAGCAGCTGTGGCAGCTGCACTGCTTCCGGATGCAAGCAGCACACCAAGCAAAGCAAGCGGACACCGCGACATCCAGCAATGAAAATGAGGAGCTGAATGAATCTGTCCTGAGGTCTGCCTCTGTGGTCCACAACTACACATCAATGCAAGGAAAACGAGCGACGCTGCCTTGTCAGTGAACGTCTTTATGTTTTCTACTATATGCAAGAACACCCACCCGCCAGCCCTCACTGCCGTGACACCCACATGCAGACAACTCGCGCTCTGATCTTTTCTACGAGGGATGCGCAGTTGAAGGCTTGTGACATCCTCTCGTTTTGAGAGTCTAGCATGGAACCACAAATTTCCCGGAGGCGAATGGGGCGGCGGTGGGCACCTAAAAGCGGCTAGGATCCCTTTCTGCCCGGGGCCTATCCACAAACTTTACCCGGCTCGAGCAGCTAGCCGCGCTCGGACTTACCATACAAGTTCAAACCCACGAGACGACTCATGTGCTTCGCTTCGCTCCGCACAATTTAGCAACACCACGTGCGTAGAACAGTTGGCTAAGCTCAAAACAAATGTCTCTAGAGTTTATTCACACAAAAGTCCCACCCGCCAGCCAGCCCTCAGGACCCCGTCACACCTGGAACTACCAAATTGAGGTGCATGGGCGGCGGCGGGCAAATCTAAAGTACGAACCTAGCAAGAACAGACCTCTACCCTTTGCAGACCCTTCGAGCTGCAAAGGCTTCGACACTGCAAAACTGTGTTCAAGGCAACAACGAGACGCTTACCGTGCTTCGCTTCGCTACGCAGTAACCAGCTACAACCAAGCAGGCAAGTCGTGACCAACCACAAGAAAGCCGAAAGTGACAAGGCAAAATGCTCACCACAACACGCTGCAACCATGGTTGCCCCAGAGGTACAGAGTGGCCTGCAAGCCTTTCACAGATTTGTCGGCGATCCGATGGGGTTGCCGTGCCCAGCGCAAGTCAGCAGCAGTGACTCCTGCGGTGCACAGAATACGTCGTCTCCTGCTGACATGGAGCACTCCAGCACGGTCGTCTCGGAGCCACCGCAAGTCAACTCCGACACCTGTGGCGGCACTGCCCCACACGTCTCCTTGGACGTGCAACCGGCAAAGCCTGCAGATCCAGAGTACCCCATCTGCTTGCAAGCCACAGAGGCAGAGCCACTGGTGAAGCCAAGCTTGCACACGGGCGCCCACACTTGCGAGGCGGCCCGGAACATCTCCAGCCGACCAGCCTCGCCGGGCAGGGCCGGAGCACCGGCACCGCCAACCAGGCGCAGCTCGCCGTCTGAAAACGCCTTCAAGGAGGTCATGCCACAGAAAACAATGGCATCGCTGCTGTGGCTCAGGCACGAGTCATCTACTTCTTCTGAGCTGCACTCATCGACACTGAGCTCTGCTCCCGAACATTTCAAGTTCTTCATGGCAACGGGAGACCCCGCTGCGCCACACCAACTCAAACCTCCATACTTCGCACACGGCGATGGGCTCAAGACGCCAAAATCATAGCCGATCTGTTTGCATGCCACGTTGGCTGCCTCGGCATTCATCTCGCACACGGACCCGTACGATCCAAAGCTCGTCTGCACTTCCAGAAGTCCAGAGTTCGCACGACGACCCGCCGCCATGACACGGACGTTGGCGCGCTCCGCCCTGCTCAAGACCTCTTACAAACAAGATTGCCACAACCGTCACAACCTAGAACAGGCTGCTTTGTGGCTGCACCAGCTGGGCAGCAAGGAGACACCCCACGGCAGAAGCACGAAGAAGTGACATCACAGCAAGCAGCAGAAAGCGTGGGATATGTTGGAGTCTGTGACTTTTGAGATCTTTGTCTTTGGCCACACAAATCTCAAACAAGAGCCCACAAACACTGTGACACAGTAACTTCATGTAGCTTCATTGCACCTGCACACACTATTGTCTTCTTGTAGACTGCACACGCGCGTGTGAGCGTTCGCTTCATGCACTTGCTGAGCGGCTGCACGTGCACGCGTACAGCGCCGAGAGACAGCGCAGATCTCTTGGGAACACGGAACATCACCAAGCCGAACGCTACGGCTTTGCAAGGCCCAGACTTTAACTCTCTTCTACAATTCTACACCAGCAAACCACGCGCTGCGATCACAGTCGCCCTTGCTTCTTGCAGCAGGGCAGTTTCCTGGGTCACATCAAGTACTAGATCCAAGCCGGAGCGCCTGGCCTGCCGAGTTTGCCGAGTTTTGGCCATGGTACCATTGGCCTGGAGCAAGAACCCTGCTGGCTTGCAGGAGCTCATGGCAGGCAATGCTCCAGCAAGCTCCACCACGACGGCCGACAAGGCCGCGTCTGCAGACTCCAGCGCAGGCAACTCGGCCGCCAACGTCGCAGAAGCCTTCGGGTCGAAAGCATTCACCGCTACTGCAAAGAACTTGTCCCTGGCATCCGGGCTTTTCGCTGCTGCTGCACACGGCGCCAGCACGGGCTGCAGCAAGCGCGTCAGGACTTTGATGGAGCGGACGCCGAAAAGCTTGTGGCCGCCCAGGACGCCCAGCGTTGGGTGAGCAGTCTGCAAGACAAGCTTGACTGCTGACGTGGGTTTGGCCGCATCCAGTGGGATCTTCACATGTTTCAGAACATTTGCGTCCATAGCAAACACCTGTAGCCACTCCCCCGGCCTTGCTCCTGCCACGTGCACTGCAAAACCGGAAGGGACAAACTCGAAGTCGATATCCAGCACAGATCCACGCAGGGGCTCTCCAAAGTCCAAGAGCAAGGTGACGTCACCCGCCTCGCCCATCTTCGAGACCCAGTATGTGGACGCCGCACCGTCAATAGCAAGGGCCGCCCCGTGACGGGGATCCAACGTCGAGCTTGCCGAGGCTGACGCTGCTGCTGCTGCGTTCACCACTGAGTTGGACCCTCCAAGATGGCTCACACACATGTTGCTCTGCGCCATTTTGATCTGGCCATTGGTTTGCAGCTCCCACTTCGGCGCGCCGCCGGCCGCATCACACTGCACCAGCTCCATCGGCGTGTCTGCATTTGTCTGGCCACGTGTGCTGAGACACTTTTTGGAGGCCACGTGGACAAGGCTTCCATCTGTCGCCAAGCTCCAGATCTCCTTCCCGCTCAAGCTGGTCACGGCGCTCTCGCACGAGTCGAGCCACACACTCGCCCCAGCACCCACCAAGCAAGTCTCATCCTCCGCAGTCACGCCGCTGACAAGCAAGAAATTGGCAGGAGTGGCAGCAGCAGCTGTGGCAGCTGCACTGCTTCCGGATGCAAGCAGCACACCAAGCAAAGCAAGCGGACACCGCGACATCCAGCAATGAAAATGAGGAGCTGAATGAATCTGTCCTGAGGTCTGCCTCTGTGGTCCACAACTACACATCAATGCAAGGAAAACGAGCGACGCTGCCTTGTCAGTGAACGTCTTTATGTTTTCTACTATATGCAAGGACACCCACCCGCCAGCCCTCACTGCCGTGACACCCACATGCAGACAACTCGCGCTCTGATCTTTTCTACGAGGGATGCGCAGTTGAAGGCTTGTGACATCCTCTCGTTTTGAGAGTCTAGCATGGAACCACAAATTTCCCGGAGGCGAATGGGGCGGCGGTGGGCACCTAAAAGCGGCTAGGATCCCTTTCTGCCCGGGGCCTATCCACAAACTTTACCCGGCTCGAGCAGCTAGCCGCGCTCGGACTTACCATACAAGTTCAAACCCACGAGACGACTCATGCGCTTCGCTTCGCTCCGCACAATTTAGCAACACCACGTGCGTAGAACAGTTGGCTAAGCTCAAAACAAATGTCTCTAGAGTTTATTCACACAAAAGTCCCACCCGCCAGCCAGCCCTCAGGACCCCGTCACACCCTGTGCATCATTTTCCTGGGACGTGCGAGCAGTTCAGCTGATTTCAGCCATCCTGGCATGGAACTACCAAATTGAGGTGCATGGGCGGCGGCGGGCAAATCTAAAGTACGAACCTAGCAAGAACAGACCTCTACCCTTTGCAGACCCTTCGAGCTGCAAAGGCTTCGACACTGCAAAACTGTGTTCAAGGCAACAACGAGACGCTTACCGTGCTTCGCTTCGCTACGCAGTAACCAGCTACAACCAAGCAGGCAAGTCGTGACCAACCACAAGAAAGCCGAAAGTGACAAGGCAAAATGCTCACCACAACACGCTGCAACCATGGTTGCCCCAGAGGTACAGAGTGGCCTGCAAGCCTTTCACAGATTTGTCGGCGATCCGATGGGGTTGCCGTGCCCAGCGCAAGTCAGCAGCAGTGACTCCTGCGGTGCACAGAATACGTCGTCTCCTGCTGACATGGAGCACTCCAGCACGGTCGTCTCGGCGCCACCGCAAGTCAACTCCGACACCTGTGGCGGCACTGCCCCACACGTCTCCTTGGACGTGCAACCGGCAAAGCCTGCAGATCCAGAGTACCCCATCTGCTTGCAAGCCACAGAGGCAGAGCCACTGGTGAAGCCAAGCTTGCACACGGGCGCCCACACTTGCGAGGCGGCCCGGAACATCTCCAGCCGACCAGCCTCGCCGGGCAGGGCCGGGACATACTCGCGCGAAGCACTCGCAACAACTCACAACTGCACAGTGACGCAACACACTCGCAATCAGTCGCACCCTACATACAACCCTGCGCGACAGACGCCCTCTTTTGGCGGGACATCGGCAGGCGGCGGCAGGTCTTGATCTTGCGCAACCCGATCGGGCGCAGTCAGATCCTGCTACCCCACCGATTTGGGCGGAGTGGGCGGGTCCGACAAACTTGCAAAGAGTTTGCATCTGCTACGAGCTCTCTACAACGAGCTTCGAACCAAACTCGCAAAGGTGCAAGCGCTCGTAACATGTCACTACGTGCACTGCGGGCACTCCTGCACTGCGAGACATACTCGCGCGAAGCACTCGCAACAACTCACAACTGCACAGTGACGCAACACACTCGCAATCAGTCGCACCCTACATACAACCCTGCGCGACAGACGCCCTCTTTTGGCGGGACATCGGCAGGCGGCGGCAGGTCTTGATCTTGCGCAACCCGATCGGGCGCAGTCAGATCCTGCTACCAAAGGTGCGACGCCTGCGACCCATCTTCTCGCACCTACAAGCCCCCTCACTATCTCAGCGGGCCCTGCAGACACTCATCCAACAGCTGCTGCAACGTCTCCTCCCAGTTGAAGTGGAAGCGCTTCCAACCCATGCTTTCCGCCAAGTCAAAGTTGCCTCTGCTGACGGAGTCGGAAACATTTGCAGAGCTGCACACTCGTTGCCACTCGGGCTGGAGTTTCTTCTTCTCGATGAAGACCCACGCGGTCTGCACAAGCCGGTTGATGCAATCGTCTTTCCCGTAGCCTTTCATGAGAGCCTGCTTTGCTGGCTCATTGTCCACGAACAACACGCAGTGCCGGTGCAGTCGCGACTCTAAGGCTATGAGCGGCAACACTTGTCCCAAAATTTCCAACATATAGATAAAGGCTCGCCGACTCGTGAAGTATCTTACAAACCAATAGGGGACGATGCCATACGCGTAAAGGGTCACATCACCAAGGCAAACAACGAAGCCCACGCCGTTCAAGAAGGAAGCCGGGATCTCCCGTCCCCAGTCTGGGATGTTGTCAGCCTCCGACACTTTGTAGCTCTTGCCATGGAGGTTGAAGAAGGCATCCGCGTAGATCACCGATCTATGCCGCACATCAAACTGGACGATCCGCGGCTCACCGTGCGCTAACCGATACCTGAGGTATGCAATCGCTGACCTTAGTGCCGAGTTTAATTTCCAACCTTGCTGCTGGGTTCTGAAAGCAGACGCCTGAGCTCTCTGGTGGAATGGACGAATCGCTGCCATGCTCGCTTTGCCAAACATGGACTGCGCAATGAACTGAAGCTTTCCCGCTATGGCAGAGGCCTCGCGAGGCTTGAGCTGGTCCTCGAGGAGGATCTGGAGCAACATCGAGTCCAGCCGTTGTCTCCGGTCATCGGCACATTCGATCACAGCCCTGTCGTTTTCGAAAGCAGCTGAAACGCCGAGGAGCTTATGCCGTTTTGCAGGCGGCTGGGCCTTGGCCTCTTTGAACTTGAAGCCCAGCGCTCGACAAGTTGCAAGCGTCTCCTCATAGGCCGACATGACCGTGTCAGCAGGGATGGTTCTAAGTGATTTTTCGGCCCCCCCCCCCCAATTAATACATTATTCTCTGTGGGAATGAGTAGGGATGAGAAATGCATTGCGAGGGTCGGAACGACGTTCCTAAGTTTCCTGAATATAGGATAAATGTAGGTTACAATCGGTCAGATTTCGGAGTTGTGCGGGCTTACGAACCCAACAAAATTTCCAAGTTTAGGATACTTCAGGAGACACTTGAGGTGCACCTCGGTATCTGTTTTCTCTGCTCACGGCATCCCTTCGATCACTGGCTGTATGAGTGGTTGTATGCGTCGGCCAGCTGCCGCATCTCCCCATCCTATCTTTTATTTGCCTTTTTTTCTTCGGGTGTGTGGGGTTTTGGTAGCAAGACATGTCCACACTTCGCACACCTCTACCCTGGTGGGCTTTATGGGCTTTCAGGGACCCTACATGTGCCGGAAAATGCATTTCACCCCCCCCCCTCCTAGAAATACATTCCCTGCAGCCGCCCGCACTCCACCGAATTTCCCAGTCAACAAACACCAGCACTGAACACACGGAAAGTCGCATTGGTTCTCCTGTGTCTAGCTGTGTTTAGGATTGTTTAGGCTGTGTTTAGCAAGACATGTCCACACTTCGCACACCTCTACCCTGGTGGGCTTTATGGGCTTTCGGGGAAACTAAATGTGCCGGAAAATGCATTTCACCCCCCCCCCCCTCCTAGAAATACATTCCCTGCAGCCGCCCGCACTCCACCGAATTTCCCAGTCAACAAGCACCAGCACTGAACACATGTATATATGTATATGTGTATATATGTATGTATGTTTCTTCGGGGATATTGTGTTGCTGATTTTATAAGCATACAAAACAAAAGTATCTCGATTGCCTCTCTCAATGTTCCAACTGCGACCCGGACAAGTTAGCATGAAAATCTCCCTCCTATGACCCTGGGGTTGAAAGAAAAGGTATCTCGATTGCCTCTCTCAATGTTCCAACTGCGACCCGGACAAGTTAGCATGAATATCCCCCTCCTATGACCCTGGGGTTGAAATACATTTCCGAAACGAGGGATTGTATTCAGTGGACGTACGGGCCCCCACGCAATACATTAGTTAGGACCGGGTCTCGTGTCAGCCGGCTCGTCGGATCCAAAATCATCCACGAAATGCAAGAGTGGCACCAATAGCAGAGCCCTTGATAGCCACGCCAGCAAGTCCGCTATTCTGCAGTAGCTCCACACTGACGCTGTGCTCCCAAACATAAGCACATTGTGCCTCCACAGAGTTGGGCCCGAAGGTGTAGAAAGGATGACCCACGTGTGATTCGGCTCGCTTACTGGAAACTGTCTGTACGCCGCCTCGTGGTCCACACCCCACAGCTGCACTGCGCCATCTGCTGGGCTGTTATTCTTCCTGATCGCTCTGGCCAGCTCCACAAACGCGGTGATATCATGGTACGCCGGTGAATCCGGCACCCCCACGGTCGCATTCGCCCCCGAGCTACGCCAGTCTTCGGCTCGGCGCACTTTGGGCTGCCCATCCGAACCAATCTGATGCACGGCAAACGCAAAGCAACAGGGGACATGCTCGTGAGGACCAGAAAGCAAGGCTGCTGTGTGCTCGTACTTTGACAAGGCGACACCCTTAACGCCCCAACACTCAGGCATGGCAAATGGCCCCTCCATGCGACCGCACTTCACATCCGCTGCGATCTCGTCGGCCATGGCCTCCCAGTCCTTGTCGACGCGTGCCCTTCGTAAGCGGGAGGTTACGAAGGCAAAGTTCTCCTGGAAGAAATCCTTGACTGGCACCGGGTTATCATAGCGCCCGTCATGACGCAGCCTCCAACCAAGTCCCGAGCTATTCATGCCCAACATGGGGAAGCCGCGCTCCATTTCTTCGAAGATAGTCACGTCTTTCCAACCAAGGCGCGTAGCAAGTTCCCGAATCACTGGTACTTGCACAGAAGCCCTACCTGACTGAGAGTAATATGCCTTCTGAATGTGCGGAGGACACTGTCGGAACCACGCCGCTGTCTCTTCCTCCCGGTCCGCAACAAGCTCTTCCACGGCCCGGGTCACTGCCCGTCGCATCTCAGGCAACACGTTGCGGAAGTGTCGCCACACAGGGAGCCATTGCAGAAGCCCTGGCTCGATTCGCGGATCCTGCTGCGCTGAATGCCGACACTGCTGAGAAGCTGCCCAATGCTCATACGGGTCAACGATGTCAGAGAGATCATCCGCATCAGCCAACGTAGGAACACCTGGACCGTTGAGGAGCGGCGCCGACTCCCAAATACGCACCATGCACTCAATGGCATCGCTTCCCAATGGGTTTGGTTGTGGACGCAATGCCCCAGCCTCGGTTGACAACAAGCCGAAGAGAAAGAACAACTTGGCCGCTCGCAGATGCCAGCCGTTCGCAAGTGCGCGGTGGCGGGCCTTGTCGCGCAGCTTTCTTGTCCAACCGCACGGAAGATGGTGCAACTGCTCCTTCACTTCCGCTGTGGCTAGACGAAAGGCACCCGACTTGTCCGTGAACATGTTTTTATCCTGGTAATGCCAGGGAGCATAACTGCGATTGTCTTGTAGCCAACGTGCCTGAGTTTGGCTATCGACCTTGCCTTTGCTGCTTCGCGGCGCAGGCCGACCTTCTGGGCTCTCGGACGGCGTTGTCAAGCAAGGCAACACACCAACGCGGTCCAGCAAAACGCTAGGCCACTTCAGGCCCCCCAAGTCGAAATCATCAATCTTGTCCGGATGGACTGCAAAGGTGACGCGAGGAACTCCCTGGTGCGTTGACCAACGCAGTTTGGCAGGGCAATCAGAGCGATGACTGACTTGCTGCCACGGAACGCGTGTCCACCACACTCTTGGTCGCGAAATGATCCCGAAGTCGCTAGAGTCGTGCATCACTGCCTGCGCGGCCAAAGCCTTCTCGAACGCCCTGATGTCGGCCTTGTTCTGCGGGAGGACATTTTCCACGATCAACACTGCTTGGGGCCTTCCCCAACTCCTCTCCAGCTCTTTGACCAGCTCGGCAAAGCGAACGAATTTCGAGCCTTCCAAACCCTGAGCACCTGGAGCGGAAGAACGAATCCTACTATAATCATGGCAGGGAGGACCGCCCGCGATGATGACAGTAGCCTTGCGTCCCGGGTCGATAGCGTCCAAGCGCTCAATCAGATCCGCAACACGCTCGTTGTCAACATCACCCCTGTGATCTGCCTTCGGAAAGTGCTCCTTTGTCAACGCTGCTAGGTCCTCGTCAGACTCCCACAATATCATGTGCCCCTTCCAGGATTTCTCCTCAAGGATCTGCTGGAAAACCAACGCCGCCGTGCCAATGCCATCGAAAAAGCTCAACAGTATTGCGTCGACGGACTCAGTCTCGCGTGGCATGCAACTGCGGAATTTTCGAGGGAGGGGTCCTCGCGGATCCTCTTGCTTCCGCTTGTGCCCATGCCCGGTCGGCTGCACATCGACAGCCGGAACTAATCTGACTGTTGATAAGCTGGCATCGGTGTCGGGTCCGTCCGATTCAACATCTTTGTCGAACGGCCCGCGCTGTCCCTACTCCCTTTGCGAGTTCTTGTCCTCCTGCCCGTACTGGTGGCTCTTCTGCTGCCAGGATGACCACGAGGAACCGTGCCACGAAGACCACGATGGGGTCTGGTAGTTGGAGGCGTAGGGGCCCGGCCGCCAGCTATCATTCCGTCGCTCCCATCGGCGATCGTCCCAATAACCCTTGCCACCGCGAGTCTTCGTCTTAGTCTTGCCTTTCCCTTTGCCGTTGCGGTCGACGTCCTGCTGGTCATAGCGGAATCGTTGACGCCCAGCACGGTCTAAGATCACGACGTCCCTGGAGACAGCGTCCTGGAGCGCTTGGTTGTCCAGGATGATCTCTTCCGTGATCGACTTGAAAGTTCTCTTGGACCTCAAAGCAAGAGCAATCCGCCACGCACATGCTTCCCAGTACAACCTCAACTGCTCCAGTTTGCTTGTCCTTGACCGCACTTGCTTCTCAAACCAATCAATGTACTTCGAGACAGCCGACTCGCTACCCATTTCAACAAAGATCATCAGGACACGAATGGAGTCCAAGCAGTCCACGAACGAGAGCACGCTTTTCGGGCGCCACGGGGCATCTGCTTCGGTCTCAATCTGATAGTCAGAGTTGAGGGTCAAAATCGCACCCTGGGCCTTCTGCTTCTTCTTCGCAACGCATAGGGGGTTGGGGTTCCCGGACGATTCAAAGTAACGAGCCTGGACCACCTCGTGAAGCCCAATAGCTGTGTGACTCTCTGCGCGCATCTCGTGCACCACGCGAGCAACTACTGTCTCTGCACCGATCAACTTCTCTTGCGGAAACTTTCGGGTCTCGTCTCCGATCTTGACAGCTTCAAACTTTGCGACTTGCTGCTGCCAGTAACCACTGGGAAGCTCTTTGGACGAAGACTTAGTCACCGAAGCCGCTGGTGTGGATGCCGGCAGTGTCGGCGCCGTTGGTGCTTCGCCAAGGCTGCAATCCTTGAAGCATTTGCGCCACAAGTATCGAAGCTTGGCCTTCGCAATGGGGAACTCAAGCTTTGACAGCAGAATCTTTTCCCCACCTGGGAGCTCAAACTCCGACTCGAGCGGCTTTGCCAAAATTTCGTCCACCTCCTCCACCTTGAAGGCTATGGACGCCATCACCTCAACTGATGTAATGTCGCGGCTGACAATGTACTTCTGGATGTCACTAGGGATGCCCGCTTGCTCCATCGCTTGTTGGAAGGACGCATGCACGACCGCCATCGCCTGTGACTTTACACAAAATTCAGCGGAACGGAAACACTGCTGGGGCACAACGCTACAGAAACGGATCCTTCAAGCAAAGCGCTGGCAAAATGTAAAGCAAATCAAGGTATCCGGAGCTACAACAACCACTGGTTCCTGTCCACACCATGACCATGATCGTGCTCGGCTGGAAGCAGCATTTCACGACACCCTTTCTGCTGTCCCCAATCCGCACACTCGCTGCGCACGTGCGGCGCAATAAGATATGACGCACGAGCGGCGCAAATAAGTTCTCATTCCCCACAGCGCTCGTGCGGCGCTGGCGCACGTGCGGCGCAAGCGCGCGTGCGGCGCAATACATCTCAACACAATGTACAAGTTATTCGCACTATCTCAGTCTGTCTCCGAGTCTGACGAGCTCGAGTCTGACGAAGTGTTGGAGCCTGACTCTTCTCGGTTGCTGTCAATCTCACCATCCTCGGCACATTCTGGAAAGCAGCGGCGACAGCGTGTGGCCACAGGGGCTTCGCTCGCTCTCGTGAACGCAGCACACCCATACTGCCACAGGCCACACCTTGTCCTCCATGTGACTGGCAGCTTGTCGAGTTCATGAGGGTCTCGCGCATGGGCTTTCTTGCCCACCACGAGCGGCGGCCTCTCTTGCAATGCTTCCACGCGAGCTGCCAAGATTTCGAGCTTCTCAGTCAGAGCTGCCAGAGAGTCTCCAACAGCCTCGCAGTTCAACTGATCCCGCTTCTTCTTCGCTGGCTCGGCGACATGCACCGAGGGGTCAAAGATCTGATCCAAGGAGAATGTCTCCAGGGCTGCCTCCTGCACGTATCTCTCGACACTGCGGCTGCCCCACCGCCCCAACAACATGATGGTAGGCAGAGGCACGAGGCGTCTGGCCAAAAACTGTGCACCCGAAACTCGAAGGACGTGGCCATTGAAACGCTCAAGCATCGCCTGGCCCTGAGCACCTGCACGCTTCATAGCGAATGGCGACGCCGACAGTGTTCTGCGGATCAACTGGATGGTCTCATGTTTAGACAACTCATGACCGCGAGAGCTGAGAAAAAGCGGAGCTTCCAAATTCTTCGGGCGAATCTTCTCGAAAGCCACAGCATTATGGTACGGGCACATTCTTGCAGGAACGTGGTCGCAATAACATCCATGTTTTCGCAAAACAAGGTTGCCTTGCTGGTCACACTTACTTGCTGCTAGTGTGAGGGTCACCTCCATGCGCTCGCAATCAACAGTCAAGTGCTTGCTCTGCAACGCTGCGATCTCGATCTCTCTAAGCAGGAACCAGCATCCCAGCACTAACATGCACGCGGCCTGTCGACGGGTACTCGGAATTTCCTCGAAGGGGCTGGGCAGCACCACCTCTTCAAAACGGAATGCGTCCTTAAGCGCAGGACCACCTATTCCACGCTCAAGAGAACGAAGAGCATCTCTCATGCACAGCAGCACATCTGGCGGCACTTCTGCTTTCATCTGAAGCACATGCTCTCTGCGAGCCCTGGCAAAGTACTGGCGCGCTGATCTATACCCTCCTGCCTTGAAGGAGGCCGCCACCTTTTCGATTCCGTCCCGCGATAGCGGCAAAGCCGGAATTCCCCAGGCGTCACACACCTTTGACCAAGTCCGCCACCGAGAGGCCTGCGGTTTCTGGTTGCTGGGCGCCCACACATCACGCTTGAAGCTAGCGAGCGTAGCCTCTCGCGCTGAGGGCCTTGCCGACTCTAACGCCTTGGCCAAAGAGCCTGCTGCAGTTGGCTTGGCTACAGGAAGATCGGTTCTTCTCAACTTTGCGGGCGGCGCCTCGCTCATGCTCTTTTCACCACGCTTGACCACATCGGGCCCCAAGGCAAATGTTAGCAACGCTTGCACTGAACCAGACAGCTCGGGCGGCAGTCGACCGGCTTCAAGCGCGTGTGCCGCTGCACTAATGTTGTCTACATCGAGGGACTCCAGCCACCTCAGCATATCACTAGCAGATGCGGAGGCACTGAACGGATCACACACAAAGTCACACTGAAGGGCAGACTCTTCTTTTCTTGGCAGCAAATTCATGAAGCACAAGTTGGAGCTCCCTCGAGCTCCTTGCTCTTCCAATCCAGTGCCGATGGGCACACGTGTTCTCACAGCGTCGCCCCATTGGCGGCCACCTCCCGCGTCGGCGGCTACCTTCCGCAGCTGCTTCTCCACCCTGGGGCGGGCGGGCGGGAAATCGGAAATCCAGCTGACGATGCCTGGATACAACAGAACCTGACGGCGTCAAGGCTGAGTACCAACGCATGCTGGACAAGGAAATCGTGCTCCACAATGCTAGTGATCGTGTTACACGCGAGTAGGCGTGAGTGACCCATCACTAGCAGATGCGGAGGCACTGAACGGATCACACACAAAGTCACACTGAAGGGCAGACTCTTCTTTTCTTGGCAGCAAATTCATGAAGCACAAGTTGGAGCTCCCTCGAGCTCCTTGCTCTTCCAATCCAAAGCAAAGCCGCTGCCAAGAGTCTCCCACCCTATCTACAAGCAGCAAACAGAAAATGAATGCCCTGTAGGACCGCAGTGCGACCGGAAATAACGTGTCTGGCCGCTAACCGACCAAGCCAAACAACGCGCGGCCCAGGCACTCCACCCTGAAGACGCAGACAACCCCACTACAGTGTGCACAGTGTGCAACGCACACGACAGGCTGACACTCGCCAGCACGCGAACAAGCGGGACACACCCGCCCCCATAGCAAGCATATGCACTGAAGCCACTGGCGTGCAGGTAGGCTTACACAAGGCGCTTGGGCCTGGGCACTAGGTCGTCCAGCAACTGGCGCCAGTCCACCTCATGACGGCCGTCCTGCTGCAACCTTTCCCAGAAATGCGGTAGCACGTTGCGGCCGCGAGATAGAGCATCAGCCCATGTGTTTCTTTCACCAGGCACATGTGATATCCGGAGCGCGATGCTCTGCTCCAGACAAAGCTTGGCTGTAGCTTGTAATACACTGCATAAGGGCTGTGTCATGGAAGAGCCCCGTGCAGTAGCGCCAACCACACCTTGATTGTCGCAATGCTGTCGCAGAATCATGCGGCCCAAGCACGCAGGGCGTGACTCCGGCTCTACCTCGCGGACTAATAAGAAACAGAGTACGAATTGCGCCAGTGCTTCCAGTGCACAGATCACCGACGCCAAGTCTTCTGCCTGGAACCAGTCGGGCAGGTCCTCACGGCAGATCTGGTAGGAAAACCAGTTGATGTTCTCCGGACAGAGCCGCGTTTCCGGCCGTATCCACCAGCCCCCAAAGCCCGCCCGGTCGCCCTCTGCAAAGGCGTCAGCTGCTGCAACCACTTTGGGCCCAGAACTTTGCACCAGACGAATCGCCACATCCAACTGGATCAGGTCGAGGTAGAACGTCGCCGCTTCTGCGGCCTCACGCGAAACCCGCACCTCCGCCGAGGTTGGGTCCCCAAACTTGACCCACACCGAACGCTGTCCAGTGCACCGCAGCGCGGTCTTGCAGGTGACGGGAACGTGAGCCACTTCCAGAGCACGCCAGCCGACAGAGACGGAACAGCTCCTAGCTTTCTGCACCACAACCAGCTTGTCGTCCACACACCCACGAAGATCTGCTAATTGCGCAGAGTCCAAAGCCCTCACCAAGATGGCAGGTTTATGGAGAACCTGAAATAAAGCCTGCAGCCAAGGTCGCAAGGAAGGCAGGGCTGAAGTGAACCAGCAGAGCAAACCCAGGCACTTCTCTAGCTCTTTGCGCTTGATCACGGCCAGAGGCACGCAAAGCGGCGCCAGCATTTCCACCAAACGCTTGCGCTTGTCAAGCGGTAAAGTGGCTGCGGGGCAAGATTCCAGGAAGATCTCCCAGCCAATCCACCGCAGCGATGTACCAAGGCGAAGCTTTCGCCAACTCAACGGTAGCCCAAGCGCCACCGCCAAGCAAATCAACAACGACGCACATAATGGAGCTGTTGAGCGCGGCAGCAAGGCAAAATTGTCGTCTACATACACAGCCAGAAAATGTCGCAAACGCAAGAGCTTGTGACCGATCCTCACGAAGGTTCCGGCGGCACGGGACCACCAATATGCGGACCAGGCTCCTCCAAAGTGACAGGTCCTATACATGATCCAGTGAGTCTCGCCTCTGCTGTCAATGATCGCAAAGAGAGAGAAACCACAATCTTCCGGAGCCACTTTCACGCGTTTGTGCGCCTTGGAGACGTCCATGATGAAGCCTGTCCACAGAGCCTCCGGGTCTCTGGAAAGGAATTCGCTGACATCCTGAAGGGAAGGCATCTCTATGCGCTCGCCAATCCGACAAAGGAGATTTGCTCCAGACACTGTGCTATCACCCACCAGGCGCGGGGGCGCACCTTCCTTTTTGACAAGGCCGAGCCGTCCGGCCGCGCAAGCTGCACCAAACCGAGCGCGAGCTTCAGCCAAGCCCCCAGGGAGCCACTCAGCAAACCCAAGATCAACATCTTCCTGCACCAGCTGCAACACGGTATCCGGGTCTTGTCGCCCGGAGCTCCATGGCTCTTGCCAGGTAAGGAGGTCTACAGGAGGACGTTCTGGCACATCCACAGGGCGCCAGACCCCTGAGGCCGGGATAGCGTCACGGATGCCCGTGGGAACTCCGCGCTCAAGCAGCGTTGGTAACTCTGCATCCACGTCATTGGACAACATGAGCATGCCACGCAATAGGTGAAGCGCAAACGGCTGGCCTGAAGGCACGGTGGAGGGGCACTCGAGACCTTTACTACTCAGAAAAAGGCGCAGATCTTCGCGAAGAATAGCCACTTCTTCGTCACCAAGTAAAGGAACATCAGTGCTCGACGCAACATGCCTGAAAAGACGAGGAACCAAATCCCAGTGGTGCACCCGCCTCAACCATGACTGACGCAGAACACCAAACACGTCTTCTGCAAACTCAGGGCGCCAGTCTGCGTCGGAGACAATGCCTGCACCATCCCGGAGACGAGAGGAATTGTCCTTCCACACAGTTTGGGCACGTCTAGCTTGCTTGCCCACGCGCGCATCCTCCACCAGACCCCCAACCACTGCCATGTCCAACTGCACGTCCGGCATGGTCCTCGCAGGGGTTCAGGACGCCTTCCCCTTCTGGCCCTTGCAATTTCGGGAATCATGGGACGCGCTGCCGCACTTGGCGCACTGGTGCTTGTAGCGGCAGTGTGGGTCATCGCAAAGGCCGTCCATCCACAAGAAACATTTGCCAGAACGCGGTTTCTTCCCCCCTGCCAGGGCCTGAGCTTGCTTTCTCTTGAGCGGTTCGCGGCCCTGCCTGGGCTCCTTTGGGGGGCGTGGGGGCTGGGGTAACTTGGGCAGCTTCGGCTTTGCAACCAATAAGTGCCTCAGCAAGTCTCTGTCCACAGCCACCGTGGATAAGGCGTCGTCTAAGCTGTTGCCGGCGAAACATAGCGCGAAGGCCTCTTGGAGCGCGGCCTTATCTGCTTCCTCCGCCTCCTGCACGGAAGGTGGCCGGAAATGGTCCCCGGTCTCAGCAGAATAAAACTCCAGGAACTTGGCGATATAGATGCTCCAGCTGCCCAAGTGGCAGGCTCCGCACATGGCAAAGGCGTTGGCCCGAACCTGCAGAAGGCACTGAATCTTGTACGGAGAGGGGGACAACTCCAGGTCCCACTGTTCCGACTGGACACCAGACGCCGCCATTAGGTACTCGGCGATCGCGTCACGCTCACCGTCTGACTTCCGCCCACGCACAGCTGTAGCGGCCTTCTCACTGAGGATCTTTTTCCAAGGCAGCCAGTCCCAGGTTTTCTGCGCTGCCTGGTTGTGAACTAACTGAAGAAGCGACATTGCCGGGAGGCTGGCCGGTGTGATGTAGGTGCTGGGGTATTTCTTCTCGAACTCGCGCTTGAGCTTGTCTCGATCCAGCACGGTGAGGCGGCTAGCGCCCGAAGCGGACGGTGAAATGCCAGGCAGCGCAAGCGCTAGGGGGGCACTTGCAGCCGATGCTGGAGGTGCGCTGGGAGGGAACACCGCAGCCTGAGGCAGCTGCGCTTGGCACTTGAGCCACAGACCCTTCAAGATGCCCACCAGTGGCTGGAACTCCCACGAATCTGCCTGCACGTCCGGGACCACCTTCTTCTCAACCAGCAAATGCTTCGCGAATGACTTGAAGACGCCATCATCCGAGAAAGCAAAGGAGGCCGCACAATTATAGCCGAGTTTTCCCAAGGTTTGGCTCACGGCGTCCGGCACCATGGACTCCTGCAATAATTGTTTCCACTGGGCTGCAGCCATGGAGACAGCAACAAGAGAGCAGCAGAATAACGCAGGCAGATAAGACACGCTGGGATGAATGCGAAACTGCAACGATCTGCACAGATCTGCAAAGACACTTGCAAACCCAACAAAACCGAACTGACACTCGTCAGCAAGCGGCGGACACTCGCCCACAACCAAGAATAGAGTGGGCACGGGAGACACTCGTCTCGCAGGCACCGGGCTGACACGCGTCAGCGAGCAAGGCAAATGGCAAACACTCGTTTGCAAGATGAACCCAGACACGCGTTAAGCTGCAGGACGCGGGATTTAGACACTCTGCCCGCATTATGACGACGCGTAACACCGGCAACTTGGGCCATCATCCGGAAGATTGTGGGAAACAACCACTGTGGCCGCACCGTTGATAACCCTGCAGATAGGGGTCCGAATGAACCAAGGTATTCTGCGCCGATGGTGCGTCGCACGGACGGCAGGCCCTGCCCCAGCATCGGTCCTTCCAGCGCAAATTGCCAGCAGTGACTTCCACGGCCTTGTGGAATATTCCTGAAAGGCTGTTCAACACCCAAGGCCCATCTTCATCAAATAACAGGTGTCCGCCCTCCGCCGAATCGTACTCGACCGAGTCAGAGGCAACTTCATCATCCTCGTCATCTGACTGGCACGGCGCAGACTCCTCCACATTGGACTCGTCCGAAGATTCCGAATCGGTTGCGTCGGAGTCTGAGTGCGGTGGGATGAGGTTGGAGACCAAGGTCGCGTCTTCCTTGAGGCCAGAAACCCCTTATTTCGTGTTATGTGTCAAGGGTTTGCTCGATGCATCTTAGTGAGAGCATGTCAGCACACATCTTGCATGTCGAATGGAAGTAACACCGCTCTTTCGTTTTCAGCCGCTAGGCGAACGCTGGGGAGATTTGTGCAAAAGAGTGAAGGCGAAGATGTATACCCTTGGGTATACAAGACTACATCCCCGAGGATGCTGCAATCCACGATTGCTGTGCAAGAGTTGCACTGCCTTCGATTCACCCCCGGGCGGGTGGGTGGGGATTCAAAAATGAAACTCTGTGTCTGAGCCACTCAGACCTTGCATGCAGGCAACGCACTGCTTCAAACACATGGAATGTCAAAGAACGTGAGTCATGTTCAGACATGAAGTCTAAAAATTTGGAACATGGTCTGTACTCGTGGATTGTTGTAGTGAACTCGTAAATCGGGCAAGATTCGGGCAAACCGCAAAAATAAAAGAACATTTATTTTTGCTGCACATGAACACAAAATAAGGTCCTCTCCATCACGATGGATAGTTGCCTTATTTCGTGTTATGTGTCAAGGGTTTGCTCGATGCATCTTAGTGAGAGCATGTCAGCACACATCTTGCATGTCGAATGGAAGTAACACCGCTCTTTCGTTTTCAGCCGCTAGGCGAACGCTGGGGAGATTTGTGCAAAAGAGTGAAGGCGAAGATGTATACCCTTGGGTATACAAGACTACATCCCCGAGGATGCTGCAATCCACGATTGCTGTGCAAGAGTTGCACTGCCTTCGATTCACCCCCAAGCGCTCAAGGCAGTGTCTACTATGGCATCCACGTCTATCTCAAATCTTGGTCCCCACGATTCGTCTCTGGCGCCTCGTGATGGGCCATCTGCTATGTTCGAAGTGGTGTTGACACGCTCGTACCACGCGTTGCACACCATCTCGTCACTGAGTTCATGGACGCAGGTCACGATCTTCCCGCCATAGTCATTGTCCGACATTCCACGAATCATGCACGCAAGAGCCGCATCGTTGTCTGTGAAGATCACCAGATTGCAGTTCTTTATCAGTGGTGCCCAGGTCCGGAGGCCCATAAGAATCGCGAGACATTCAAACTCAAAGATTGGATTTCCACTGGCTGGGTTCATTCGAGCCACCACGCCATCACTAGCCCATTCGCTGAAATACCCAATTTTAGTTCCAGTCTCGTTGACAAGCACGCCACCAAGCCCCACCTTCCGCTTCTCACAGCTGGCATCCACGTATAAATGCATCGTGTTGCAGAGGTTCTGTGAAACACACCTGCTTGGAGCATGAAGGATTCTGTCACGCAAAGTCAGAAGTGTACTTCGAGCTTCGTCATCAAGGTAGCCTGCACCATCCCTGATGAAGCCGGTAAGTTTCTTGTATGCCATCCCGGCACCTCTTCCCGAGATTTGGCATTCGGCAAACTGAAGACGACCACGAAGTTTCTCGCCATCCTTCTTCTTTAGGAAGCCTTGATCGAGAATTTCGCTCACGAAGTCGAACACCTCTTTTTGCCGCTCCGAAGTATTAGAAAGGTAGACCCACCCGAGTTTTGCGTCACGAAGGTTGATCTCGAGGCCCAAGACTTTAGCAAGCGTCCCAAATGGATGCTCCTTGTTTTTCGATGTTCCCCAGCC
This sequence comes from Symbiodinium natans, assembly GCA_905221605.1. Classification (NCBI taxonomy): domain Eukaryota; class Dinophyceae; order Suessiales; family Symbiodiniaceae; genus Symbiodinium; species Symbiodinium natans. The sequence goes on from CAJNDS010000956.1 coordinate 33,944, forward strand.
AAGGACTTTGAAAAGCATGTCCAAGCACATCTCATAGATCTTTGACAAGGGTTCGATCTCCGCACCGACGAAGTCATCGAAATAGACGCTCAGGTGCATCAGCAGTGTTGTTACTGCAATCCTCCATATCCCTAAGGACACCCTGCAAAAGCTGTGGACCGAGTGCCGAGATCCAAAGGGCAACACCCTTTGCTTGAAGAGCTCAGCTGCCTGCGTCGCCGGGTTGTACACGCACAGGAAGGAGTCATCAAGTACTTCATCTGCTAGGGGCAGGTTTTTATATGCTTTGTGCAAATCCCATGATCGGACCTGCAGCTGGTGCGTACGGCAGGATTTGTCCTGGCTCATCCTGTGGCCCAGTCCCGCGGCGATGCAGTCTGCGGTGTGCACAATGATCGTATCGACCGAGCTGGCAGTGCTGTTGACTCCACTCTCCAGGTAGTTGTCGATAGGACGTATTTGCCCCTTCTGCATGACTCCAAAGCGGCGTGTGACCAGGGAAGTTTCGCTAAGGCTGCTTAGGGGAAGCGGACCTTCCAACCAGCCTCTTGCCACCTCTTGGACCGTTGCTTCATAGGTCTCACGGTCCAGAGTTTCGTCTCCAGAGCTCTTGGTCGAGCCCAGAATACTCTGACGCAGAGATGACGCATGGTGGTGCAGGTCTGCCATTGTCACGGAAGCGGAATGGCGTCTCACTCGGAAAGCTTCGCTCCTAGGTATGGCTCCTCCTAGCTGGAACCCTGACCGCATTTCCCTGGCGATTGCTACGTCTTCATGTCCCGAAGCTTGAAGCATCTCTTCAAAGACAAGAAGCCGTTTGCTCTTGAGGATAGCACGGCAGTTTGGCTTCATCGTCTCTTTCAGCTCGGCCTCTTGGCCCTCTAGGTCCCTTGCACGACTGATCCACTTGCGCATCTCCTCAGTGCGAGTGCGCCCAATCCACTCTGGGGTGTTCGAAGCCAAAGCATTCAAGGTGCACAGCAAGGGTTCTGGCAAGCCACTCAGCATGTGACGTGGGTGCACTGCACAGGCTGCACGTTGGATGAACTCGTCAGGCTGCCAGGGTATGCCTACTACTGTCCTATGGGAAAGGCCAGGGTCTAACTTAGATGGGGCGTCTTCCTCGGGCCCTGCCGGTGAGGAAGGGGGCATGCTGTCCAGGCGTTCGGCAGCTGCAATGTGGCTGGCGGAAGCCAAGGGGAAACCCACATCTGTTAGCTCCTCGAGCTGGCTAGTCGAGAGCTTTGACACATTCCTGGGGTGGAACGCCACAAGGATGTCGCGATGCAAACCCGTCCAGGGCATGGCACAGTGGAGTGCATGTGGGTCAAAAATGATTCGTCCGTTCTGAAAGTCGATCACATTACCCCAGTTCTGTGGTGAGTTTGAATGGGGACACATCGTCTCACCAGACGAATTCTGCAGCCAGAGGCCACCTCCCTCAAAGTCGCTTAGTTTGAGGATGCAATTTGGAATACCCTTTTGGTTGTTTTTGTCAACATGCGGTGGCCCTTGCAAATCTCTACCAAGGAGTACACAGGAGAAAAGGTGTCCTGGTGCACGTTCGGAAACAAATCTGCACAAAAGCCGGCTGGTTAGCGGGAATTCCTTAGTGTGTCTGCGGACCCCTGCAAGCCCTCCTTGAGCGTATGCACCCGACGTCCAAGAGAAGTCGCGGTCAGAGCCGGATCCCCGCGCGGCTTGTTCGGAGTGGAGCATGTCAAAAAGAGGGGTAAGGTCGGAGATCATGATCTCTGGCTTTTGCAGGCAGGCCATGGCATATTGCTCAGCAGGGTCCCCAGAACACAGTGCACGGAGGGACTGGCTCGGTTCGGCAACTCGAGGGCGCAGCTCGCGTCGGCTGGTGTCGCCCCCCAGTGTCAAGCGACGCAAGATGCGGGCCCCCGGCGGAAGTGAGAGCAGGGCAGGTTCAGACACTGCCTGATCGGGCAAGGGGAACTCCGAAACCACCTTACGCACGCTGGGCAGGATTGGCTGGACGGAGTCCACGCTCACTATCTGCTTGAATTCAGGCACCATGGCGGGGATTTTCCTGCCCGTGGGTTGCTGGCCGAGGGCAACTTGGGCAGCGCGATGCAGGTGATCTGGCGGGTCAGCCAGAGACGAGGGCAGCGGGGCGAGGCCACGCGCAAGAGCTTGTTCTTTGACCTGTAAAGCCATGTGTCGGCACAGCTGCAGCGGGTAGGCGGTTTCCTGGCTAGTGGCCCAGCGGTTGTGGGCGGTTTTGCCCCAGGGGGCATGGACATGCTGAGGTGATTCGCCAGGGCAAAGCACGGCAAGACTACGGAAGGCGGGTATATTGTGCACCAGCAAGGTACGCATGCGACGGCGGCCCCCGAAGCAGCAGTGATCCAGGATGGTCGACTCATAGGAAAGACCTGTGACTTGAGCACGCCAGTGGCTGGTATCCCAGAAGAAGCTTCTGTGTGGATTTTCACAGGAGACCAACTTGCCCTGGCCGATGGCGTGCCGGAAGATGCGGCCGGAGAGAGCGAAAAGCTGATTTGCAGCAGCAATTTGGAACATGGTCTGTACTCGTGGATTGTTGTAGTGAACTCGTAAATCGGGCAAGATTCGGGCAAACCGCAAAAATAAAAGAACATTTATTTTTGCTGCACATGAACACAAAATAAGGTCCTCTCCATCACGATGGATAGTTGCCACGCTGCAACGGTGTCACGGGTAGCCAGCCGCGCCAGATTGCGCTTACCAGCCGTTTCTGGCAGCGGAGCTGTGGTAAGACGTCATCACGGCCATATTTCTGCGCTGACTTGTGAGAAGGCTTGTGATGACCCTGCGCAATCCTCCACGATTCCTTCACGTCGAGCTGCAGGGCCCAAGAAAGTGTTGTGGCTTTACAGGAATGCAGGGAAAAGCGGCACGCCTGCTCGGCTGAGAGTGAGCAGTATTGGACCAAGCAACGTCGAAACTGCGCTAACATGCCCGCATACTCCAGAGGTTTGCCGCCGCTGGCCACTAAGAAGTCCCGGTCAGGCTGTTCGGATTGCAACCGAGAGAGAACTTGACCAAAGCGGACACCCCACGCAGCGCGAGTAGCCCCGCACGCTAAGACGCCAAAGGGAAAACCACACGCTGAAGTCTTACTGCGCCAAGTCCACGCTCTTATTGAATCCTTATCCTGAACCAGGGAAGAGAATTTGAGTCGCTGGACGTCTGACCACCGAAGTCCACCCCACACCATCATCAGAATACAACCAATGATCATGACATCACCTTCCGCGCAACTGGAGATGGCCATTTCCAGTTGCGCAACCGCAGTCAGGGGCAGCGGCAAGGCCTCACGCGGAGGTCGCTTCTCCCACTTGTCGGCTGCGAGCCAGGCATCCACGACGGGCCCAGAAAGTATATCCCGCAGGCAGCCCAAACCCAGCTTAAACGCCAAGAACTTTAACGACCTGACCTTCTCCTTGGCACCACCTCTACGGCGGGAGCCTCGATCACACACGGCCCCAACTGCTAGGGCACCTAGAAAGTCCAGGACCTGCTCGGCTGAGGGGCTGCCCACAGAATAAGTTGAAGCACGCGCAAAGAAGGACCACTGGCGCCAGGCTGATATGTGGCGCTGCAAAGTACTGGCAGCACGATCCATGAAGAGGAACACGAGCTGGTCCCCGGATAGATGCGGGAGGCTCTGCAGCACCTCACTGTCAGCACGCAGCGTCTCTGCCAGTGCAACCCAGGTCCTCGCCAATTTTAATCGTCGAGCAGAATCAGCCTGCTGCATGGAGCCATTCCCCTGAACGAAGTCTTGCAGTTGGGTTGCCTTGCCTGACTGAATGGCCAAAACACCACTACTTGCTTGTTCAATTAAAGGGGAGGGCAACGGGGGGGAGATGGCGCAGCCATGCACGCAGAGCGGGTTCCCGAAACGGGCACGGGCCCAGAGCGGGCGGGGTAACCCTGCCGGGGTGTCATGTTCAGAGAAGCGCCCAGGCCTTACTGCGCGCAGAGGCCTTGGCACAGGAAAATCCACCATAGTCGTAGCTGTAATGGACCACCACTCCAGCAGCACAAAGAAAAGAAGGCAAAGCAACAAGCAAATCGGAAATCCAGCTGACGATGCCTGGATACAACAGAACCTGACGGCGTCAAGGCTGAGTACCAACGCATGCTGGACAAGGAAATCGTGCTCCACAATGCTAGTGATCGTGTTACACGCGAGTAGGCGTGAGTGACCCCTCGGGATCCACACCTGAATCAACAAGCGCTTCGGCAAGGCCCGCGAAGCTGTCTGGATATTCCATGGCTCTCTTTCAACACCGGCGACTCGACGACCTACTTCTGGACGGCTACCACGCGCCTCAGAGAAGTAACATGACCTGCAAGCATTGGGTCAAACAAGCATTTGCAAAGCGCATTGCACACATCAGCAATCAACCCCAACAAGCAAGCCACGCCACTAAACAACAGAGACGGGACAAAAAATCACACGCACGCAAACGAAATCACTTGTCACGCTTGCCAATCTTGCTTCCCCACATAACGTCCTCTTCATTGCGGGCTATCCTTCACTTCCGTTCAGCTCGTGCCCGTGACCAAGCGCAGCAACATGTCGGCTGGGACGTCGCCGCCCCAAGTGCAGCCAGGCGCCAGAGTGGAGTCGACAGCATCAGCCACCGAAGCGTTTCGCACCATGAGCGCGGGGGAAAGCTTTCCGACAAACTTGCAAAGAGTTTGCATCTGCTACGAGCTCTCTACAACGAGCTTCGAACCAAACTCGCAAAGGTGCAAGCGCTCGTAACATGTCACTACGTGCACTGCGGGCACTCCTGCACTGCGAAGCACCGGCACCGCCAACCAGGCGCAGCTCGCCGTCTGAAAACGCCTTCAAGGAGGTCATGCCACAGAAAACAATGGCATCGCTGCTGTGGCTCAGGCACGAGTCATCTACTTCTTCTGAGCTGCACTCATCGACACTGAGCTCTGCTCCCGAACATTTCAAGTTCTTCATGGCAACGGGAGACCCCGCTGCGCCACACCAACTCAAACCTCCATACTTTGCACACGGCGATGGGCTCAAGACGCCAAAATCATAGCCGATCTGTTTGCATGCCACGTTGGCTGCCTCGGCATTCATCTCGCACACGGACCCGTACGATCCAAAGCTCGTCTGCACTTCCAGAAGTCCAGAGTTCGCACGACGACCCGCCGCCATGACACGGACGTTGGCGCGCTCCGCCCTGCTCAAGACCTCTTACAAACAAGATTGCCACAACCGTCACAACCTAGAACAGGCTGCTTTGTGGCTGCACCAGCTGGGCAGCAAGGAGACACCCCACGGCAGAAGCACGAAGAAGTGACATCACAGCAAGCAGCAGAAAGCGTGGGATATGTTGGAGTCTGTGACTTGTGAAATCTTTGTCTTGGGCCACACAAATCTCAAACAAGAGCCCACAAACACTGTGACACAGTAACTCCTGTTGCGCTTCAACCCTGGGAAGTCGTGTAAGGAAATGTTTGGATGCCAAGCATGTCGCACACGCAAGGTGCCGGGGTTCAGCTCCCCCCGCACTCGGGCACACCACTGCTTCTGGGCTAGGCTCCCAGGAGAAAGCCGCACTGGAATCCAATCTTCGCTTTCGGCGGCAGCCGCAACCCGGGCGGGCGGGCGGGCGCAAACTGACGAATCGAGTCAGGAACAATCACAAGACAGTTTCATGCAGCTAAGACTCAAACAGGCCAAGCGTGCAGTCGTTTACGCGCAGCCGAGGGCACGCGCTGGCCATTAGCCCACCTACCCCAGCGCGACCCGACCGTAGCTTCATTGCACCTGCACACACTATTGTCTTCTTGTAGGCTGCACACGTGCGTGTGAGCGTTCGCTTCATGCACTTGCTGAGCGGCTGCACGCGCACGCGTGCAGCGCCGAGAGACAGCACAGATCTCTTGGGAACACGGAACATCACAAGCCGAAGGCTACGGCTTTGCAAGGCCCAGACTTTAACTCTCTTCTACAATTCTACACCAGCAAACCACGCGCTGCGATCACAGTCGCCCTTGCTTCTTGCAGCAGGGCAGTTTCCTGGGTCACATCAAGTACTAGATCCAAGCCGGAGCGCCTGGCCTGCCGAGTTTGCCGAGTTTTGGCCATGGTACCATTGGCCTGGAGCAAGACAGACCCTGCTGGCTTGCAGGAGCTCATGGCAGGCAATGCTCCAGCAAGCTCCACCACAACGGCCGACAAGGCCGCGTCTGCAGACTCCAGCGCAGGCAACTCGGCCGCCAACGTCGCAGAAGCCTTCGGGTCGAAAGCATTCACCGCTACTGCAAAGAACTTGTCCCTGGCATCCGGGCTTTTCGCTGCTGCTGCACACGGCGCCAGCACGGGCTGCAGCAAGCGCGTCAGGACTTTGATGGAGCGGACGCCGAAAAGCTTGTGGCCGCCCAGGACGCCCAGCGTTGGGTGAGCAGTCTGCATGACAAGCTTGACTGCTGACGTGGGTTTGGCCGCATCCAGTGGGATCTTCACATGTTTCAGAACATTCGCGTCCGTAGCAAACACCTGTAGCCACTCCCCCGGCCTTGCTCCTGCCACGCGCACTGCAAAACCGGAAGGGACAAACTCGAAGTCGATATCCAGCACAGATCCACGCAGGGGCTCTCCAAAGTCCAAGAGCAAGGTGACGTCACCCGCCTCGCCCATCTTCGAGACCCAGTATGTGGACGCCACACCGTCAATGGCAAGGGCCGCCCCGTGACGGGGATCCAACGTCGAGCTTGCCGAGGCTGACGCTGCTGCTGCTGCGTTCACCACTGAGTTGGACCCTCCAAGATGGCTCACACACATGTTGCTCTGCGCCATTTTGATTTGGCCATTGGCCTGCAGCTCCCACTTGGGCACGCCGCCAGCCGCATCACACTGCACCAGCTCCATCGTCGCGTCTGCATTTGTCTGGCCACGTGCGCTGAGACACTTTTTGGAGGCTGTGTGGACAAGGCTTCCGTCTGTCGCCAAGCTCCAGATCTCCTTCCCGCTCAGGCTGGTCACGGCGCTTTCGCACGAGTCGAGCCACACGCTCACCCCAGCACCCACCAAGCAAGTCTCATCCTCCGCAGTCATGCCGCTGACAAGCAAGAAGTTGGCAGGAGTGGCAGCAGCAGCAGCAGCAGCAGCAGCAGCAGCAGCAGCAGCAGCAGCAGCAGCAGCAGCAGCAGCAGCTGTGGCAGCTGCACTGCTTCCAGATGCAAGCAGCACACCAAGCAAAGCAAGCGGACACCGCAACATCCAGCAATGAAAATGAGTAGCTGAATGAATCTGTCCTGAGGTCTGGCTCTGCGGTCGACACCTAGGCATCAATGCAAGGAAAACGAGCGACGCTGACTCGCCAGTGAACACTGCACAAGCAGGCAAGTCGTATTGCAACGCCCGCCTCTGCGCCAAACCTACTCTCCAGAACCCCGTATGCACAACACAAGGGGGAGGGGCGCGCCGACCTTTTGCAGGAAACGCCAGGCAACAGTCAAGAGACACACGAGCACTACACGACGCAGAGAATCAGAGATGCAAACGACTCTCTTTTTGGGTTGACTTCGTCCTGCTCGCACCTGCCTTCAAAGTTTGCGCAGGGCGGGCGGGTGTTTCGCAAGGAGTGCCAATAAGGCTCGGGGCTCAGCTCAGCCTATCTCACAGCTTCGAGCAGCCCCTCGCTGCAGCACTGCGCCGCTTCTGTGCTCTTACGTGTCTACGCGCACAAGTGCTCTACACGCCAACTGGCCCATCTAAGCCCCGGCCCACTACCCAGCTGCTCAGCAACCAGGGTGGGTGGGCGGTTCTGCAGTCAAGGCTACAGCGTGAACAAACCGACAGTGTGTTCAAACTCAACTCAAGCACGCACACATACAACGTACCACATATGGTCATATGGAGGAGTAGGTATGGAGAGAGGGCCGGTGTTCTGCCAAACCCAACCGAACCGGGAACACCAACCCAACCCTCTTTGCGGCGGGAGGGCGGGGCAAAATTCTGAACAAACAAGCAGATTGGTTGACCACCTGGAAAGCTTGAGGGTCAACGCTTGAACGCGCAGCACAACATGTGCAACATGCGTGTTCGCATCGGAAGCAGAGTCAATCAAACGAGAAAATGTCAACACTGCAGGTGACTCAACACGCAGAAACGCATAAACAGCCCGACTGGCGCCGAAGGGCAAAGCACGCACACGGAAGACTTTCGGAGCCTTGGCTGATGCATCCCAGCAAGCTACGTAGCTCGCCCACGACGACTGCGGCGCTATGCACAATTGCCGGTAGGCGCTCTTCAAATCGAAGGTGCGGCCCATCATGGTTTGATGGCCACAGTTCGCCAGCAGACTTAGGCACAACGCCACTACTTGGCCCGTGGCGTGCGGCTTGGGTGACTCTGAGACCTGCACTGTGGCATTCACGCCACTCATGGAGTAATCATCGATCACTCGCATTTTGGAGCCTTGCATTATGCCAAACCTTCGGCTAATGACTGCGTGATCCTCGAGCTCTGACAGAGGGATGGGGCCCTCCAGCCACCCGGCGTCTCTCTCTTCTAGAGTCTTCTTGAGGACAGCCTCGTCCAGCTCTCCAAGAGGCTTGACATTTTGGAGCACCTCCTCCCTGGCTTTTCCTCTGGGGCGTTCGGCCGCGCACGGAGCGCAACCATTCGCCGACTACGGCCACAAGAAAATTCTCCCTTAAGACAAGAAGCCTCTGCGAGTTATCGTGAATCAGTGGCAACTAGCTCACGCGAGCATGCTACCTGCCTTTCTGACTTGAGCAGTACAACGCACGGCACACAAGCCACTTACTTCGGCCCGTCCACACAGGTGGACTCACACTGCGTCTCATGTGAAGGAGTTATCATTCTGCTACGCGCCATGACGACACTCTGCAAGCCTTTTACAGATTTGTTGGCGGTCCGACGGGGTTGCCGTGCCCAGCGCAAGTCAGCAGCAGCGACTCCTGCGGCGCACAGAATACGTCGTCTCCTGCTGACATGGAGCACAACTCCGACACCTGCAACCGGCCAAGGCACTGTAGGCTCCTATAGGCCCTACACTTCTGAGCAATTTCGTTACCAAGCATCCACACACTGTCATGCACTCATGCACTGTCTCCCAATCTTCTCGCACACATATCAAGAGAGTCGTCATGGAGCCAGTGACATGATAACTCTTTCACTTGGGCTAACAGTGAGTCCACACTTGGACGAGCCTAAACAACTCGCAAGTTCCACGCGTCTGTGAGCGCCTGCTTGTGTTGGGGTAGTGCAGTTGCACGTGTTGATGTGCCGTTCTCTGCAAGATTGTGACATCACAGCTTGCGAGTAGAATCAAGTAGAGGAGGTAGCGCCCTTTTAGCATTTTGCTTTTAGTGTGCTCTCGCCGTAGCTGGCGCATGGCTGTGCTCCGCCCGTCGGGCGAGATCTCAAGTTCAATTTTGCAAAGTGCATGCGCAAGTGGTGCCATGGCCGGCATTACTGCAGGCTCTTCGGCAGCCTCTGACGGTCAAGAAGGGGGTCCAGGGGAGAGCGCTCCAGTGGAGAGCGACGCGGATACAGAACCGGAAAGTGCAGAAGGTGACAAAGGCATCAGAGTGTTCGACCGCTTGGACGATCTTGAGCCTGAAAGCTCACCGCCGCCGAGAGTTCAGCCAGGCATCGTACAGCATGCAGCAATTGATGCCTTCAGCAGGATGGGCAAGCTTACCTCCATCCAAATGCCTTGGGAGTCCCCTTCTGTAAGCGCAATCTTCAGCGATCTGTCTGCAACTCTCCAGCCGAGCCTTGCAGCATGTTGGCCCGGCAATGTGCAAAATGTGCCGGCAGTGCAGCCTCAGATCGAAAACATTAAGCCTGCAGTGGACGTTAATTTTGTAACTGCACAAGGTCCAGTTTTTGCCAAAGTAGTCAAATCGCGGCAAGGCGTCACCCCGCAACAGAAGCGCCAGCGGGATTGGTTAAAGGCAGTCAACATTTGGACAGACGTGTGTGTCAGGTTCAGGCGTGAGTGTGAGCCAGGCTTGGCAGCAAAAGATGTTCCAGAGCAGGCTGCGTTCAGAGAAGCTGTCTTTGCAAATGTCGAGGCTTGCCTTGGGGTTAAGTCTCCACTGACCGTACTGAAGCGTGCTCGTAGCTTCTCAGCGTGGCTGGCGGGATGCCGTGCTGCCTGACTACAGCGGACCGCTCTCTGAGGCCAATGCGTGGCGTTATGTTTCGCAGCTAAAGGATATGGAAGCAGCGCCGACGAAAGCCGAGGCCTTTCTAAGCTCGGCCAGGTTTGCCCATTTTGTCCTGGGGTTTAATTTGGCTTTGGTTGTTGATAGTAAGCGCGTGAAAGGGGTAGCGCAGCAAATGTTTGCGGGAAAGGAAGCCCTCAAACAAGCACTACCGCTGTCAGTACATCAGGTGCTGCAGCTGCATCAAGGTTTAGCAGATGTGTCTCGTCACCTCGTCGACAGGGCGATGTGTGCTTACGTCTTGATTGCCTTATACGGAAGAGCAAGACATTCTGACCTCGAGCAGATTTCGTCCATCAAGCATGATCATGACAAGTATGGTGGGTTCCTCGAAATCCTGACTAGAAAGCATAAAGGTGCCAAATCAGCACAAAAGAAGAGCAAGTTTTTGCCCATCCTTGTGCCGGCCATTGGCGTCCACGGAAAGCCGTGGATGCATTTGCTCGTTGATGTGTTTCAGAGGTTGAGCTTGCCTGTTGACGGTGCTATTGACGGGCCAGTCCTGCCTGCGCCGCGTGACAGTGGAGGCGAGGAGTTCTCGTGCCGGGCAATTGAGTCTGGTGAGGTGACTGCTTTCCTACGGCAGTTCCTTGGTTTACCAGCGCCAGTAGCGGGCGAACGGGGCGTCTCTTCTCACTCCTTGAAAGCTACTTGCCTCAGTTGGGTCAACAAATACGGTGTGTCAGATCGCACGCAGACGGTGCTGGGAAGACATTGCAAGTGCGCTTCCACTGCTGATGCCGTGTACGCTAGAGACATGTGTGTCGGTCCCACGCGCGAGCTGCAGCGCATTATTGAAGCCATAGCCGGTGGAGATTTCCGACCCGATGAAGCTAGGTCTAGATACTTCAGGTTTCCGCCTCGGCCACCGTCCCCCGTTGCTGAGGTGTTGGAGAACCAGCGCAAGGACGAGGAGAGTGTGCAATCTGCAGCAGCAGAGTTGGAGGAAGGTGAAGCTAGCGAGCCGGAGGAGCCATTTTCGTTGAGCCCCGCGTGTGGAGCCAGCGAGCAAGACGACTCCTCTTCTTCCTCGTCCGACGATGGCTGCAGCAGCAGTGATGAAGAGGATCAGCCTCCGCCAGCTAAGGCCCAGCGCTTGCGTGGGCGCGCGCCAGTGAATGCAGACGCCCAGGTTTGGTGGGTGCATCGCAGGTCCAAGATGCTGCATCTGGTGAATGGCCAGAAAGCCACGCCTGATGAGGAGCAGATCTTTGCGTGTGGGCGATCTGTGTCTAGGATGTTCCGGCCTGCTGAAGACGCAGATGTGCGGGGTCCTGTGTGCAACACATGCGCAAAGAACGCGTGAACGAAAGGAGCAGTTGCAAAAGCAAATCCCATGAAGTGGGTGCCTCTGTGCAGGAGTGGAGAAGCTCAGGTGCACAGAGTGCGCGGCACTATTTGTGCTCTTCTTCTGTTATGTGACAGGAGATTCAGGGAGAAGGTCTCAGCTCAGAAAGTTTTGGCTGAGCTGTCATGCGAGCGCTTGCGCTGAGATGTTGTAGATTTTTCTTGTGCGCGCTGACATGTCTGCTAAGAGAAGTCAGGATGCATGTGATCTGAGTTGGACTGTCGTGTTGTTAATCGAGCCTGAGAGAGCGCGTCTGTGCATAGGTTAGGGCCGGGTAGGTCTGCGCGTCTGCTTGTGAGTTGCCCGATTCTGCTAGTTCGCGTGCTCAAGCTGTCTTTGGTGTGTCAGAAGCCTTGTCGGAAGTTTGCCTTGCCATGTCCAGCCTTATCGAGAGTGAGCACCACTTCAACCAGCGCTGCGCTGAGGTGGGCCTGACCCCGACGACCATCAATGCCTTGAACCGGCTCGACCTTAAGTCTTTGGCGCGTCTCGGGTACTCGGTGGGTCAACCTGGGCAGCCTTTACCCGAAGCCACATTGGCGTCTTGGTTAGAGTCCAACTTCGGGCATGCGACGGTGGGGGAGCATTCTGCGCTCAAGCGTCTCATCTTTGAAGGGCAGACCTTGATTCTTGCCGAGTTAAAAGAGCAGGTGACCCACCCGGACCGGCAGACGGCCAAGCCAGTCCCAGCGGCGGAGAGACAACGTCGAATGGAAATTCTCAAGGCCAGGCTGGTGGGGCTCCATGTCAGTGAGTCGCTCGAGCCCGGCCACGCGCTTCTTGACTTGGCTGCCAAAATGGAACAAGAGAACCAGATCCAGTTCATCCCGCCCGAGAAGTGTGTGTCGCGGCTCCACGAGGTCATGAATGTCAAGACGCCAACTAAGATCGTGGAATTGGAAGCGTCGCGATTAGTTGTTAAAGAGGAGAGTGCGGGGCTGGAACAGCCCGCGTCGAGCGCTTTGCAGCTCCAAGACGCGCTCCGGCGTCGCGGCCTGGCCTTGGTGTTTGCTCAGTCGTGCAGCTGGGGCAGCTATGAGAAGTATGTTTGCAAACTGTTTGGTCACCTTGCGCGTGACCCGCCGCCAGGCATGGCAAGGTGCTCCGTATCGCAGCTCGCCGAGGCCGACCGGCAGTGCTGGGTGCGCCTTATCCAGATGGGAATCAGTCCGCGCAAGCGTCCCGACGGCACCTACCCCCTTGACGAGGAGCTGGCAAAGGTTCTGGAATCTTACGAGGTGTCGTTCACTCTGCAGCCACGCCTTGCCAAGGACGCCCCGTCCAAGCGTTCGGGAAGAGGCTCAGGAAGTGACAAGAAGAGACAGCATGTGGACAATCATACTGGTCATGGCAAGCAGAAGTTCTTGAAGCCTGGCGGTGGAAAAGGCGCCGGCAGAGAGCCTCGTCTCCCCAAGGAATTTGTCGCGGCCGGAGCAGTGGGCACAACCCCGGATGGATCTGAGATTTGCTTTGGCTACAGCCTCAACAAGTGTACTGCCAAGGATTGTAAGCGTGCCCATGTATGCGCAAAATGCTTTGGTGCGCATCCGCTCAAGGAGCACAAGTGATGGTTAGGGGCTGAGAAGAAGCTCGAAGGGGGAGCCAGTGACAGCTGCGTCTCCTGTGGCGTAGTTGGAGGCTCGGGCCCTGAAGCTTCGCGACGCATGGCGTCTGCAGTAGGTCTTCCTGCAGGGGTGCGGGTGCTGTGTCAGAGTCGGCCGCCTGACTCCGAGATTGGGGTGAGTCTGCAGCAAAGCCTGTCAGATTCAAGTGCAAGGGATGTGTATGATGCACCTGCGAAGTCTGGTGTCATCGTCGCAACAGCCGCGTCGTGTGCAAGTGCAGTTGATGCCACGCCTGGGACTAGTCCTGCGTATGAACCTTGCGTAAGTCAGGGTCAGCAGTGTGTCTCGCCAATTTTGTGTTGTGCCGAGGTGGAATCGAGTCCGCAGCGACCTATATCGGATTCGTCTCAGCTGGATGTCGCCATCACGCCTGCAAAGCCAGGTGTCGTCGGAAAGGGCGAGAGTCGGTGTGTCCCGCCAATTTTGCGTGGTCCCGAGGTGGGGGCCGGTCTGCAGCGAAGCCTGTTGGCTCCAGGAGATGTCTCCGTTCCCGATGAAGTGATCTGGCCTTCGCAACAGGATTGCATGGATCCCGATTCCATTGAGGTGTGCTCGAGTCAGTCTGAAAGCGACCCTGAAGCTCTTACTGACCAGTGTGATCCGCCAAGTACACTTCCTTCTGCAGTGTTGCCTTCTCCGTGTGATGCATGCGCAGATTCAGATGCTAACCAGTTCGTCGGCAAGTTCGGCCTGTGTGACCCACAGCCAGGGGGGTCGACTAGTTGCGTCGTTGAGGGTTCTTCAGCTTCAGGTTCCTCTGGATGGCAAGCGTACCCAGTCGTGGTCGAGGTATTTGCGGGCACCGCACGCGTGACGGCTTGCCTAAAAGGGTTCGGTGTGCAGGGTGCTTTTGGGGTCGATGTTGATGTCTCCAAGGCGTGCTCTAAATGCATCCAGCTCGACCTCACCACTGTTGAGGGCAGAGAGTTGCTATTCACTTGGCTACGGTCGCCCAGAGTCATAGGCGTTTTCATGGCGCCGCCGTGCGGTACTGCGTCGCAGGCAAGAAAGGAAGGAGATGGAGGCCCTCCTCCGTTGCGTTCCGCGCAATGGCCCGATGGGCTGCCCGGATTGAGCCAAGTTGATGAGTTCAGAGTCTCTA
>CAJNDS010000957.1:0-170000 GCA_905221605.1 Symbiodinium natans
TGCTCATAAAGACACTCATTCATGTTGTAGGATGCCTCACAAGAGTCATCACAGCCCAAGGCCTGACAGAAGCTGCGACTCCCGAATTTCCAGCCGAGGCCGACACCGTCTGCGCGACAATGCCCCAAGGAGGCCCTGGCTTCCAGGAGCACCTTTGCAATTCGCGCGTACCTGGCGGCAGGAGCTAAGAGCTGCTGATGCTGAGAAGCAATGTCGCAAGAATGGCTCCTGAGGGAAACATCACAAATGCATACAAATGTAACCAGTTGCATCATGCTATGGCGCAGCATCTATCCAGACTCTGTGGCGACGAAAGTGCGAGGCCCTTGCCCGTCTAATACGGACACCATGAGCGGCGTTGACGCGTCATTCGGACGAGGCACCTTCGACCAAGAACGACATCCAATGCAACCACTGGCTAGGCTTGGAAGCTTTCTGCATTTCTTGTTGTGAGCGATCAGGAGCAAGCAAGCACAGACCTACAGGCTTGCTAGGAATTGTGCGGACAAGAGGTGCATCATGCACTAACACAGACCGTTACGGCTTCGTGACTTGGTGTAACTTCGGGCCCTTGATGCTCGTTAAAGCTATCCAATTGAAAACGGAAAACTATCAAGAACTTTTGGATATCCACTCTTAGGCCCAAGACCCAGATCCTCTGCATCCCATTGATAAGAGGGGCGTTCCCCCTAAACCTTAAACCCTAACCCTAAACCCTACTGTGAACCCTAAAACCTCCCTAAACCCTCCCTTTTGAACCCAGACTCTGTACGTCAGCTGGCACGATGACACTTGCAAAGCCCTAAAACCCTAAACCCCCACATAAAAGAGGGCCTCTAAAGGGCAGCCCCGCTCGAGAAGCAGCTCCACGCTGGCCTGGGCGCTAGACTGCAAGTTGGAAGATGCTACAAACCTTGGGGGGTTCCTATAATAAGGATGAGGGTTTAGGGGTATATGGTTCAAGGTTGAGGGTTCAGGGGCACAGGGTTAGGTTTAGGGGTACATTTGGGGATTCCTATTTAGGGAATTACGATAAGGTGGGGTAGACTGCAAGTTAGAAGATGCTACAAACCCTTGGCGGTTCCTATAGGAAGGGTCCTGTTTTTGCCACCCGTTATTATAGTAGTTAAGGGCGTAGTCGGGGGTCCCCTATCCTTGCAATTGCGGTAAGGTGGGCTAGGTGCCTCCCTCATGGAGGAATGTTGTGCGTAATCCATGGCCGGCCCTGCCGCTTATAAAGACCCATCATCTGCAAAAGACGCCTGATGACTGGAGAAATCATGCAACTGACTCGTATGCTTTGCCAGTCAGCGTCGCCTGAGATCCGGAATGGATCGCACGATGGAGCACTGTCTCCTTCCCCGTCCCACGAAACCACACAACGCGTGGGGGTTCTTCGCAATGGTGATGGTTTTGAGGCTGTGACTAGTTTTGATTCCTATCTCTATCTCCAGGCTCAAGATGTGGGAGAGCATTCCGGAGTATTCGCTTCGGGCTACGTGCCTTTTGCTTTCTAGAGCATGTGTGGATACGGGTTGGCCCCTCGACCCAGACAAAGGCTTTACTTTGCCAGCACGGCCGTTCTCAACTCGGGAAACGAGTGGAACTCTGCATTCAACATCATACGTGAAGGACATCTCTGTCTCACATCCTGAGTCTCAAGTTGGCTTACTGCTGCCTGGCACTTGGCGTATTTGCCTGAGCAACCGCTGAAGACATTTTGCCTGTAGGGCCATCTGCGAATTGCAAGCCGATGCAAATAATCAAAAACCCGCAGGAAACAGCACATTCCGAACCGACTCCGAGACGAAACCGCGCGTTTCCACCCCAAAACCTCTGCCATCGCATCTCTCGACCCATCGAAAGCTGGCCTCCTGTGTGCTCTCCTCGCGAACTGGAGCTTTGGCATCGAGAAGCAACCTTTCGGCTCAAGTGGCTTTTGAGAGGCTGCGATGCACATAGAGGGTTGGTCTAAGTTCGGGTCACCAAATGAGAATGAACCCTAACCTGGAACAACGCCAGCTCTTTCGGAGTACGCAGATCTCAGCCGAGAAGCCTATGATGCTGTTGTAACTTAGGAGTTCGCGTTTCCGCCATGCGTCTTTTCTGAAGAGGAAGCTTTTGAAGGTATCTGATACTGAACACCCGGGTCACCACTTTATCGGTTCCATTTCTACATATTTCTACGAATCTACATCGATGCCGTGACGAGCTGGTGACTAGCTGTAGCTTACACAAGCCGGTTAAAGCTACGGGCAATCTCTGGGCACATTTGTACGAGGCAGCCTCAACTCAATTCAAATCAACGGGGCTCTCACAGCTTCCGCCCTAGAGCCTGGGCACCTGCAGACCTCAACCGTCATGCCCCTGGCCTGACCACCTCAGCGTTGCCGCCTCGGCACAGAAATCCAAGCTGCAAGCTTCGACAGGGATCCGGGCTATCGTGTGCTTGGTTTCGCTTTGCGTGTGCTGGCGGACGGGACCATTGTGAGATCTCAGGAGCTTGACCATATAGGTGGTCCGAAAACTGTCAGGTAGTCTCCCGATAGAAAAAAAGCAACAGGGATGCAAGTAGTTGATGCAACCCCCCCCCCCCCCCCCCCCGCCCTTCACAAAGGCACAGTCCCCCCCCATGGCTTCATGTACTCACTCCAGAAAATCACAAGTCTCCATGAAGGGTGGTATTCAGTGCCTGGAGACTGCACGACTGCACAGCCAGCCATTTTCACCGGGCTACACCGAGAACATCAGGCAGAACCAGCCGGAATTGGCTTCTCAATCCACTGGCGACAAGAAGATTCATTTCACAAGTTCTACGAACGGGGGCGGGGGGGGGGGGTTTGGCAGGTTTGGCAGAGTTCTCATCAGGGCACAGGCACGTCCCCCGACGTGCATGCAAGGGGGCACTGCGGAAGCTGCCTGTGCACCGGCTTTCGCACGAAGAGCAGCTTGTCTGCTTTCCAGGGCTGTGGGAGGCTCCAAATGGAATTTTGGTGAAATTTTGTGAAGGATGCAGATGCTATCTTAGGCGTGGCAGCTGCATTTTTGCAGATCTTTCTGAAGAACCTGACGCAGGCCGAGTATGCAGCGCCCCATAAGGCTCAAGCTGCTCGCTCCGCAGTGGAGTGGCCCGCAGCCTTTGAAGGCATGGGCGTCCACAAGAATCTATGAAATTCTAGAAGGTGTTGCTTATACTGTTGTTACTTCCGCCTCTTGACTTTCGTCCATAAACGCGTCTCCATGGCGGCGACGACTCCTACTGTACAAGCAGTGCAACACCTCCAACACCATCGCTGCAGCCATAACCAATGCAGATGATAAGATGACGATCACGATGACTGCCCGAGCTATGTGCAGTGTACCCGTGTACCCTTCCTGCAACCCGCAAGCCCAAATGTCGGGCGAGACCAAGGCCCAGAACGTTTCAGCTTGCCTTATCCAACTGAGGCTCCAGCCATAGTAGTTCCTGACCTTCTGCCCTCAGCATACGTGTGCAACGCAGTGCCGGGGGTATCCAAGTTGCAGCTTCAGTCCAGAATACTGAACTCCCTAAACCCTAAACCCTAAACCAGCAGAAAAAGAACTATTTCTCGACATTTCTCGATTGCTGGTGGAAGGATGCCTTGCATGGGCAGAGCTGCAGCGCTGAAATGGCTGCTCTCCTTCCGTCTGATGTTCAGCTCTACGCAGCAACCCGTTCGGCCAAAGCTACGGCTTCCTTCCTACCTTTCCTCACAAGCAAGGAAATTCTGTCTGCTGCCTCCCAGTACAGTACATAATGACGGTTTGGCAAGAAAACATAATGACTGAGGCACAAGCAGAAGGCTGCATCGCCTTCACTCGAAGCCTCAGCACTGCTTTGCCCACCTACTGACCGTGCTTTTGGCGATTGCGGCATGCGGGTTCGTCTGCTCGTCTACCCCTTACGAATCTTTCCGATGCTGAGCAATGCTGGGTATGATGCTGCGCTTTACACTGCAACAACCCACCCACAGCACCAAGGTCCCTGCGATCATGCGCGACAGCAGTTCTCGACACCTCAGAGCACAGCACATAGCGCAGGGGGCTCTAGAAAGGAATGCGACCCCAACGAATGTCGCAAGGCTGGTGTGTCACTGGCGCAAGTATGTAAAGGTTAAGCTGGCAAAGCGAACATGGATGAAACCGCTGGATTTAAAGCAGACTTTGGCGATCTTGGCATGGTAATGCCATGCTTGCCCCATACCTCCTAAATCTCCATAAGCCAACCGATGTAGATGCCGGAAAAATCATCATTGGCTTCAAAACTCACCTGTGTTCGAACACCCAGCCCTGAGTGACCCTGAGACAAAGACTTAGTTTCTAGCCCAAGTTTACAAACTCTGTGTGTGTGTGTGTTTTGTGCACAAAAGAATCTGACAACCCAACACGCCAAACAACATGCCAAAGAACCCAGCTCCGCTACAACGTCAGGTTCTCCGAAATGTTGCGCCTATCGACCAATGTGTATTGCTCAACAGCATAGCCAGCAGTCATACAGGAGATTTGGCAGTATGGGGATCTTTTGCCACCTTTCGCTGTTTAATGCTTAACAGGCCTAGCAGCTCCCAATATGAACAAAGCGGACCCTAAACCCTCTTGAATCCAGGACTCTGAACCGATGGCCGGGTTAGGCCTAAACACTCAACTTGGGATGTACCCCTTGTACTAACAGCCCTTAATGGATTATGATAGGGGTACTATAACCCCTATATTAAGGACTGTTAGTATAAGGGGGGACATCCCAACCCTCATGCCCTAAACTTTCAGAAGAAAGGCAACGAAGACCGGGCGTCCCCGCGCGCCGAGGTGTCCCCGGAAGGCAGCGAGGGCCAATGCAGTGTCCCCATCATCCTGTAGGGTTTAGGACTTAGGACTTAGGGTTTAGGGTTTCGACTTTAGGGTTTGGGATGAAAGTCTGGAGGTGTGCAGCCTCTTGAGTCTAAGGCATGCAGAGGGTAGACGCTGAAGTTTCGTCACCAACAACTGTTCCCAATCCCAAACAATTTCCAATGCTGAACACCCCTACGACATCATTTTGCGCATGCCGCCTTGAGGGCAAAGAGCGATGCGCCTGCCGAAGGGAACGATGAGAGGGCGGCTGGCTGTGCGCAGTTCTGGTCATTCTTAGTCTTCCCAAGCAGCCCCCCAAAGAGTTCAAAAACACCTAAACCCTAAGCCCTTTGGAATTAAGGTCCACAGGATGATCGGGCTTGGGCATGTTGAAGTCCGCATCAGCATTGTCCAAGCCGTGTCTGAGGTGAACAGGTTGACCCTCCAACCCTTCTCTCCGCTCCTCGAGCATTCCTGGGCCCTGAAACCCTAAACCCTAAACCCTAAACCCTAAACCCTAAACCCTAAACCCTAAACCCTCTGTGAAAAGCAGGCAAGGCCTTCGTCTGCTAGCAGTCGCAGCACCGCCACATGCCCCTGCCAGGCAGCCTTGCAGCATCCAGCTCCCGCTGACTTTGAGATCCCCAAAGAGCCCAATATTGCTTAATTAAGGAATATACCTTAAATTATATTAAGGATCCCTATATGATTTAAGGTATATTCCTTAATTAAGCAATATTGGGCTCTTTGGGTCCTTTTGAGTTTAGGAAGATTTACGGAACATGCTTTCGACCTGCGTGGAGCGTAGAGTTTGGGCATCCAAAGTCAGTGGATATCAGTCGGGATGTTGACCCTTATAAGTCCTTAAAAGGGATTTTTTTATAGCGGGTACGATAATGCCATTTAAGGGACTCTTAGACTGCTAGTCAAAGGGGGAACAGTAAGGGGCAACATCCCCCGATAATTATTAGAGCTGCCCAAGGGGTGCACCTGGTGGAGCGCTGTGTCGCCGCCGACCATTCGCTGCTCCATGTTGGCCTGAAGCGGCTGAAGAAACCCAAACGATGCACTGAGCGGCCTGCCAAAACGGTGACTCGAAGCACCCGGATCATGGACCCAACTTCGTTTGAACTGAGCTCAAAAGGCAGTAGCTCACGACGCTTAACGGGAGTCAGGATTGCCAACGTCGATTTGCTGTCACCCTGTGGAGCTTAACTCATCGCTGAGAACGCGGCTCGTGCTTGTAGAAGCACCTGCAGCAGTTGAACTTTTTCACAGCGCGAAGAGGACCCGCCATAAGCAAGTTCAACCCAGCACTAGTGGTCCAGTGCAGATGCCCCCGCTGTAGCGATACATGGGCTCACGGCTTCTCGTGATCTCTCACACAAGGAAAGGCAGCACATCCTGTAATGGCTTCTGTTTCACGCCCCCTACCCTAACATGACATGCCCGGAGAAAAGCTTCAACGTGGGATGGGGGCCTTCGCCACTTCCACAAAGCCCTGCCATGCCGCGTAATGGAGCGGGGCCTCAGCTTCTGCAGCAGGGCTTCAGGCGAACGATGGTCTCTTTCACATCTTTCATAGGGCACGAGGGGCCCCCAAAGGCTGTCTTCCACCTTCCCTTCTTGCAATCCTCTCAGACATCAATGCCCCCGAAGAAGAAACTGTGGTGCTTCTTTTTGCTGAGAAGTACTTCGAAAAGAGGACATAAGCTGCTTTGTTTTTTTCATGTATTTGGGCCTACTATGCCAGCCTTTTGGGGCTTCGACCAGAGCCCAATGGCGGTGTAGTCAGTGGTCCTTCATTCCGGGCTATCAGAGGCTCCTGAGAACCACGAAGCTTTCTCGATCCTTGGACCCTTGAATTTCTGATTTCGAGCCGCAAAAATGACGATTAAATCATTCTTGGTAGAATCTCTCCGAACACCTGTCCATTGGTGATGCTCAGGCCAGATCAGAACGGTTCCGTGCTGGTTGCGCTACCTCGTTCGACGGGCGGCCACTGCAACCACTGCAACCACACTGTCTCAATTGTGTGGCTTCTTCACTAACCTCTAGCCGACTCTAGCAGCCTCTCTGGGCAACACTGCATGTCGTGGCATCGTTCTAAAGATCCAGGTCCATGTGTGAGGACATGTGCTAAGATCTCTGCTGGATGCCCACGTGCCAGAAGCATAGTGGCAATGCGAGCTTGCCCATGCCTGACGAAAGGCAGGCCCAAAGAAACCGTGATTTCTTACTAAGCTGCCTCTGAGGCGTGAAGGCTCTGCAGGCTACAGTGGCTAAAGCTTACCGTTCAACCAGCCCAAGACTCATCCAGGACTCATCCAAAACAGCGTGGGCAAAGCAAGCTGTGGACAGAGTGTAACTTAGGACTGGCCTCGCCCAAGTGCCAGAAGAAACAAACAGAAGAAGCCAGCAAGATCAACACAAGGAGAATCCCCCGTTGGCTCAGTAAACCCCCAATCAAACCCTGATCAACCCCTTAGAAGCCCATATAAGCCCTTAGAAACCTCTCTAAACGCGTATAAGCGCCCTACAAAACCCGGATAAACCCCTCGGAAGCCCGTAGCAAGCCCCTTACAAACCTCTTTACCCTTTACCCTAAACCCGAAACCCTAAACTCTAAACCCTACAAACCCCCAAACCCCCAACGGAAATGTATGTGAAGCAATCAGGTCAAGGCGCCAGGCTGCGGTGTGCAGGAGAGTGTCTCCAGTTGGGGTGGCCTCCTGTGACATGAACAGGGAGCCCCCTCTCATATCCCTTTTATTAAGGAATATACCTTAAACCTTATTAAGGATCACGATGTATTTTAAGGCATCTTCCTTAATTCAGAGGTATGGGGGTCTCAGGGTTCAGACCGAAGAGTGCTTCATGAGAGGAGAACAGCAGAGTGACCCATTGCAGAAAATCAGACGGGATGAAAGCATCACATGACTCACGCAGTTTTTTGGGGGGAAGTTGTCACCAAATATGTAAATCTATCTGCTTCTTTAGCTTTATTTTCGCTTATTTGTATGCATTCTTTCGATTGTTAGTAATGTTAACCTCGTATTACTAAACCCCCGTAAATTAAAGTGCGCCAGGTGTCCCGGCCGCAAGAATAAAGCCCTGGGAATAAAGTACGCCAGTCGGGGCTTGTTTTTTTTTGGGGGTGTCCGTTGTTCTTTGTTTGTTTAATTATGGAGAGAAAAGAGAGGGAGGGTTAAGGGTTTTATGGTTTAGGATTTAATTAGGAAAACATGAAGCGATCAGATTTCGAAGAGAAACTTGAAAACCAAACTCATCAGAAACTTGCAGATTTTTATTTGAGAGCCTTACTAGAGGATTGAAAAAATCTTTCTGGCAAAGGGGGTAGCTTTGGAGGCCGGTGCCCTGGAAATAATCCTGAAAGATCTGCCCCTCGGAATAAAGTTCCTGGAAATTCCTGCCTGAAAAAAATCTTCAAATGATCGCTTCATGGTTTCATTAGGTTTAGGGTTCATGGCTTAGGTTTACTTAGGTGTTGTGGAGTCTTATTGAATTAGGGTTAAGGGTTTAGGGTTAGGGTTAGGGTTTAGGGATAAGGGTATGGCCTGGTCTCTAAATCCAGGGGCCCCTGCAATTAAAGTCTTAGGGTTTAGGGTTTAGGGTCTGGGGTTTAATTAGGGTTAAGGGTTTAGGGTTTAGGATTTAAGTATAGGAAAACATGAAGCGATCAGATTTCGAAGAGAAACCTGAAAACCAAACTCCTGAGAAACTTGCTGTTTTTTATTTGAGAGCCTTACTAGAGGATTGAAAAAATCTTTCTGGCAAAGGGGGTAGCTTTGGAGGCCGGTGCCCTGGAAATAATCCTGAAAGATCTGCCCCTCGGAATAAAGTTCCTGGAAATTCCTGCCTGAAAAAAGCTCTTTAGGGTTTAGGGTTAGGGTTTTTTAGGGTTTAGGGTTTAGGGTATTAACCAAGCCCTGACCCGTAGAACCCTCCCAGCCCTTCTTTCTGATTCTCTCTGATTCCCTATGATCCTCTCTGATTCTCTCTGATCCTTTCTGATCCTCTCTGATTCTCTCTGATCCTCTCTAATTCTCTCTAAGGAAAGGAATCCTGAGTGATTCTCTCTGATCCTCTCTAAGTCTCTCTAAGGAAAGGAATCCTTATTCAAAGGGGCCCCCACTCTATTTGGGGGGGTTTGATTGAAGGGGGGGGGGGGGTTATTATTACGAGGTCAACATTCTTCTTCTTCTTTTTGGTATAAACATGAATAAACAGATACATTTACTTACTTATTTAGAAAATGCCATACCTAGAGCTTGCAAAAGGCACTTAAAGGCACCTGCAGGAGCCGCTCGCCGCGCGTTTCGCCGAGAAGCCGCTCCAGGACGCCGCAGTTGCCCTGCAAATTTCAATAGCGGAGTTCGGGAGTAGTGGGGCTCAGGGTTTATGGTTTATGGGGTTTAGGGTGTAGAGATTATAGTTTATAGGGTAGTGGGGCTCAGGGTTTATAGTTTATAGGGTTTAGGGGCTAGGGTTTATAGTTTATAGGGTAGTGGGGCTTAGGGTTTATAGTTTATAGGGTTTAGGGGCTAGGGTTTATAGTTTATAGGGTAGTGGGGCTTAGGGTTGATAGGCTTATAGGGTTTTAGGGTGCAGAGTTTAGGGTTCGAGTTTAAGTGTTTTGGATACGGATAGAATGGGGGGGATGGGGATGGGAGTTTGAGTAGTTATAATAGTACTGTCTTTTGGTGGTTTTTGCGACAAGATTCGCACTCTTGACGCCCTGCAAACCTCAGCAGCTGCACGGGTCCCTTCTCCAGAGCTCTCTCCGGAGACTCGGGATGCTGAAGTGCTTCGGTGCTTGCTTTGCTTTTTTAAGGGCTCTCTAGGCCTAGGGAAGCTGGTCATAACTTACTTATTACTAACTTTATCCAGCACTTGCCGACATGAACACCTCTGTGCGGACGTCAAAAGTCTGAACCTTGCAGTTGATTCGGATCTTATTCAGACTTCGAACCACATCAGCCCAAGATGCTAAGACGTGCTCAAACCTAGCGCTCCTCGCGGGCAGCTCGAAAAAGCGGATTGTCGGGAGGCTGGACCTTAGCGGAGGGTGCGATGACAGCGGTGGCCCCTCATGCGCAGAAGGACCTCCCCAAATTTCAGTTCATCCCGCTCGCAGTGCTCATAACAGATTTCACCGGCTGGCATTGGAACAGATTGCAGAAAGAGCGAGAAACTTGGATTCCATAGGCTGCACGAAGCAACGTCCATGGCAGTGGGAAAGTGGGTGCAGCAATCGGAGCATGGACTTTCCTGGGATTCTTAAGGCTGGTGCTGAAGGTCCAGGACCTGGAACAGAACATACTGCATCCAAAACATCGCCCATGTGAGCACGAGTTTACAACCAAGCACTGGGCCACATGCACGCGACCCTTTTCTGGGCATGGAATTGCGCGAGCCAGCACATCGAGGGGCAAGCCGTGCGAGCAAGGACTGAAGGTGGATATGCGCGGGGCTTGGAAATACCATCGTCGGAGCGCCCTGCTCTCGATGGAGCCAGTGTGCTCGGCCTGAGCTTTTCGCCTAACCCGCGCAAACGAACCCTCTGCAGCCCTCCGCCTGAACCCGTTTGGGGCTTCAAGGCGGCGCAGGGCACGAAGAGGTACAACACGGCACGCCTTTTTCAGGCTTCCCAAAATGCGTTTCGCAGCTCAGGGATTCACATCCATGACCTCCCAACTTTGACCGAGAACTCGCTCGAAAAGATCTGCGAACGGCAGCTGCCAAACCTCCTGGCACGTAGGCTCTGCGGATGTTAGGACCAGCATGTATAAGTACTGCCAAGAGTTTCAATGAGCATGAGACTGGGTGCATATGAAGCTTCGAGATCTCTGCTGCTATGCAGTGAGGGACCCCTAATGTAGACCCCCAAATAGTAGGATTCCCTTTGAAATAAGGAGACCGATAATAGGTACCCCTACTTTCGGAAACCCCCATTTCGGGTCCGCCATAACCGGCTGTTCCAACACCAAAGGCTGTGGAAACCTGAAACTACCTGAAAGTATTCTCAGACCACCCTAAACCCTAAACCCTAAACCCTAAACCCTAAACCCTAAACCCTAAACCCTAAACCCTAAACCCTAAACCCTAAACCCTAAACCCTAAACCCTAAACCCTAAACCCTTCGACAGCTGCATATCAACCCCCGATCTGCTGCCTCCAGCCAGTCGACTTCAGCAGTGCTTCTTGCTCTCAACCCGAAACCCTTACGGATTTCGCTCTCCCTCCACCGGTCCTCTGGACAAGGTGCCTGAAAGAAGCGCGAGGCGGGCAAATCAGTTACAGGCATGAAATCAATCTGCAGCAGGCTTTCAGCTGCTGTCCTGGAGCTGCAAGATGAATACGACACAGCATCATGTTGAAAGAATGCAGTGAGCCCATCTTATAGGCAACCGACAGGCGTGAGAAACTAACAACTCACATTTTCAAGCTCAACAAAGCTCAGCCCTAAACCCCAAACCCCAAACCCTAAACCCTATACCTTAAACCCTGAATTAACCCTATAAACATTATATAAACCCTATAGATTCCCTAGATTAGCAGCCGCTCTGGAGTCAATCTCTGGCTGGCCGCCGCTCTGTGGATGCGGCGCTTCTGCATGCCCCCCAGCTGCAGCTCGTCCACGAGCCCGGGAATCACCAGGAAAACCTCAAGGACATAAAGGTTTAGGGTTTAGGGTTTAGGGTTTAGGGTAATTGGCAAGACTGTTGAGCCTATCTCCTAGGAGCCTCGTGCCCTCGCATGCCTCTAACTCATCTGCCAACAGCTGCCAAGGGTCTACATGTGTCCTTGTGTAGTTCTTGCCTAGTTCAGTGCAGCAAGTGCAGGTGTTATAAGCCTGCCGACACACATCTTACTCCTATTGAGGATGTCTACGGCAGAGCTCGAACTCTAAAACACGGGCGATCTGTTGACCGTGCCCCCCCCCCCCCCCCGCTAAACCCTAAACCCTAAACCCTAAACCCTAAACCCTAAACCCTAAACCCTAAACCCTAAACCCTGAACCCTAAACCTCAAACCCCAAACCCCAAACCCTAGCCCCCCCCCCCTGCCTGCAAAGTCTTCAGGTCCTCGCATATGCCCTATATCTTCTTCGAAGATCCGTTAACTGCCGCCACGAAGCCGCAAAGTGGGCATCCTCCAGCCGCAGCTCGCCTCCTACTTGGAGGTTCATTTGGGGTAGTTATAAGCAGGGTTGCGGTAACTATACTTTTAGGGTTTAGGGTTTAGGGCTACATGGAGGTTCTTGGGTAGTTAGAAGCAGGGCTATAAGTATGGCAACTATACTTATAACCCTACTCAGGGTACTTATAGCCCTACTTATAACTCGCCATGATTCTCCAAGTATCGTCAGGGCGGTCCGTGGTTGCCCCGAGTCCCCGCACCCAAGCTCGGTGCTTAGCCTGCGAAGCTTGCCCAGCTGTCCTTACATTACCTTCCACCAACCTGGACTGAATAGAAACTTGAATCCGCGACCCTGAATTTCGGAAGAGAAACTTGGGTCAAGATTCCTGGCTTCTCCGCAACATCGCGCGGTTGTCCCGGCTCTGGCCAAGCGAAGGTCTGGCGAGTGGATTCTCTCCTTGGCTGGTCTACTCAGCCTATCACACCTGCGGGCTGGCATTCAGCCCATCCACTGCCAAACCTAATGACCCAATGTTCGGCCAAGGCAAAATGGCACATGGACGACGGCGGCATCATGCACATTCCAGGCCGTCATGTGTGAAGGTACTGTTAGGGTGGGAGGCTTCAGGGTGTAGTGGGGAGGTCATGCCGAGCCTCAAACGATTCCAAACTGCCGAGCGCACGGCGCAGAGCTCGGGATCTGTGGTGCCATGGTCTGCAACCAATGCTCGTCCCGCTATTCGAAACTGCACGGCCGCCTCGTCCAGCCACCAGCCTCGCATGGTCTGTTTGTGTCTGTTGGGGCGCAGAGTGGCAGAGAATAAGTTCCCTCTCGTGACCCTCAGGAAAATTTGAGACTTTATCGGCAAAATCAGACCAGAAGCGAACTTCAGTCGTTAGTCTTCCTGGTTCACGAACGCATTTTCAACCTCAAGACTTGAATGGGCAAGAGATCCCACAACCTGAAGGTCACTTCATGGGTGTTTTGCCCAATCTCAAACGGATATGTGCCTGTGATCGCGAGTCTTAATGTCATAATGCGCGTGTTCGTTCATGCCCACCAGAACGCTAGCGACGAAAAGAAGAGAACACGCATCTCTTCCCTAACAGGTTACGGGTCAGGCTGCAGAATCTGGCACGTAGGCCATTCCGTCGCTCCATGTTTTGTCCCACGTTGCTTCTGCATGCTTTCTGCTGCCAGCGACACTTGCAGAGTTAAGTAGCAGGTTCTCAATTTCTTCCGTCCGAGCCGCATATCTCCACAAGGGTCTTTGGGAAGCTTGACTGGGCATGACGGACTTTCTGAGATCGTGAGTCTGTGACCAGGACGATGATGCAACTGTCCCGGGAGTCCTGGCATGAGCACCATCCCACATGCGCTACGAGTAGCAACTTAACACAGCAACTGCGGCGCTGTGTGCGCCAACTTTGTGGAAAGTGTGCTGATGACCATGACAATCGATGTACTGCTTCTTGTCGTTCATGTCTTGCCCATTGCCAGAGAAAAAAAATCCTATAGCGAGAGCTGCTGCAGCCGAGCTATGGACCTTGCTGGGCGTTGCGCACTACAACCCCTACGCCCTTCAACGCTCCGGCCTCAATTGCTGGCCCGCCTGCGAGGCTCTCCTGGGGGCAACTCGCAGGGCACATCTACATACAAACGAAAGACGACCCTTGCAAGCAAGGCAGGAAAGTTGCAAGTATGCTTAAATCATTAAAAGAAGTTGCAACTCGGCCTAGCTTCCTACCGGGTCTATCCTTGTGTTGTCGTTTTCTCGACCGCACTTCCTGTTGCTCAGATGCGTCGTTCACTTGCCAAGAACGTGACGCACACGCAGGGTGAGGCTCGCTGTCGGGTCTCAGGGTTCGATCATGCATCCATGCGACTCTCAGTCGAGCCAAACACACCCCACCCTTCCCCAAAAATTGAAGCCTTTGTGGCCGTGGCTCGAACTTTGCAGTCCTCGGAGTCGCTGCCGTCGCCTCGCACAACCGATGCTGCAGGTGCCGCAAGGTGGTCCGAGCGGAGGAAGCCACGGAAAACCACCGTCCTGGAGGGCGAGGGAAAAGAAACCCGAGGTGCTCAGGGCCTCTTAAGGGCTCTAAACAACAATATATCGTACAGACATATGTATGCTAAACGTACTAAAAAAACAGCGGGCAAGCCGGGCTCCGATGTTAACGTCCTTGGGACCCCCGGTACAAGGAGAAAAGTCACGCCTTCGGTTTCAAAATCCTTGAAGTCCGTGTGTGGCTGCTGAGGACATCTCTGCCTCCCCTTTCCCTGCTTCCCTCTCCCTCCCTCCCCTCCCCCCCCCCCCTCCCCCCTCGCCAATGTCGCTCGGGTATCTGGCACCAAGTTGTCCCGTTACCCACCCTAAAGCATGCAAAGCACGCACATGTGTCTAGCAAATATATACATATATATATATATACACATGTATACATGCATATACTTTCAAGTTGGAACAGCGTGTGGCTCCAGGTCCTCACGGAAGGCGCTAAGGTGTCTGGGTCCACGGTAGCGAGCTGTAGCTGCCTCATCGTGAGGTGAAGAGTGTTCTCGCGTGCTAACTTGGATGTGTTGGAGACGGGGGGGGGGGGGGGGGGTGGACCCTTGTCTTTGGCTATGGCAAGTCTCGAGCTGTGATTTCGGAAGTGCTGTAGCATTTGAAGAACAA
Organism: Symbiodinium natans; assembly: GCA_905221605.1. Lineage (NCBI taxonomy): Eukaryota > Dinophyceae > Suessiales > Symbiodiniaceae > Symbiodinium > Symbiodinium natans. The sequence goes on from CAJNDS010000957.1 coordinate 14,697, forward strand.
GACAACCGGCTTCAGGTGATTTCGGCAAGCAAAGCGGGGGGTGAAACATTGCATGTCTCCGTCCCGAGCTTTACACTTTTAATTTGCTCAAGTGCGAGCTGCTTCCGCTTGGCTTCGCGCCGCCAGCGCTTTGGGCGGCGGGTGCCACCGTGATTCCTCGGCCCACGGCATGTGTTTCGACATGTTGTTTTGTGATCTTGTCTGGCAGGTATCGGTATCGAACACACGTCCCGATTCAGGGTGTTTACCAAGCTCAGTCAGCTAGCTGCGGGAATCTGTGGGTAATTCGGGGACCCGACAAATATGCATGCATATGCGCCATCTGAACAAGTGGATGATTGCGTCACAATTATAGAGAAACTGGCAGCTATGAAGATACCAGTACGACGACCTTGGTTGGCCAAGCGGCAGAGCCGCCTTCAATGCGGCCATCCAGGACACTGGGGCCACTAGCTTGGACGGCGCCGGACTGGCAGCCTCCTTTTTCTGCACTGCAGTCCGATTTTCCGAGCCCTACTATATAATAGCAAGGCAACTGAGTGAACGCTTGCTGTGCATGCAATGCTATTTAATTCAAATTCAAAGATGGCGGACGGACACGAATGAATCCGTGAACATTCCTACGAATGGCTACCAGTACCTGCCTGTCAACGCAGTTTTCAGTGCCTTTGCGAGGTCTGTTGGCCACAACCCAGTTTGAAACAAAGCTTGGGCATGCACGCAACCCCCCGTCCTTGTGCTTCCCACTCACCGACACAATCGTGGCGTCTTTGCCAGACATGGCCAGCCTCTTCCGCGAAAGCGGGTGCCAGTGCAGTGTGGCCCTAGGCCAAGGCCAGCATCCTTGGAAAGGAGGGCATTCCAGAATGTGCCAAACATGCTACGAGTAGCTTGCTCTAGGACACTAGCATCGACAAAGTCTCGGGACTCCTGAGAGAGGTCGCAGCCAGATGTCGTTGGTTCAGGAGTGTTATCGATATATATATATATATATATAGATATATTTTTTTATAAAGCCCCCAGGAAGCCGAGGCTCCAGTGAAGAAGGCCCTCCGCAGACCGTGTGCCACCATGCAGGAGGGTTCAAAGCATCAGGCCCCTTGGGGGTGAGAAGTTCTGATAGCCTGGTCGTCACCCTTGCCATGCCTAGACCCATCTTGCTGAAACCCTATGCCCTCGGTTCGAACTGCATGCTGGTTTCGGCCAGAGTGGGACATGTGTCTGCGTTCACGATTTCTCAAGCCAGGAGTGTGCAGAACAAAGAGGAGGAACGATGCAAACTACACGGTTTCTATACCAGCACCCGGCACCTGGTGAGTGCCGGCAACCAAGCACATCTCACTGCGTCATGCATGGCCACCCTAAACCCTAAACCCTAAACCCTAACAAAAAACGGGTGCGCTTCCGGTCCCTTACGCCCTCACGTCGCGGGCCCGAAAAGAAAAGACTTGAGCAACAGCGGGGCCTCCTTGGCTTTGGAGATTCTGGGCCTGGATGGCCTGGAGAACCTGACAGATTCTTGCATTTCAAATGAGTGAGGCATGACTCCACCTAGTTCCTTGTTGTACAGGTCTACTGACCAGCCCGATGAGAGGTTGAAGGGCCTGATTGCTTGGGGGGGGTGGGGGGGTGAAAAATGCTCACCTGGTGAGACTTCCGCTGCAATCAAGCATGCAGGTGTTTCCAGCATGGACCCGGCGGGGAAGCAAAAGACTGAAAAGAAAGATGGCACCTCTCGCGCCTGGTCAGAACTTCGAAACCCCTAAACCCTGAACCCTAAACGCCCCTTGCTGTCGGTGCGATATTAACCCAATGGACATCACGATCCCGGCCTCTGGGTTCTGGCAGGTGTGGACCCACTGGACCTCAGGCAGGGTTTAGGGTTTAGGGTTTGGGGTTTAGGGTTTAGGTTCAGGGTTTAGGTTCAGGGTTTAGGGTTTATGGTTTAGGTTTTTTTTGCCACCCGCCTAGCTGACTCAGAGAGACGCACTGCAGGGAACAACACACCTTACTGCTTCGCAAAATGTCGTGATCGACTATCCCAATTCCTAGACCGTGTGAGGAATTGGGTTTAGGTTTAGGGTTTAGGGTTTAGGGCTTAGGGTTTAGGGGAGTCTCTTGCTGAGGAGCACTTGTCTAGGATGGCCCTTAAAACCCACTGAAACAGATTCCTGAATGTGATCTTCTTGAACCCACTAAGGGAAAATATGAAACATCCCAAGGGCCTACCTAGTTGCAGGGTAGGAAAGGCTCCAGTGAGCCTACTGCCCTGCACCCTGTTTCAAACTCAAGCCTGCTGCCCTTTTTAATCGACCATCCGCAAGATGATGGATGCCGCCTCCCATCTGAGCCGTTGCTAGGGTTTAGGGTTTAGGGTTTAGGGTTTAGGGTTCAGGGTTTAGGGTTTAGGGTTCAGGGTTCAGGGTTTAGGGTTTAGGGCTGAGGTCTGCTGTGTCCGGCTCTCCAATATTCGGAGCTCCCAGAAGAACCTTTGCTTCTGGCAAGCCGGCTGCTCTGCCCCCAAAGCCCGTCACTGGCTGGGGCGCCGTAGAGGGCCGTAGAAATCGCCAACCACCACCACCTCAGCTTCTTGTTTGCATGGCAGGTCTCCACCATGGCGCAAGAAACCCGCAAATCAATTCTGTCTGAAATGTGCGCCAAGGAGGCCGATTCAATGAGCGGCCGCTTCCACAAGGGCGCCTGAGAGGAGGCTCCAAAGGAACATGTTGGCAAGCTGTAGGAAGCCTGTCCTGAATTCCTAGGACTTCGATCTTGGCTGATCAGAGTTGTCTAGCATAACAGCTTCTGCGTCTTGTTGTGCAACAGTGCTACACCTTGGTTCCCACACCTGATACGGCCTAAAGACGAAAACCTATCAATTCCATGCAAAGTGTGGCCTCGACGGAAGGTCCGCTCTCCGGTTGATCTGGACCACCAGAACTGTCAACTGTGGGCCTGCGTGGTGAACCGAATGATCCGGTGGCACACCAGAAAGCAACCTGAAACAGTTACTGATGTCATTCTCACCCTACACCCTACATGTCCTCTAAGAGCAAGCCTTATACAAGCCCTATGGGCCTTAGCGCCCCGCAAGTCTCTGACAAACGTCTTTCAAGATTAGTCTGATCAGTCTGAGTCAAGCTCGTACGACGTCAAGCCTCATTCTTTATGAACCATCGCCCTCGAAGACACCCAAAAACATCAGCGCACCCTAAACCCTAAACCCTAAACCCTAAACCCTAAACCCTAAACCCTAAACCCTAAACCCTAAACCCTAAACCCTAAACCCTAAACCTCGACACCAGCAAGCTGAGGTTTAACTACAAGAGCTCCGGCCCATGGCCTGGCCTTTGATCTGCTTCGGAAGCTGTAACTTCGCAGGCCGCCTGAGTACATCAGGGGTGTATGTACGATGATATGTATATATATATATACACATACATATATACATATACAATCATATACAATCATATACAATCATATACAATCATATACAATCATCTACAGTCATATACTTGTGTCTGTGCAGTCCTATGCTGATGCACATGTGTAGATGCCATGTGGGAAGGAAAGTTGTTGAAGCTCTTTGAACATAGTTTCTTTCCATTTCTTGCACAGGTGGCCTGGTCAGGGACGTAAGGCACGCCAGTGTAGATGAAGAGTCGGGATCCAGGCGTTGTTGACATTCCTTAGCTGTGACTGGCTTCGGGTCTCAACGCACACTTCTCGGGAGCAACACAAAAAAGACGTGATGGTGAAGTGGGTGCTTCTAGACGGATTTATCTACGATTTTTCTGGGAAGCTTTTTGGAGCCTTCTCAGTAAGTACTCCTAAACCCTAAACCTAAACCCTAGACCCTAAACTCCCATCCACTCAGTCCACCGAAGCGACGCTTGGCCAAGGGCGAGATCGGGAATCGCCATGATGGCTCCTCGAAGGAAGTGAGGTGCCTGCAGGGCATCTCTGAAGCCGCTGTACATGGGGGCCCACTGGGGGTTGATTTAAAGGCACTTCCGGGAACTTATTTAGGGTTCGTTCCTATGGGTTTAGAAGAGAGATACAATATAGGGACATGTTGGGGAACAGGTGTTTTGATCAAGTATCACCACACTCAGGGGCTGGCGCAACAAGCCTGGCAATGGTTCAACGCCACTGGTCACAATCGCTCGCAGCTACGGGGAGAAAGTGGTGAGCTTGCACAAAACCTTAACGACTCTCTTCATCTATAAGTATTAATCTTCATTAATCCTTCACGGTTTGGTGGTGCCCGATCTAGCGCTATCCCAGCCGCTCCTTAATTAACTAATTCTAGGAAGCGGCGCTACAGCCGACCTCGAAGTTGATGAAGTCACAGAAAAGACCAAGCAAGTCGCAGCAAACTCAATCAGTAAACAGGAGGGCAAATTAGCCTTCCATTGAAAACATGCACCACTTGGGTATACTGTAGCTTCTGGCTGCTGCCCTGCACCTCGTTGGAGACGAATCCAGCTCCTGTCACGGGCCCGCTGGTCGACTGATGTTGCGGCGAGAGCGGGAGCTGGCATGAGACAATCGATCGAGGGCGCATGTTGTCTTAAGATGTTGTCTTGAGTCCCTGCAGTTAGTGCGCAAAGCCGGTGTGAGGTTGGTGTACGTAGAGACAGTCATTCCGTGCCTCGAGCTGCTCACTTCGCAGCTTGAGGCTGGCCACCTGTCGCAGACATTGGGCTGCGTTGGCCAAGCACGGGCTAGAATGCAGCAGGGGGTTTTGGGGGCAGCCAAGCTGTCTTCTGGATCCAGCAAGCAAGCTCACTAAAAGTCTCTGCATTGTAAGCTTGCGTTCGAAAGCCTGGTGGTGGCCGTCAGCCCGAAAAAGGGTGATGCGGAACATCAGGGCATCCTTAGGTCAGACGAAAAGACTGGGATGAGAAGCCCTGCTCTCAAAAAACTTGAGACGTTTCATGCTTCGGACGTTCAATCTCTCAAGTAGTACTCCTGCAGCTTGGCAGCCAGTCCGTCCAGAATCTCCTTGCGGAGTGAGTGCAAGGAGAGTTCGGGAAACCCTCAACGCAGAGGCAGTACGGAAAAGAGGAGGGCTTTCCAGTACTTGTAAACGTGTACTGCCGAGGAGTAAAAGCAGGCACTTCCAAACGCAAGGATCCGAGAGAAGGCACGCCCAAGACTAAAGGCAAACGACCGCGAACAATGGCAAACTTCATAGCAAAGGATCGCAAGCTCATTGAATGAATCAAAAAATGTCAAAGTCGCTCACATCGAAAACTCGGAGAAACAAAAACCAAAAAAAACAAACGAGCCAGGCTCCAAGTCGAATCTCGGAGCAAGACCCGAAATCCTTAAACATGTTGCCGCTTTTGGCCCGCATGTTAGTACCCCTAAGCCCTAGGCTCCTGGTGGACTCGGATGCTGTTCACCTGTCGATTCATAGAGAGGTTGGGGAGCTGAAGAAAAGGGTAACGACCTGGCACCTGTGGCGTCTCATGCTAGCCTGTGTGGCCTGTGCCGCTTGTCGTCTGGCTGAAACCTCATGCATGGCGAAAGGCTGCCTCGTCCCGCTCCTCGAAAACCTCGCACAGCACCTGCAGATCCACGCAAACAGAGGATGCAGTGGTTCTTTTTACAAATTTGTTGCAGCTTCCCTAGGCTTGCACCTGCCTTGTCTGTGAAGATCCCGAATTCCCAAGCGATACGAGTCCATGCGCAATTTCAACCCCTGGATATTGCAGTTTCTGAATGTGGCACGTTCGGCTGCGCATTCGACTGTGTCTCATCCATGCTGTCTTGTTGCACCCTCTGCGTCATACAAGTACCTTCCCTGCAGAAAACCTGAGCGACAAGGCACAACACGTGCACCACACCGAGTAGATGCAGAAACCCATTCATGTAAAAAATCGAGCTGAATGCTTCCAAAAAACAATGCCGAAACCGCGTATCACGTCGCTCATGGCGAATGGCGGGCATGTGCACATTCATATATACAGTTGTGTATGCGTATACTTGTTTACCAAGCTTGCGCATATATGAAATTCTATAATATATGTATGTGTGTGAGTGTTTATTGGAACACGGAATACTAAACTTGCCACGACTATTCTGACATCTCTGTCGTTGACAAACCCTGGAGAATGAATTGAATGAATAGGCACCATGTCAGCCACGATCTCGTTGCGATATTCGATGAACATGCGCACCAGGCGGGCGTGCCGAGGGTCCTGGCTGCGAGAGCTTCCATCTGTAACTTTGCAAAGAAACATGGGGGATCATGGGGGTTTAGGGTTGGGATGTTGCCCCTTATACAAATATAGGAGCACGATGATCACTATTGAGGACTGGTCGTATAAGGAGGAACATCCCAAGTTTAGGGTTTCGACTTTAGGGTCTGTTTTTTGCCACTGACAACCGTCCTTGTCACTCTGCAGGGGTCAAATCAAGGCAACTTTGAGACAGACAAGTTTAGGGGTTTCGGGCTTGGACACTGGCCACTGTTGAACCCTTCTTTGCGTAATGCTCAAAGTAAACGGCCGTGGCACGGCTCGAAACTGAAACAAGCTCCCGTCGGCCTGCTCGATCCCGAAGACGACGCCTCTGCCTCCAAGCAGCTGCACATGCGACACGTCTGCCGAATGCTGCCGATTTGCCTAGAGTTCCTAGGTCAGAGGGTTGAGTGTCTGCAGAATTTGTACCCCAAACCACAGAACCAGTCCATGAAGCCTTCCAGGAAAATATCTTGAACAACTTACATTGCCAAGCAGCTGGGGATGGGCGCGGCTGCGCGGGCCCTGCCCAGCTGCAGCGACTGGAGGACGTCTTGGGCACAGCTGAAGCGGAGGATGACACCTAAGGGTTGAAGGGTGCCCGCTCACCACCCCTAAACCGCCAAAAAACCCTCTGATCGCCCTCCGGAGCATTTTTGGGATCTTCGCTTCAGGGTTTGGGATGGAGGGTGCGAGGAAAAACCCTGGCTGGTCAGCCTGACTCTTACACGAAACCTACGAGGAGTCCAAGCCCTCGATATGCCAGCCCGGATGCAGCTTTCCAGCGCTTGAGCAAGTGTCCCCTGCAGCTGAAGGCGGACCGGGCACTGCCATGATTTCGGTATTCGTAGCAGGCTACAGGATACCCTGGATCTTCCAGCCTGGTAGTGCAGGTAGATGGGCTCGACTTTCATGGCCTGCTTGGAGAGCCAGAACCTCAAGTTTTCAGTTCCCCCGATGTTGGAAATCTTCCATGACTTGCATCTTGCATGCCCTTCGCTACTATTACCTGTGCTTCCGTTTCAGAAGTGGCGTGGTTTAGCCTGGTGGAGTAGCGGTCCACGCGCTGGATCGAGCTAACCTTCGGCAGCCTCAGCACCTACCATTCCAAGATTATGTTTGGCTTGCCGCCCAAGTGCTTAAACAAATGGCTTCTTCTTGTCAACTGCGGCAGCATGCTGGACTGCCAATCACCAACCAGACGCATCACGAAGCTAAACCCTTTTTCCTAAACCCTAAACTCTAAACCCTAAACCTTAAACAGTATTCTCGTCCCAGGCACTCACCTGACAGCTTCTCTGGGTCTTTCCTGGGCGACACACGACCAACCGCCATGTCGTAGACCTGTCCAGGAACGGTGGGGGGAGGGAGAGAGATTAAGTGTTTTCTGGCTTCCGCCATAACTGGGTCAGTGGACACGAGATGTCATCACTCGATGTCGCTGGGAAGTCTTCAGCTGGCTGAGCTAGATGTGACGTCATGTCTATGGTCCTGACCGTGACCGTGGCCATCTCGCAACAGCATGCTACATCCGAAGTCGCCTTGTGATGCCAAAAATCCGAGGCTTTTGAGGCCTCAGATCCCCAAAGCGCGGCTACAATTTGTGGCATGGTCTCTTGAGCCTTGGGATTTTAGCATGAAGCTCTGCGACTCTCGGATTTGCCGTCCCAAGAGGCCGAGAGTGGCTCGCTGCCGAAACTGGCCTCCCAAATTCACTTGCAGGGCAGGCCCTCTCAGTGAGCCTGTAGCGCCCGTCTCATACCCACCACCACCACGACACCCTGAAGCCCTGCCTCATCAAGTCGACTGCGGGCATCGATGCCCTGGTCGCAGAGTTGTGACTACGGGCTCTTGCTTCTGACGTCGGCGTACCATGCTGCTTGTGTCGTGTGGCTGCGCTTTTGCGGCTTGGGGCCCTTGTAGACCTCTGGCCCAGCCTCAAAGAGCAGTCGACCCCAGTCTGCTCCCCTTGGCAAGCACAGGCACACCTATAAAACCAACATTGGGACGACGTTTATGGGGTTATGGACCCGCAGAGGGACTGCACTAACCCAATGAAAGGGTTCAACCAAGAATAGTGCAGAGAGGCCCAAGAGCCTTGCCAAAGGAGCGCCGTAATTAGGAGGATCCTGCGTTGCTTCCGACAGGCAGGTCCTGGCTTCCATTGGCAGGCTCAGAGGCATCTAGTCCTTGCCAATATATGGTGCCCCGCCTCCCCCGGTGCATAACATTATAGTGACGGACGAATGTATTTCTGATGCCTATGTCATGAAATATTTATATGTGTGTATGTGTATATATATATATATGCATCTATGTCATGTGCGTGTGTGCTATTCTCTCATTGGGTCCTGCAACACTGCGAGTATGGCATCTCGGTTTGTGCATCGTTTATGTAAACGGGTCGTGGACCTCCTCCGTTGTATAGGGCCTAGCAGTATAACCTGAAAGGAAGCAAGGCCACACCAGCTAAACACACCAATCTGGGTGTTCATGGCCACTGCCAAAAGGCAAGGCGACTGGAATTCACTCTTGAATCTTGATTTGGGAATGCTTAGGGAACAGCTTGTTACATACAATCACTGACCTTCTTATGTACATTTTGGCGGCTGCCGCCATGTCTTCCACATTAGTGACGGCTGGGTCTGCCGTCGCTGCTGCTCACTTCGAAATCATGCACTGTGCCCTTTTGGGAATGCAAATCAAGGTGCTCGTCAAGCTGCGCCCACCATTTGAGTGAGACCTGGACAGAATAAGGACCGGGAGTAACCAACATACATTTGCGGAAAGCAGCATCCCCACTACTTGTGCGCTGCAAAAGGTCTACGATTTATTGTCGTGCTTCCCTTAGTCTCGGGTTTCAAACTGGGGTCGCAGCAGGCGGGTGCGCGACATGCATGGGCTCCTCGCTGACCACCTTCTTTCAGTTGCGGGTGCACAATTCCCCACTGGGCACAGTTGGTGCTGCGATTGCTATGCCAGGCAGGGGTCTAAGGCATGTCTTTAGCAGCTGGCCCTCTGCTCATAAGGCGCATAAGCACTGGACATCTAGCCACACATTCCGCACTCAGGGGACCTAAGCTAATAACACTCGTGGTTCAGCGATATTGCTGAGCAGCATTATTCTGCTTCCATTCTGACATTCAACTTACGCCTTCAGATATCTTCAGATGCTATTCCAGCAGCAACTTCATGCCAGGTCATATCTCTTGCTGCTTGCACTGGGCCCTTGGCCAAGTGCTGGAGGTAGGCGGCAGAGCCCTCGCCCCAAAGCTCCGAGGCTCCCAGGTAGGCGCGGTGTGGTCGCAGGAAGTTGTTGAAGGTGGTAAAATCTTGCAATCCTTCCAGGGAGTAAGGGTTTAGGGTTTAGGGTTTAGGGTTAGGGTTTAGGGAACCCAGCAACTCAGTATGGAGCTCTCTGTTGACCAGAAGGGGCCACAAGTGATGACAATCCCTCTGGGTGACCGTCGGAGGCTATCTGCTTGCAGCTTGGAGATCTTGCCTTCTCCAGTGCATAACTGAATGGTACCTCCCAGCCGAGCTACGGGTGCGGAGTGTCCATGCCCCTCGCCGGGAGACCGCGACCTGCATAGTCTACACGGCAAATGAGCATCATATCACACGTGTTGAGGCAGGTACGAGCTTGAATGCGTTTGTGTCCATGCAAACATTTCAGAGTGCATTTCTTTTTTTTAAGGGGGGGGTGGGGGGTAGAGGGCGCCAGGCATAGCTTCCACTTCAAAGGCTTTCTTGGGCAGCCCACCCAATGACGCACGCCAGGCCTCAGAGCTGGGCATGGCATCCACCGTGATTCCACGGAGGATGACATCCTGAAATGCTAGTGCAGGATTTCGGGGGAAAAACCGTCACAAAATTCGAAAAAAAACCCTTTCTTACACATGACATGCCAGGTGCCCGCGATTTGCGACGCTAACCAAGTCTTGCAACTTCTGCTGTCGGGATCTGTGCACTGTTGCAAGACGCAGTGACGTCCAGGTTATGACTTTTGTTTCGGTCTAGGGCCTCCCTTCTCAAGGCTTTAGGATTTAGGGTTTGTTTTTGTTGCCGCTTAGGGTTGAGGGGTTTAGGGGGTTGCATTTGGGATCTCGAGCGCCTTGCGGAAGAGTATTGTGCCAAGAGTCCATCTGCACGTCTTGGCCGCCTTCACGAGGCACGCTGGGCAAATGTTTCAAAAACAATGGAGACATGCCCACCCCAACTACTGCACGACGCATGTCTTCCAGGTTTTTGCCTTTTGGCCACCTAGCTGAATGTAACATCGCACTGGTTTAGGGTTTAGGGTTTAGGGTTTAGGGTTTAGGGATGCTATTGATGGCAGAAGGAAAGGGCAAAGGTGGCTTCCTGGCTTGAGGGTCTAGGACCATGCCCGGCTGGATGCACCAGTACACGTTGCCAATATCGACAGCTCAAGTCGCTTTCTCTTCTAATGCTTTTTGCCAAGCACTTGCTTGCAGTCTTAAAGTCTCTTGAAAGCTACACGCAACCCAGATCTGAAAACACAAGCCCACAAGCCCGGACTTGTTCAGTTCAGCCTATGTCCAGGGTGGAAAAGTCCAGAAGGAAGTCTTGCGGATGCTGAATGGGTCCGAAACGATCGCCGACAAGGCCGACCTTGAAGCCGATGTGTGTAATTAGATTGCATCGAGTCAAGCACTAGGGTTTAGGGTTTGGGGTTTAGGGTTTAGGGTTTGGAAAAAAACGACGGCGTGATTGTCTTTACCCAGCCCTGCCAAGTTGGTTGAGTCAAGGAGGGTTCAAGGCATTGTAAATCTTTGCTCCTAATGGAGGGTACAGGGCTGACTCCGCTGTGATGAATGCGATCATGGTGGTGGGGCTGGAATGATCATGGATGTACGCTCACAAGGAGTGGACACGTAGGCTAAAAAAGTGCCACCAGCACAACAAAGAACTTGCTTCTTGACTCATCTTGGGCCACCTCGCCAGTCGACAGCTGCAGCGATATGCCTCGGTTGGGCGCAAGTGAAGCCAACCAAGCACTTGAAGACCTTCCATGCTTGTCCGTTTATGAGACCGTAGGTTTTCTTCACTCTAAGTGCATCACAGGCACATGGGCATAAGAAAATCCCAGGAGGTGAGCTGTGCAGTTGGAGCGAGAAGTTCACGCCACACACAGTGTCCTCCGATCAAGTGCATGGAAGCGTTCTGTGCTGTTGCAGAAACCGTCACACCCTCCAACCGTACCAGGGTTGGACCTCTTCAAATGGCTCTCAAAGAGTTTCTCATGGTCCCTCAAGTCTCATGCTTGAGATCCTGTGCAGCATGGCCAATGTAACACCTCAGAACAAACCTAGGACCTATCCACATTTGGGAACTCTCAAAGATTCAGGTGAGCTGATGAGACCTTAGACCGCTGCTTAGCTGCAAGCTTGTCAGGCACGGCACGGGGAAACGCGAAAATGCTCGAGAGAGCGGGATGAGCGAGCCAGCCACCACCCCTAATATCGTAAACCCCCCATATTATATAAGGGACCATGAAACTTTGAGGACAGGTTTCGATGCTTTTTGCCGCTTCCCCACCCGGAACCCTCAGAAACACTCTTAGGTCATCTCCCGTCCCTCCTCCATATTATTAAGAAGAGGTGTTCTCTTCGTTCACACATTAGTTCACCGACGCATACAATAAAAGCCCCAATAAATATCAGGTCATCTCTCGTCCCTCCTCCATCTCCACAGCGCGCGTGCAGAGTCGAAAGGCCGTGCAGCGGCTTGGACCATCCTCAGGGGCCACAGAGTGACAGAGGGGGGTCAGGGGGCTAACAGAGGTTTGTTCGGCTTGTTCATGGCCGCTTCGGCCCCTAGCTGCCTAGCTTAGCGGTCTGCAGGTCCATATAGGGGCTTGCTGTAGGGGTTCAGGGAGGATAGGGTTGGGGCTGTGGGATGGCTTGACGGTTAGCAGAGCATGTGCCACCAAAGCCTTCAGGACTCTACACCACTCGACGCTATGCTGCTTAAGTCTTCTGTCTGTCCCTGTGACCACGGGGCACTCTCTGAGGCTCGTGTGTCATGGGCCCCTTCCATGTCCGGTCTCCGGGAAACAACGCGTGGCCTCGGCTGAGAAGAGTTCCTCACCGCAGCGGACGAAGATGCGGCCACTGAAGCAAATCTTCAAGCTCGGGACGTCGCCACCTCATGCACGCATTCATTGGCCTAACGATGACAGCAACACTATGATGCTCTCATCACGGGCAAATCTCCTTTTGAAATGGGAATCGATATGTGTTTTTTGCAATCACATGCGACAATGCGCCTCGCTACAGCCCCTCTCAGAATTGCTACTGTAGGAAGGCATCGTTGGAGAAGACAGCGCTTATACGGCTCCTTCGGCTACAGTACAAGCAGCTGCAATATCCGACAACAGCTTGCTGTGGATTCAGCTTTCTTGAATCATGGGCACCCTAAACCCTAAACAAAAAACCCTAAACCCTAAACCCTAACCCTAAACCCTAAACCCTAAACCAGCTGAGAGCGCCTTCGCGGATCAGCTCGCACCTGCACAGGGGTGGAGCCCCCACGGGTCCTGGAGGTCCCGCTATGAATGCTTTCCTTCTTGCCCTACTTTCACCTCTATGTTGCTGCCGCAAAATGGCGCCATCGACGCCGCACTCGACAATTTTCATCCCCCTGAACGCAAGACACCAATTAACACAGGATGTAAAACACCCGAAGCCAGAGCCTTACAAGTCAGCCCTACAGTACATCCTTCCAAAGCTCACTTCCCAACCCTGTAGGCCTGGATGGCTGCCCGGCCCCCGGCAGCGGATAGCCTTACATCTCTATCAATGGCTCACAGAGCCCGTAGAGGCTTTAACTTTCTTCGGCCGCTTGACGCTTCTTCTTGCGCTTTCCTGTTGGAGTCGGTTTAATGGACAAACCTGGCAGGTGCAGCCAAGGAGCCCAAGTTCGGTTGAAGTGCCTGCGTGGCTCCTTGCAGTAAGGAGGAATCAGGGCACAGAGACTGCGAGTGAGTCGAGTGTGTGAGTGTGCACTTGGCACACTGCCTCTGTCCATAAGTGGACCCAGGATCGAGGACTTGCATGCAATGCTGTGATCACAGAAGGACGCTCGTGTCCTGTACCAGCCCTAGCACATTTCCTACCACCCGTCTCCTGCCCACAGCGGCGTGTTTTCTGTAAAGTGGAACTCGTACGCAGCTTCTGCATGGTTCCTTACTGTGCGATCGGCCGGGTTCACGGGACCGTGCGAAGGTTGCCGAAGCCACTGTCGGGTTGGTGCAATGTTATGCACTGCGCACAAGGCTCACGTTGGGATGTTCCCCCTTATGCTAACAGTCCCGATAATAGGCATTATAGTACACCATATTGTGAACCCTGTTCAAGATGCTTTGTATTAGGGGGGAACATCCCAAGGCTCACGCGAAAAGGCCCTTGAAAACCTACTGCCATCAAACCAAAAATCAGCCCGAAGCCGACATGGCCCCACGTCTTGAACTTCCTGGAGTGAAAAAAAACCCTTCTGCAAAGGCTGGACCCCCCTATCTTGCACCCTACAGACCCTTTTGCCCTAAAGCCTACACCCTAAACCCTAAACCCTAAACCCTAAACCCTAAACCCCAAACCCTAAACCCCAAACCCTAAACCCTAAACCCCTAAAACCCTATAAAGGAACCTGCAACAGCAAAAAACAGGTCAAGGCCTTGCTTCCCAAGGGGCGGGGGGAGGAAGGGCGGGGTCTCGCGGTGGGAGCCCGGGCACTCAGCGAGGCGATCTACGCAGGAGGAGTTGCCCATGCCAAGAGGCGGGGTTACCCCTAACAACAATAGTAATTATTTGAAATAATTACAGTTATAGTCATAGCAATCGTAATCAAATCATAATACCAAAATCAGAGTTATTGTTATTATTACACAGGAAGAAGAATAAAAACATAAATGCTAGCAACTGATGCGGCCAGTAGGTCTAAGTTTCTTGTCCGTCTACCAGGAGTCACAACATCCCATCACATCAGAGACCACTTCCTTTGATGAACTGGCATGGTTTCTGCACAGTCTGCGGGTCTTCAGTTGGGGATCTAACTACTACCTGGCCTCCGGCGACATGCCAACATGTCTTGAGGCATCCCTTGAAGCTGATCTGCGGGTGCACATGAGCTTATTATTATTGACATTATTAATAGTATGATTATGATTATTGTTATTATTGCTAGTATTATTATTGTTATCTTATTATGCTTATGATTACTATCTTGGCTGGCAGATGTGTTTTTCTCCGCAAGCGTTGCTCTCATTCGGTTTTCATGCAGGTTGGAAAAAGTTTATGTATTCGCGGCAACAGCAATGTGCGACGTGATAGTTTCTGGCGGCACCCAGTCAAATATCGACCTCAAGCGCCGTGAAAGCTCCCTTCCCGAAGCCATGGTCCTTTAACACACCCACCCCCCCACCACCCTCCTCTGTTTAGGCCTCTTTCAGATACCTGATTGGGGCATTGCTTGTCTTCTGTGTTCTTCCCAGGAGCTCTGAATGGCACCAGTGACCCAATACATCCACATGAAGCCTGGTTTAGGGATGAATATGAGGATTCTGAAGCTTTTCGCGTTTTCAACACAACCCTCGAGATACACTCCGATCATGAACCGTGGAGCCACAACACCCTGCAACTGCACCACAGACTGCCATCTTTTTTCAACTGGGCTGCAGTCTGCTACGGCTGTTTTCCACAGCCGGCCATTTTTCTGCAACAGCGCTGCAGTCTGCTACGTCTGTGGGTCATGTTCAGTTGTTTCTTTGACAAAAACCTTCCTTCCCGGCCCAGTCGACTTTGTCGACTCGACTTCGTCGGATCCCTTTCTCCGAAACTACGGCTTGAAGTCCCATGCGAAGACCTTGTCGATGGCTCGACCTTCCACCATACAGCGGCCAGAGGTCTCCTTTCGCGCAGGCGGGGGCATCTTGCTATCCACCTAACTGAAACCCTACACCCTAAACCCTAAACCCTGTAACCCTATAACCCTATAACTCTATAACCCTAAAACCTCAACGCGGAGTATTCAGCTGCACGTGTTCCCAGCCTCGCATTTGAGCTGGGACTGGGAATCCCGACCTTGCAAAAGACTCGCAGTTTGCAGAGTACCAGAGTGGTATACTCCCCTTAGAACCCTAATAAAAATAGTATTTTTAATATCCTCTTGGGTTGTACAAAAACAAAATTATAAAAATAATTCCCAAGGGGGATATAGACTATCAGAAGCACTGCTACCCCCCCCCCCCCCCACCTGCGCGACTTCAAGAAGTAATTCTGAACCATGAAAAACAAGCCCACACCTTCCCTTCTTTATGAACTCCCTAGAATCCCTAGAACCAAAGCATGATCAACAAAACAATGCCTCTTCAAAAAGCTGTGCAAGGTCTGTAACGGTAAGGCCCCTTAGCCAATCCAAGATCCCTCCAAGACCCCTAAACCCTAAACCCTAAACCCTAAACCCTAAACCCTAAATTCGATAAAAACAAAAAGCAAGTCGAGGGCGCAGCCTGCGTATCGACCCTAAGTTCGCGTGCAGCCCCTGTGCCATGCAAACTGTCACTATAAGGGCAGGCGTGGAACATTTTATAATTGGAAACCCGAACCCTTAAACCCAAAAAGAAACCCTAAACCCTAAACCCTAAACCCTAAACCCTAAACCCTAAAGGGTGGCCGAGTCCCTGGCGGTGGTCGCTTTGTTGCAGGAACTCGAGGCGTCGGCTTGGGCAGTTACCGCAGTTGATGCCCATGGCCTTGCACCGGTTTAGGGTTTAGGGTTGAGGGTTATAGGGTTCTAGGGTTCTAGGGTTATAGGGTTATAGGGTTATAGGGTTATAGGGTTATAGGGTTATAGGGTTCTAGGGTTCTAGGGTTCTAGGGTTCTAGGGTTCTAGGGTTCTAGGGTTCTAGGGTTCTAGGGTTCTAGGGTTATAGGGGTATAGGGTTATAGGGTTATAGGGTTATAGGGTTCTAGGGTTCTAGGGTTCTAGGGTTCTAGGGTTCTAGGGTTCTAGGGTTCTAGGGTTCTAGGGTTCTAGGGTTCTAGGGTTCTAGGGTTATAGGGTTATAGGGTTATAGGGTTATAGGGTTCTAGGGTTCTAGGGTTATAGGGTTCTAGGGTTCTAGGGTTTAGGGTTATAGGGTTTAGGGTTTAGGGTTTAGGGTTGTTAGGTTATAGGGTTATAGGGCTATAGGGTTATAGGGTTTAGGGTTTAGGGTTATAGGGTTATAGGGTTATAGGGTTATAGGGTTATAGGGTTCTAGGGTTTAGGGTTTAGGGTTGCACCCCGATCTTCCGAAAGGCCCCTTGGTTACTTACTTCTACAATAACCAAGGGAGAAAAAGGTTGAACTTTGTTATTCCTACTAAAGAAGGAAGTTAAGCAAGATTCAGGAGTAAAACCCTAATTTATACTAAGGATCATTGCTATGAATTAGGGTCTTCTCCTTAATTAGGGTTTAGGGTTTAGGGTTTAGGGTTTAGGGTTTAGGGTTTAGGGTTTAGGGTTTAGGGTTTAGGGGCCAACCATCACAAGGCCATGAGGGACATCGGTCTGCTCCCCCGCCTTGGAGATGCCACACTCACGGCCTGCAGCAAAAGCAAGAAACAGGAACATAGGGTTTAGGGTTTAGGGTTTAGGGTTTAGGGTTTAGGGTTTAGGGTTTAGGGTTTAGGCATTAGGAGGATGGTACCTATGTGGCTGTTCATTGTTTTCCAAGACCTTGCGTGGTAGCAGATCTCTTCATCTATGCGAATCTGCATGGGAATGCAACATCCGAGCCTATATCTCACACCCCGATTCCCCCCCCCCCCCCCCCACACACAGATTGAAGGCGTCGAGGCGGCAAGAGGTTGAATCAAAGCATGCAAGGCCGACCGTGAGGATATGTACAGCATGTGCGGTTGGCATCACTGCGTGCTCATGTGTTTGCAACGTAGTTTGTGCTTGCCATCAGCATGTGCCCTGCATGTTAAGTGTTGGGCTAGTGACTAGAGTCTTCTTAGGCCATTATTGCTGCTGTTATTCTTGTCCTTCTTGCTGTGCTTGTTACTGTTGTTGTTCTTGATGTTCTTCTTGTTCCGACCGTCATTGGTTGTTTGTGGTATGATTCGTCTTGTTCTTGTTGGTGTGGTGCGTGTCTGGTTCTTATTCTTCCTTTTTCAAGTTCTGCAGGGACAAGCAGGGGCAAAGCGTGACGAACGCAAATATGTAGGGAATCTGTAGCGAGTGTAGTGCATGAGGGTGCAGCGGGCCCTACAAAAACAACTCGCTGGGTCCTCTGTTGCTCCTTATCTCGTCCTTGTCGCTGCTCAGTTTACGGGGGGACAGGCCTTCGGCGACGCAGGAGCAGGATGTTGATTTCGCCTGTTGGACCAGCTGGCTCGAGTTGCTCGCCGCCAGCCTTTGAACAGAAGATGGAGGTCTCGGGTCACATCGGATCACAGTTACCCTACCATAACTTCCATAGCCTCTTCCATCAGCACCTGCCTTCACCTCCTTGTCAGTGTTCGTTTGGCTGCAGACTGCAGCGCCCAATTTGAGAAGCTCAGGTGAATCACATGGAGCTGTGTGGCACTTTTTGTGGTGTTGTTTTTGGGTGGCGCACCAACATCATTGCGACCGGGTTGCATTGATGGTGGCTTCAGCGCCTTGCACACGGAACCGTCGCCGACATACTTCCTTGCCAGGGCATGTGGCAGGAGGCCACATATAATATAAACCCTGCCCCAAGATCTCCAAGCCTCAACACCAAGACCCACCTCCGACTCTTTATCCTATATGGCCTCAGTACAACGGCCTGAAACCTGATCACCGCCGCCCTGAGGCCTTCTACCTAAACCGCTTGACTTGGATCCTCTCAATCACCTCAATCCGAATCCTCAACAATGCAGCCGGGGCACTTCTGAAGCTCCTCGAAGCGTTTCGTCGCTGCCGCATAGATCGCCTCGTCAACCTGCCGGCATGGAGGCCAGTTTTGGGCGCCGGCTTGAAAAATACAAGAGCTCGTCACTAGAAGGCTCCGGAAGAGCCTTGGTTCTACAGCGGGAGTTTTCTTGCTTGTGTGTGTGTGTGTGTGCATTGCGTGCGTGCGTGCGTGCGTGCGTGCGTGTGCGCGTGCGCGTGCGCGTGCGCGTGCGCGTGCGCGTGCGCGTGCGCGTGCGCGTGCGCAGTGCGCGTGCGCGTGAGTGTGATGTGCGTGCGCGTGTGCGGGTGCGTGTGCGTGTGCGTGTGGGTGTGTGTGGTGTTGC
Organism: Symbiodinium natans; assembly: GCA_905221605.1. NCBI lineage: Eukaryota > Dinophyceae > Suessiales > Symbiodiniaceae > Symbiodinium > Symbiodinium natans. Next base: position 33,217 of record CAJNDS010000957.1, read on the forward strand.
GTGGTGCTGCGTGCGTGCGTGCGTGCGTGCGGCGTGCGTGCGTGCGTGCGTGCGTGCGTGCGTGCGTGCTGCGTGCGTGCGTGCGTGCGTGCGTGCGTGCCGTGCGCGTGCGTGCGTGCGTGCGTGCGTGCGTGCGTGCGTGCGTGCGTGCGTGTGTGTGTGTGTGTGTGTGTGTGCGTCTGTGTGTCTGTGTGTCTGTGTGTCTGTGTGTCTGTGTTGTGTGTGTGTGTGTGTTTGTGTGTGCGTGTGGTGTGTGTTGTGTGTGTGTGTGTTGTGTGTGTGTGTGTGTGTGTGTGTGTGTGTGTGTGTGTGTGGTGTTGTGTGTGCTGTGTGTGTGTGTGTGTGCTGTGTGTGTGTGTGTGTGTTGTGTGTGTGTGTGTGTCGCGTGTGTGTGTGTGTGTGTGTGTGTGTGTGTGTGTGTGTGTGTGTGTGTGTGTGTGTGTGTGTGTGTCGCGTGTGTGTTGTGTGTGTTGTGTGTGTGTGTGTGTGTGTGTGTGTGTGTTGTGTGTGTTGTGTGTGTTGTGTGTGTACGCACATAAATGTTATTTCTATGTGTGCGTGTGGCATATGCATATGCATAAACATATACATATGCATATACTCATACATATGCATAAATATATACATATGCATATACATGAGCATATACATCTACAGCTACATCTACATCTACACATACACACATGCACACATACAATTACGATCTCGAAACATGTATTTGCATGTGTACAATGTGCGCACATTTCTCGTGCTTGAAAGCATTTCCAACGCGCCAGGGGCTTTGAGGCCCTGAGTTCTTGCAAAGAGGATGGTGTTCAGTGGTGCAGGAGAGCAGAAAGCAGGCTTGCGTTGCAAAAAGTTCTCACACAGCTTCTTGTCTTCTACTATATTGCGTACGAGTCTGAGTAACCCGCTTGTCCTCCAATATACAATTAATTGGGCAGCACAAGTATGGAGACATGCTGGCAAAGCCTCCATGCACAAGCAAGGCGACCCGCTTTTGCTCATGGACTGTGTGTACAAGCCTCATCCGTGAAGCCATCCAGCACAGACTCATCGTAGAGATCTTGGTGCGATCCTGCCACAAGTTCTGACATAAGCTGCACAAATCCAGGACTCCAGGACAGTGGGAGGACCCAGCGTCTGTGCTTCATCTGTTGGAGGTGCCTCTTGTTAAGGTTTCTTTCCGCGCCGGTAGCCTGAAGGAGTCGTTAAGCAGCACCGCCATGAAATGACACTGTCACACTTGCAACCTGCAGTTTGGGCATGGCGGTATCCGATGCTCGTGACCTTTTCTGCACGTTTTTGAGGCACCGGGACTGGTCTAAGGTTGAATAGCTCAATCCACCAGGTCCTCCTGCATGGAAATCCACCAGCTGTGCAGTGTTGACTTCTCCGCCAAACCTTAGCCATTTCCTGTCTGCTCAACGGAAAGCAATCTCGCAAGCCCTCTAATTGACGTGAAGGTTGGGGGGCAGTTCTGCATGTTGCAGAATCCTGCATGGACCATGGCTCCATCACTCGGAATGTATGTGGGGGTTTTACGAAAACAGGTGACCTCCAACATAGACCCCAAGCAAAAGGACTCGATGGTACCCCGTAAGGAACCCCTGATTTCGGAAACCCCCCATATCCGAAAAGAAACTCTCTCGAACCCCGCAAGAAGGCTTGACGCCACAGTGCTTCCGACAGGAACAAAACTCGACACAAGCTGTATCGCCGGGCTGCATACGATGGAAAAGGCAGATAGACTCATCCCAGCGCTCAGTGAGGCCAACAAACTCCATGTTCTGATGCAAAGGCAGGGCTCAAGGATTGATTGCGCCGTCGCATGTCCTCGGGTTATGAGTTCAAGGATGTGCTGGCTAGGGAGATCTGCAGGTTTTTACTCACAGACTTGGAGCATTGTTTGCAGCCCTGGCATCTACTGAGTCCTAGACTAGTTCCGAGTCTTTGCCCGACATTGTGGTCATTTGTGCAGGTCACAAAATTCCGCTGCTCGGACAAGCCCAAACCAGCAGCTTCAGTAGTTGGCTCTGGCTAGCCTATAGCCAACCCTAAACCCTAAACCCTAAACCCTAAACCCTAAACCCTAAACCCTAAACCCTAAACCCTAAACCCTAAACAGCACAAAGCAGCAGTGAGGCCTGCAGCATCTCCAGGGCCTCTTTCAGCCTCTGCCGCCCTCCATCGAAAGGTTCGCCATTCCTGGTTGAAGACTCTGTTGGTGCTGTCTGCGAATTGAACCCCTGGACATGGTACATCAATGCTTGGACTCGCAAATCTCCATCTGACAATTTTGCCAGGTTTGACAAGTGAAGACAAGCCAATGTCCTGCGTCAAACCCTCCGTGAAAGACTATCCCTGGACGTGCGGCCGAATCTTTGCCGACTCCGCGCATGGAGCGCCCGTGAGCATGCGGGCGGTGCAGCCGGCGATGCCTGCATCAACGCTGCTGCGGTGCTCGTCAGATCTCGTCAGCCCTACACCCATCTGCACCCAAAGCAGCACAGGAGTCGCGCCCAGGTGCCTGTGAATCGCGCATAGCAGGCTGCCGCCTTGATGGGACCCAAGGGGCTGCATGCCTTCTCAGGGGATTCTCAGAGGGGATCCGAGTGCAAATAGCAAAAATGGGGCTCTTCTCAAGTTTGCGGGGGATGGGGTGGGGATCTCAAGTAATGAAGCCATCTGTGTGCATCTCGGCTCCTTGAGCCCCCATGTCTGGCCTGTATCAAGTCGGTGTACTCTTCGCCCCTGAAGCCGCTGGCATGGAAGCCATTGTGGTACGCAGAGATGAGCCTGCCGGTGGCGTGCAGTAGCTAGTGCTATTTGGTGCTACTTCGGCTTTTGGCGCTTTTGGACTTGGTTTCTGGCTTGGGAGGCTTAGCAGCTCGACTTCCTAGGGCCGAACTCCCGGAGGGGTGTACCCTCCCTAGGCGACCTCGGACGAACTTTGTAAGCCCGAAACCACTTCAGTGAAGGGAGGCGACTTCGACGGAGGAAGGGCTAAGGGTTGACGTGCTGGGGAGGAGGGGCCCCCTTATAAATGCTCTAGATGCTTTTTCGCCGCTGTTCGTGCCTCTGCGCTGGGCGCCGAAACATGGCAACGACCTGGCCAGGCTCAACCCTCGCGATGCTCCGATTATCCTGAAACTTTCAGTTTGTGCTAAAGAGATCGTGGAGCTGTTCCGTGTGTGACTAACGTCTGGTCCGGGGGTATTCTGCAGCTCCTGGGGGGCTAACCAGAAGCATAGCACGACAGCAAACCCGACTTACCTCCTGAAATGTGGACCAACCCCTTGCGCATATCCTCGAGGCACCGCACCTCGATCAAAGCCCTAAGCATCGAACTTGCCCTCAAGTCTGACTCTGGGAATGCCGCCATGTGGGGCCTGCCAATCCTCGTACTTCGTCTGCATCAGGGAGACAGGACCGTGCTGCGTCTCGAACCTCGCGCTGAAAAGGCCTGCTCAGCCAGTGTTGGCATATTCTGGCATCTGGCACAGCATAGCAATCGACTAGCCGAGTTGCAAGGAACATTTTGGGTAAGCTCCGGCAGCAAAGCTGCAATGTTCTATGTTTGTGGGAAGGCCCTCCGTTTGCAGCTCCTCCGTTTGCCCGTAGTGATTCTTGAGCAAACATCAGGGCTGTTGGGTTACAGCTGGATTGCTGACGCGTGCTCTGGCATTTGCACAGCGCACAAAGCTTCAACCTCCAATCAACAGTTTGTTACCGCGATGCGTGTTCATGGATTCTTCCACCTCAACACGGCATGTCTCGCTTGCGAAAAGAATGTTATCATCCGCATAGAAAGCCTGATACCTTCCTTGGTCTCGAGTACTTCGTCCATGTTTGAACAGTGCCTGAGAAATGCAATGTGCAAAGTCCTCAACCAGCCCCAGGACCAGGAAAGGCTATTAGGCCTGAAAATCCCACAGTCAACCCGCCCTATAAAGGGCCTGTTTACGGGGTTATAGGGTATGCTATTAGGCCTTATAATCCCCATCATGGGAGAAGCCTGACACAAGCCGAATTAACTTCCCTGCATACCCAACAGATGTCTCGGGCCTTTCCGGCAATACCTCAGTCGTCACAAATTTTCGTGGGCGCGTCTGCATGTCAAAACCTACATCGGCTCCAAAACCCGTGATGTCTCCACTACACGAGCTAACGCTTGGTTGGGAAGCTTCTTTAGCCTTCTTACAAACCATGGTGCGTTTGGCATGCTGTTGACCTTTGAGGGCATTGGTCATGGATACGAACACGACCTCAATACCTCAAGCGAGTTCCTTGACTTCTCATCAAAAACAAGATGGCGTAACCGCTCCTCTATGCTCATCGAGAACTGAAGCATCATATCGTTCCAATGCGATCTCAACTACTTCCAGGCTGCACATAAAACACCGCCGCCTGAGCCTGCTTTGCAAAACAATGCACAACAATGTGGGCTCTTAGTCTCGTAGTAGAAGCTGAAACCACGACTAAACACGAACTTAACTCGTTTTGAGACTCCCTCCGGGGGGGTTTGTTGTTCGCGATGCTGTGCACACACATAAGACCAAGTGCTGGTCCGGGGGATAGCGGCTCTTTAGCGCGATGTCGTAGCAGGCCTGCAAATCACGGGCTTCATGCGCAGGTTGCTTGGCAGTCCTAGTCCGACTCTGCATTCGGCGGGCAGTGCAATTTCGGGAACTCCAGCAAGCTCGGGGAACTAAAGCCAGAAACTCGAGTATTTCCTTGCGATTCTCCCACCCCAAAATGGCAAAGAAAGGCCACCAGAAACCCTCAACCCTCAACCCTCCACCCTGAACCCTGAACCCTAAACCCTGAACCCTAAGCCCTATCAACTATAAACTCTAAACCCTAAACCGTAAACCCTAAACCCTAAACCCTAAACCCCAAACGCAAGGCCTGGCATCCTGGAGAGGCAAGAGGCGTCACAGAGAGGTCCAGGGGAGTCCCTGACTCGCCACATGCCTCATCTCTCCGGTCTTCACGTCGCTGACGCAGGGTTTAGGGTTTGGGGTTTGGGGTTTGGGGTTTGGGGTTTGGGGTTTACGGTTTACGGTTTAGGGCTTCAAGCAACCAAAGCTTATTTGAGGTAACCAAAGCTTCTAGGATGGCCCCTTAAACCCTCTGAAATTTCTTCCTAACTATGCTCCTCTTCAACCCTTAACCCTAATTCCCCATGGCCCTGGAACCCCATAAGGGGAAATATCCCAAGGGCCTGCCTGGGTTCAATTACTGTCGCGGACACCTCAGCTTACTTTGCCATTATTGTTGCAAGTGCAATTCACTACTGCTTCTGATAAGAATGGTATAGGAAGAAATAGTGTTAGTAGTAATGCTACTGGCTATAGTGGCAATAGGAGTCGCCGCTAAAATGATAGGAATGATAATGGGCAAAGCGTTGGCAATGGTAATGCCTGCTGCTATTCCTACACTTGCTATCCCGAACTATTGTTCTAGTGCGCTTTTGTGCGATTATGCCGTTGTTCTGTTGCACTTTATGTTATACAATTACACTGCGCCGAGTTACTATGACTCTTACTAATAATACTACACAACTATTTAGTAGGATTGCAATGGTTCGTTCTGTTGGTTGAACTCAGTAAACTCAAGTCGCCTTGGCTTAGAGATGTTTAGTTAGCAAATTTCTTTTGTAACCTGCTTCTGAATTTACAATATGCTTACTCAGTTCAAGAATGAAAACGAAAGAAATGTATTTCATGATTGCAAATCGGTGGGTGTGGCCGAATATGATGTCTAGGAACGAAGGACGCGCTTAGGAATGGCAAACGTGCTTTGTGTCTAACAATAACAATATCGCCTTGATTTCTGGGCTTAAACAGTTCAATTTCCAGGGCGGATCGGGTAGCGACACTGATTTCACTACAGGACGCTTCTGACAACATCATTCGTTAAGATGCTGTTCGCCCCTCCCCCCCTCCCCCTCCATGAGTTGTGACTCGTAGCTTTAACCAACTTACTCTAGTCTACGAAGAAGCCGTAATTTGACTAGTTGAATTGACCAGTTCAACTAGTTGAGGTAAATCTCATTAGTTGAATGTTCATATTCGTGAAACGGACCATCTTGCTCATTTCACCTATGGAAAAACAGTTCTATTCTTCAATATATTTAGCAATTGACTTGTAGAGAAGCCGATGGACTGCGAGCCGCTCCTGAATCAGGACATGCGACAGCTTTTAAGTTGAGACTGTAGACGGGGCAGAGCATACCGGTGCTTTCTAGGCATTAAGCAAAAACCCTAAACCCTAAACCCTAAAGGTGTAGGTAAGTGTGGTTGTGCAATCACAAGGAAGGAGGCAGATCAAGGGAGGGCGACATACGACTGCTGATTATCTACTGTCAAACGCTTCCCATTCCTATTGCTAGTTCTGTTGCGACTACCATTACCTGCTAGCATTTATTATCACCAACGCCGCTTCTGCTTCTTGCAAACCCGACTGTTTCTGGTCAGGTCGCATAGTTCCACAGCGTTGCTGCAAAGCTTGTGCCCGCTTTAGGGAAGTGAAGCCAGCGAATGTTTCCTGAGGCGTCGGGTGTGCCGTGGTACTGCCTTGCACAGAAAACAGCTTGAAAGACCTGAACATCCCCAAGCAACAGCCTGGCAGCTAGGCGATGCTAGGAATTGCAACACGGCCGTGACGCTGGCATGGTCCAACTTAACGGCAACGCTGTTGTGCGACATCTTCTCACTGCGGGATGAGGGTCTGCAGATGTGTTGGGGTGCAGCGAAGGAGTGATGACTGTAATCTTGCCTTTAGTGTTGTTTCAATGCATCATAGAGTCCCCTAAAGAAGCACCCACACCGGCTTGTGCACGTCAGTGGTGGCATAATGAACCCGTTCCCGAAAACCGGAAATCTGCAAAAAGAATCAAAAAGAGAAACCCGGCCCCCAGTTTCAAATCCGACAACAGCCGTGTCCCATGCCAGCGACGCCAACACCCCACGCGGATCATAAGACATAAGACCACGGAAATCCCCAACTGCACGGCAGCCAACCAGCCCAGAACGCGCGACGCCAAACAAAGCTGAGGCACGAAGTTGCTTCTCATCCTTGGACTGCGGCAGCCGAATCTCATTGCCTGTAAACGTTGCAGGGAACTGCAGCCGAGGGTCGCCCTCAGAGGTTTGGGCTCTAGACGCTGGCCTAATTTTTCAGGCCTGTTGATGAAAACTGGCATTGTGCAGAGTACGGGGCTGCAATATGCTGCAGTCGAAAACCATGTGCTACAGGGATCTGCTGCGCTGAGCCCCCAAACCCCAAACTAACCCTTTCCACACCAGGCTTGATGACTGCCAGCCGAAAACGAACCAGAATTTGAAACACCCCCAAAACCCTAAACCCTAAACCCTGAACCCTAAACCGCCCTGAAAGTCTCTTCTGAGGGCCTCCACCCTTTTGACCCTAAACCCTAAATTCCTTCCCCGCCCAAAACCACTCGTCAAGCCCACACTAAGCTGCCCTTATAAGACCCAAAGTGCATCCGTGTGAGAACTGTTGGACCAAAGGCGCTGCATCTCATGGACTTCCGACTGCCTCCCTGCACCTGCAAACGGGGTTTGGGGTTTTGGGGTTTAGGGTTACAAACCCAATGTTGTACCAGGATGATAGCATTCTTGAATATATAGGGAGGGTCCCCTATTTGGATTGGGAAGTACCCATATGGAGCAAAAAAGAACCGATTGTCGACACGGCGGAACTTTGTAACAGCCGAGCTGTTGCCCTTCAAAGAAGTTGAAACAGGTCTACCCGTAATCTACTATTTGTTTAAGAACCCTCAAAAAATCAAGAAATAACAGCCCCTATATTACCCTTATAAGGAAGAATATTTTGATTTTTGGGGGTGCTCTTAAGCAATTGGTAGCAATGGAGTCATACCCCCAACACACACAACACCCACCCATCGGCATGTCCAAGTGGCACAGGCAACACATGTCCAGGGTTTAGGGGCCGGGCCGATTGGGTGCAAGGTGCTTGCTTTTGGGTAAGATGGCGTGTATGCTTGCAAGGCCTTTCAGATCCAGCCATACCGACTTCCCACAAGGCGAGTGCAGAAGTTCAACCAATCAGAATCTGCGGCAGATTTTTGTGACTTGTTTGAGCAGTTTGTTGGCGGCAACCCTAAACCCCTGAACAAGAACTCGGGTGGACTCCCACCAACTCGTCACGGGCGGAGGCTCGCTCCAACTGGGACACAGCGCTCCTGAGCAGGGCGAGTCGTTGAGGCTCTGATGCTGCGACTGTTGGAGGGCTAAGGGTTTTGTCGTAAGGAGTGACAAGCAGCATGCTGCTGTGCGACTCGTATGAAGGATCTCGACCCTCGCGTTTGCGGAGGGACGCTGACGTCTTAAACAAAATGGCAAGGTGCTCAGAGGTCCGGCTCGACTTGCGTTGCAGCAGAAAAGAGACAATATCCTGACCGCCGTCAGCTCCTGAAACCTGAAACAGGACAGTTTCAGTTTGAAGGTTTAGGAAGACATGCACGTGTGTAGAGCACAATACAGGCGGGCCAAGACTTGCACGATGCAAGTTTCCAACAAAATGCACATTGATCTCGGGATGTTCTCCTAGCAGCTCCCATGCCCACCCTAAACCCGAAACCCTAAACCCCAAACCCTAAACCCTAAACCCTTGCAAATGCCCAACCCTCCGTTTAGGCATGGCTCGGCGTCGCAGGGGCCGCCGCGCACAGCATCCCACTCGCCCTTTATGCCTCGAATCTGCTTCTTTGTAAGCAATGCTTTCAAAGGTCTTCACGTGGCGTCGAGGCTTTGCTGTTATCTTTTTTGCCAAGAGACAGTCCGCCGAGACCTGGGCGAGCAGCTGCGAAAGGAGGGCGCATGCCAACACGCGAGGGCGGACCATGATGACCATGATGGAAAAGGGCCTCAAAGAGGGAACCTGCTCGTATGGCCTTGCAGCCTAACACAGTCGCAGAGTCTTGTGGGCCGGTGTGCCCTTCTCGGTGGAGATGCGCGCAGTTGCTCTTCGCTGCAGTGACATGTATGGACCTGCACGTCCTGAGGTGCATAGGTTTTCCTGCACCCTGAGCCGCAACAAGCCGACACCATCAACTTTGTGCTGGAGAGTTTGGCGTACGTAAGCTATCTTATAGGGTTCGGAAGGGGGTTTTCATGGGGGTAGGTACCCAGGAAGCTTCGGGAAGCTTGGGGGGCCTTAGGGAGTGTATTAGGGAACCTTCGGTTTTCAGACCCTATAACTATCGGAAAGCTATAGGATTCAAACGAGAGCTGCCGTAAAAAACGGAATGCTGACAGCTCCCCGTAGCCGTGTATTTTGTGCCGCGGGACTGTGCGAGTCCAATCATCGCACATTCGCACGGCATCCTCGCAACTCATGGCTGTGGTATGAGTTGGCCATGTCACCTTGACAAACACTTGAAGGTTCATGGGTAGTCATAAGCAGGGATATAAGTATAGCGAATATACTTGTCACCCTATTTAGGGTACTTATAACCCAACGTATAACTACCCATGAACCTTGAACGTTTAACAACAGACAGCCCCTAACTGTGCTGCCCATCAGAACCGGAGACGAACCGTCTCCGCATGTACACTTGTTCTTCTTTTACTTCTTCACCACTGGGATCAGCAGACAACATCCAGAGCCTTTCTGTTTTGCAGAACACAGCTTCCGTGTCGAAGTAGAAGAACCTGAAGGTCTACTAAAAACTCTGGCGCTCCAAGCCAGTGCTTGGAGGTTCAGGGTACTTAGCAACCATTTTTTTCTTTCCCCCTACAAGGGTACTTAAGGGGCTTATAAGTGGGTTATAACCACACTTCTAACTGGTTACTAAGTACCCTGAACCTCCAAGTGCCCACTCGGAGGTGGCTTGGAGGAACTTGTTTCCTCGAACCCGACCTCCGCCGGTCTCCAGGATGAGCTCTTGGGCCCTTTTTAATAATCATCAACCCTATAAAGGGCCTCTTTAAGGAGGTGTAGGGACCCCTAGAATCAACCCTCTAAAGGCCCTCTGTCAGGAGTTGTATAGGGCATCATAGCCCCTCCTGGCTCACAGAAAAAGACCCTTGGGGTGCAAGTTGAAAAATGTGGAAAAAAGCCGCGGGCTTCTGCAGCCGAAGCTGCCACGGTGTTTGAAGCCCCAATGCACAGGCCCTTTGTCTTCAGATTCTTGAGGGCTTTAGTACATGTACAATTCACCTTATGGTATAGTATGGGATACCATGGTATAATATGGTATAATATGGTATAATATGGAATAATATGGTAATAATATTGGTATCATGGTACCTACCTACATGCACCAGGCCCTGCGCAGGACGAGCCTCTTGCCTCCTACTGCAAAATCAGGAATAGGTGACCGGTGTGCTTGACTTCCTTCTCCAGGCATGACAAAACTTCGTTGTCTGGCCCACCAACACATACCAACACCAAACTCACCGCATGCGAATGCCAAGCCTCACAGAGCCCATCCGGATCGTTTTGGTCACCATCCCAGAGCAACAAATAATACGTCAGGGACACCGATGTGCAAGCAAGCCGAAGCTTACGTTCGGCGGGTTAGGGCCGGTTTAGGGCTTATGGGGTTTAGGGTACTGTCTCGCGCCCTGGAAACCTACAGGGCATTAAGCTGGTCGAGCTAGGCCGAGGTCAAACCAACTCCTGGCGGACAGTCTCCTCAGCGGACTCTTTCAGCTGACTTTCGATCAGCCGACCAGGGGCTTCGTCTGAAAGTGCCTTGATCATGTTCATCCTCGCGGGCATGCACTCTCCCAAATCATCCTCTGTCTTGGCCATCTGCTGAATTGAGGGGCTTGCTTGCCTCTTGCCTAGGCCCTAGATGGGGAGATGTGGTCGCAAGTGAGGCCATTGGGAAGGAGGAGGTTCATTCTCAGCTCAGAGTCTGCTTTCCTCCTAAAGAATCCTAGCAATCCGGGGCGTGAAGAAGTCCTCCATCGCAACTCTCGGCAGACCAGTAGAACTCTCTCGGACGGCGGCACATGCCAGAATTGTCCGAAGAGTCGACCCTCAGGTGTCCATGAACTTCACGTGAACCCGAAACCCTAAACCCCAAACCCTTTTACATCCAGGCCTCTGAAGTCTGCCGGGTAAGTATGCTGACACACAGGCGCGAAGCACAAACCCAGCACTCGTGGCTAGGGAACTTCCCGCGCAGCATGACACGCACGCTCTTGGGAAACTATGTCAATCAGAACGACTTGTGAAAAAGCTTCAAGCATCTCAGCACATAGGGGGTGAAGTTGTGGGGCCTAAACCCTAAACCCTAAAAACCCTAACGAGTCCTGCAAAACCATGCCTGCTCAACATCAGCAAGCGGTGCACAACTGCCATGCATGTCTGATGGCCTGTGGAGAGAACACGAGAAATGGCACCGGTGCTCAGATCTTCCAAAACCCCTTAATTCATTAAGGACTGTACCCTAACTCATAATTAATAATGATCCTGAGTATAAGTTGCTCTATAAGTTAGGGTATATCCCTTAATGAAGGGGTTTTGGAAGATCTGGGTACCTTGCAGCCAGGGCTCGAAGAGCTTCTGGATCTGCGTGTTGAACTCTGTCTTGTTGGGGATTCGCTGCCTCGAGCTCATGCACTGAAGCATGATCCCGATATAGACGCCTCTTCTGATGCGATTCTCCACAAGGACGCTCAGATTCCAAAATCCGGTATAGCTGGCAGGCCTAATAAGGCCTCATCCCAACTCCCATATCGCACAGTGGGCCATAAAATTCGTACCGAACAGGCACCTAAACAACCTAGTTAAGCCTCAACTGGCAGCTTGCAGCAATGCGAGTGGGCGCTTCTCCAGGAAGACCTTTTGTGAGAACTTCTGCTGCTAGTAGTTAGTAGTAAGGCACTTGAAACGTGCCACTCTGTTCTGAACCATGCTGTTGTATCCGACATTGTTTATCCTTAACTTCGAGGTGTGCTATTAAAAAAAGCTTGGGTCGTCTGCAACCGAAGGTGCAAGATCTCATCGACATCCTCCGGCCTCGGGCCAAGCCCTATGCAACCCGGAGTGAATGCAAAAGGTTTACCAGCTTGCGTGAGACAGCATGCGTGAATATCATCGGCTCTCTGTCAATAGGACGGTGCAACCATCAAAGCAGCAACAACAACAGGGCACTGGGGCACACCTCGTCGCTGCCATGCCCTCGACGCGCAGCTTCTTTACTTTGGCCCACTTCTTTCCTTTGAACACATGCTGTCAGCACATGGTGAGGAGACGAGGAAACACGGCATGCCCATAACCTGGGGGCATTTCCTATCTCATTATACTGCGATTGAGAAGCTCATCTTCGGTAGACAAACAAGCGCGAAAAACGGCCCCCACAAATCCTCTAATCCCAATAAAAGCTTGCTTCGGTTCCAGGCTCTTATGCTTGAATTGCTGCTGACCTTCATGTACTGGCACATGCCCATGATGTACGACTCTGCGGCCTGTAGCAACAGTAGCTGCCACAGCAGCTTCGCTTTGCGGGAAATGTGGTGCTATTCGTTGGAGTGACTGGACCTGCTGCTGCCTAGACTGCTCCTCATGCAACGATACGTGCCTCGGCCACGCACCATGCTCTCGTCAACAGGTCCAAATCGCGATCCATAGCTAGGACATGCGTGAAGGAGTTGTCCTGCTTGCAGCACAGCACAGCCAGACTTCAGTTTGCGGGCAACCCTATAGTTACATAAGCCAACCGGGTTCATTATACACAAACAATGATCCGCTAGGCCATGCAGGAGCGACCCCTCTGTTTTCTCAACTGCAAGAAGGGCTTGAGAGGTAGTACCAGGAAGGACAAACATGCAGAATAATACGGCGCTGAAGTACACCTCCCTCGCGAAGTACTGGCTAAGGATGTGGCGGATTAACTGAATGGCTGCCTCGCAAAAAACTCGCCAAACAACTATGCTCAGACATGCTAAAAATCACAATCGCCTCGTGAGCCACATTTGAAATCTTTTGCGCGTCGCATTTGAAAGTCGCCATTTGTTGTAAAGCGTTGTGCAGAGAGATAGGCTTCAGTCTCCTTGAAGTTCAGGTTCTCCCTACCCAACTCCCCTTTCACTACCTTACTCAGGCAACTTCGTATCCGATGTGCCGAACTTGCCGGGATTGCTGTCACTTGCGCCCTGATCGAACACCTTGAGAATCCAATCGACGGCGTCATTTGGACAGTAGGTTTCGAGATTGGGGCAATTTGGGAGTTTGACGGTTTTGGCCTGTTCTCTTCCCCTTCTCAAGGGGTCGAAGCTTCTCGAAACTGCTGTGTCGCGAGCATCGAGTCCCTTCACTCAGCATCCCGGCTGCGGGTCCTGCATTCGCTACTAGACCTGGACAGGCCACAGGAGTTCCTATGCAGGAAGCCACATTGGGGAAGGCCGCTGTCTGAGTGCTGCGGTCCTGCTGCGGGGGTTGTACCTGGGGTTTGCTGCGGAACTTGCTGTGCGGTCATCGAACTTGTTGTGCGGCCATCGAGACATAGTAGCAAGGGCCCTCGTAGCTGCCGTGTGGCGAATTCTTGTTCTATCACAGCTACCATTTCGCACGTGCAGCTTGTGCTTAGGTTTCCTTAGTTTGATGGTGCCTTGTTTCTGCCTCTTATTCCATCTCACCCAGTTCGGGTCTGAGCTTCGCCCCTTCGTCGTCATTAATCTGAAGATGCGTGTCTGTTGAATCTCAAGAAACCGACCCTCATGGCGCATGGTAGCATGAGATGCATTGATGGCTTGTGGGTACTCTCCTACACCAGCCAACGTCTCTGGCACCCCTGCTCAACTCTCCCGTGGAGGGGGCAGCGTAGGCCCGCAGAGGTACCGGCTGACTTGGTGGAGGTTCCGTCGCAGTTGCTGGGATGTGCTCTGGCGATCCCATGCGCAGATTGCGATGCCCTGTCGAGGAGACCAGCCGCTATGCGGCTGGATATAGTTGGAGAAGCCAACCAGGTAATACACGAGATCCGTGAATCCATGCAAAAGCTATGATATATTTCTCAACAGCAGAGGGCTTGAGACCAAGTACAAGCCATGACGAACATGCAATATGCAGAGCTCTAGGCTTATCCTGTTGATTAATTGCAAATCTTACAGTCAGCGAAATTGAAGCACAGCTCCATCCGCTCATACTGCCTGCTTGAATGCAGAGGCTACCTGCTGGGGATGCCATTGGCAGTGCAACAATGAACCGTCCGCGCTAGAGCCTTGCAGTCTCCCTTATAATGTCCGATAACCTTGCGCGCGAAAAAAATCCTGCAGCAATCCTACTGTATTTTGTCCTTGGCAGCAAGCCATGCCATCATGTCCCCGAACTTGTTCCTTAGCCAGACTGGAACTTAGCCCTTGCGGCAACTGCATCAAACCATGCCATGCACATGTCTGACACGTGCAGACAGTACGTGCAGTGTTGTTGCGGACAAAGATTCATCTCGCAATGAATGCTGGCACCGTCCGCTCGACACGGTTCGTCCGTGTTCAGAAACTTCGGACAGGAGCACCCGCAGGTTGGAATCAGCTGGCCTCCGGTCCAAGGGGAAGAGCTGAAGCCAAGAAAACATTTGCAACATTCTCTAGCCCATGTGCCTGAGAGGGGGCATTCAATCGTGTGCACACATACCTGCTGTGTCACTCGCTGGGTTAGAAAGTGAATCCTCAGCACGAAGTGTAACCGTCAGAGGCCCACCCTGGCCTGAACCAAACTAGCATCAAAGTGGTGGCTTTCAAGCGGGCCTGTGATGGAGTCTGTGGGCGGCTCTGCTGGCGAGCAGATGCTCAAGTGCTGGTTCACGCTGAAGGCGCAAATCCAATATGTTCCTCCAGGTGGCACAGGCAAACCATCCTACGGCCTGCATTTTCAGCACCAAGTCCCAAATACTGCCATTTCCCATCCCAAGCCAAGGCGCTCTCAAGTCCAGATTCCCTGGTGATCCAGGACTTAACTAGGTCGATGTTGCTGTCCAGCAACTTGCCAATGCGGCCATACTCTTGCCTCGGCTCTCGGCTGCTCTCAGGAGTGTGCGGCTTCTGATCAAGAAGCGGTCGGGCCCAACATCAACGAGGAACCCCCGAAGACGGAGGCCTTTAGGGTTTAGGGTTTTAGGCTGACCCCCTAAACCCTAGCCCTAAACCCTAAACCCTAAACCCTCAACCCCAAACCCTGTGAACCCAAGCCGTGGGGCTCGCCGAGGCTGTCTGCGACCACTGCTGCCACCAAGTCCCTGAAGCGGCCTCGCCTCGGGATGGCTGATCAGCCGGTTTAGGGTTGAGGGTTTAGGGTTTGGGGAGGGTTTAGGGCTTAGGAATTTGGAGTGTAGGGTTTAGGGTCTAGGGTCTAGGGTTCAGGGTCTCAAAGATTTCGGATCTCAAGAATTTTCGTGTGTTCGCAAACATGAGCCCTCCTGGTGAGAATCATCAACTCTCAAACTTCCCCTCCAGACTTCCAACCCATCTCATGCCAGCAGACACGTCTTCGATTGACCTGGTTCCCGGCTCACCATCTGCGAAAGACATCGACACAAACCCCAAATCAAAACCCTAAACACTAAACCCCTTTCTGCATCCAGGCTACCCTAAACCCTGAACCCTCAAACCTAAACTCTTGTCGCACCAGGCGATCCCTGGCCCCAGGCGGGTCAGCTTAGCGTTAAAAAAACCAGCGATTTCTATGCTATCCCCTTAACTGTAGAACCAACAACTATACTCCGCTTCGAACCTTAATTGAACAACATTTGTTTAATGTTTCCTTGGATTTTACATAAATAAAAATACAAAAGTCCTAAGGGGGCTATAGAAATAGCTGCAAAAGTGGCCGCAACCCTCAGTCCTAGCTCTCGTGACTACGATACCCTGGGCCAAACCAAGGTGAAGATTTCAACTGTGGTAGGAGTATGTCTGTACCCCAAGAGGTTCACGGTTACCTACGCAGCTCCTAAGAAGTCTTTGCGGAAGCACATCAGGGGACTTCTTCGAACATGACCACGAAGCACCCCAAAAACTGCGCGCAAACCCTCGGCCCCAAGAACGAAACTCCGTTTTGGGGTACAATTGGCAATTTTAGGGTTTTGAGCTAATTGGCAATTTTATGGTTTAGGGTAATTGGCAATTTTAGAACCCTAAACCCTAAACCCTAAACCCTGAACCCTAAACCCAAAACCCAAAACCCTATACCCTATACCCTAAACCTTACTTGGCAATTTTTCGGGTTTAGGGTTTGGTCCCGGGCGCCAGGTGTGGGAGACCATCGCCTGTGGTGGAAGGCGCCGACCTGTGCCAAGGCCAATCAGAGCTCGAGGATGCCCCTTCTGCTAGTTTTTAAGGGTTTAGGGTTTAGGGTTAGGGTTTAGGGTTTAGGGTTTAGGGTTTAGGGTTCAGGGTTCAGGGTTCAGGGTTCAGGGTTTCGGGTTTAGGGTTTAGGGTTTTGGGTTTTGGGTTTTGGGGGGGGAGGAAGGGCGAGGGGAGGTTCGGATGTTTAGGGCACTCTCTGCAACAGCAGGCTTCGTGCCAGGGATAGGGTTGAGGGTTCCATTTCGGATCTCGGGAACGCCGTGAATAATCTAGTCTACTTGTTGGTGGCGGAGTCGTCGATACCACAAGTCCCACATGCTCTGATAACGCACAACGCTATGTCGAACGCAGTCATGGAATTCCAGTCCTTCGCGGCTTCCAATCGAAAAAATGTGGGTGCGTGTGTGAGGCTTTGCCAGGAAGTAGATACCCTGTTGGAGATGGAGGCACCCTAAACCCTAAACCCTAAACCCTAAACCCTGAACCCTAAACCCTAAACCCTAAGTCCGGTATGTGCATGTCCAAGGCCGCCTTGAGCCAGATGTTCCCTCTCCCGCGCAGACTCTGCCGAGGAGACCATGCTACACCGCAAAGTCGTTGTGGAGTTTGGTGTTGGACCCGCCATGAGCTCTTGCTTAATTAAGGAATATACCTTAAATCATATAGGGATTAATATGATTTAAGGTATATTCCTTAATTAAGCAATATTGGGCTCTTTGGGTATGCTGTGTGACTTTGTAGTCTGGGGATCACCGCATGGAAAAAGACTGGTGACAAAGCCTCACTGTATGCATTATTGGGGCAAGGCCCGCGACCGATCGTATGCACAACGCTTCTGAAATCTAGGTAGGCGCGTGCGTGCGTGCACACACACACACACAGTCCCTGCAAAACCCCGCATTCTGGATCGCCGCCTTTCATCAGGACCTTCGCCAGGTCGGATCCGGCACTTGCCTTTGCTGAGTTGGGTTTCAAGGGCGTAGGTCGAAACGGGAACGGGGTGCACAGGGCCGGTACAATGCAAGGCTCCAGCGTCGGGACGACCGGGTTACCGGGAAGGTGCATATAACAGTAAGTGCAAGCAAAAGGGGAGCTATTTGGTGGTTTCCGAAGTTAGGGTACCTTCTTGGGGGCCCTATGAAACGAGAATCGGACTACTTGGGAGCTATTCTAGGGGTCCCCATTTTTCGTAAACCCCCACTTCCTGATGCGAGTCCAAGCCTGCTGTCTGATACGAGGTTCTGGCTGGCTGCTGTATCGCACTGTTTCGCGTTGCTTCATGCACTTTGGGCTCAGTGGCATGAAACTTAAGGAGTTCTGAGAGACCTTGGAGACACCGGTCTGTGCAGAACCCAGGGCAGATACTGCAGAAAGGATTGCGAAGGGATGGGTGTGCCAGCTGAGCCCAGGCACGCTCAATGGAATGATGGCTTGCCGCACCACGTCATGGGTGGTGTGCCTTCCGAGACGTGTCCCCATCTTCCCCTCATCCGGTCTCCCTCTTGCGCCGAAGCAAGCTACGAATTGCTATTATTTTACTTCGGAGCATCCCCACCTTGCTCCTCGTTAAAAGGAAGGAGAGCGCAAACAGACACATTGATTCAAATACACTTTCTCAGTTTTTGCTTGCAATTGGGGTTGGGCACTCCAGGGAGACTCTGGGGTTGGGCACCACGGTTAGGGTTGGGCACTCCAGGGAGTCTCTTGGGTTGGCCTGGGTTGGGCAATTCAGGGAGACTCTGGGATTGGGCACTCCAGCATTCTCTGGGTTGGGCGCTTCAGGTGATTGGGCACTCCAGGGAGTCTCTGAAATCGGGCACTCCTGGGAGTCTCTGGGGTTGGGCAGTCCAGGGAGGCTCTAGGAGTAGACCGGGCGAGGAGAAGAGTTCCGGGCGAGGAGAAGAGTTGAGTTTAAAATCTAACAACCCCACACCGAAGGTGGGGAACAAACACCCAAAAAACACAAAGACTCTTCCTTGCAAGGGTAATATAGGGATTGTTATTGTGCCTTTTTTTTGCGGGGGGGGGGGGGGGGTTCTTAAGCAAATAGTAGAAAATCGCACTCAGTGCCTTCCTGGAGTAAAGCTCGGCATGTACGTGGTCCCGAGGCCAACGTAGAAGTCCAACAGCGCCTCGATGGTGATCCTTGGATGACATGGGTAGTTCTCGAAATAGTGTCCCTTTTTGGGTACCCATTATAAGGCGGCACCCTTTAAACAGGACCCCCAAAAAGGTGCACTACTTTAGAGAACTACCCACATGGCACCATGACAACATCTAATGAACTGTGCACAGGGGTGGGGGGTTCTTGTCAGGGCGGCACAGGGCGGTTGATGGCGGTTGTTGAGCTCTTTTCGGGCCTGGCGTGTCTGGAGATGTCTGGAGGCTTCGGCAGACTTCCAGGGCTTAGGGCTGGCGTGGGCTGTGCAGGGTCGCAAGTTGGCATTTGGGGCCCGAGGGGCTGTGTCGGGTAGACGACGCAACCCTTTTGAACCAGGGCTCTGAAGTCGTAGCGTGGTGCGACAAAGGGGGCAACTAAGCTCAGCAAAAGCCTCCCTTCTGGAACCCTACTGCCTGAGTGAACGACCTGACTCCTTAGGCCCCCGAGCCGGAACGGCAGTCACTTAATGTAGACATTGACAGGGTTTGCTACTGCTGTGTCTGAACAACCCATGAGGTTGTCTTCTCGGTGACGCCACAAGAAGATTTAAAAAAAGACCCCGGTATCTTGCACAGGTGCGCGCGGCAAGCCAAATCCTCCACTTGGGCCTCCGGCGCAAGAACCGGCTTGATGTTTTGGGCTAGGGGCTTGCAACTCGGCTTTGAGGGCAGGCTTGTAGTGTTTTCGGACGTCCGGGATGCTCGGATGGTGCTGCGGGATTCTCCGAAAGCTGCTTGCAGCAGCAAGTACGTTTCCGTGAGCATCCGGCGTGTACAGTATCCAATATGTAAATGTAACCTTCACACTGCGTCACGACCTTTTCAATCGTTTCCCTTTGTCTCATGCTGACGGAGTACGAGGACATACACCATCACACAACGCCGCACTGCATCCAGCTGTACACTTGCATCGCTGCCCGTACAGGTCTGTCGCATCTAATTACTAGAGAGTCTAAAGAGAGGTTTGGTGCAACGAAACGATGCTTCCTCCGATCCAATATGGGTATTCCCCACAATGGGGGCACGCCTTTGATACCCCAAATAGAACAGAATCCCCTGAAAGGGACCCCAACAAAAGGGTACCCCTATTTTTCGGAAGTCCCCAAATGGGTGGATGTCAAAATTATGGTCCCTTCTTGGATCCCTTTCAAAATACTGCACCTAACATTTAGGGAACCCCCCAAAAAGGGACCACAATTTTAACAGCCACCCGTATGGTGGCAACTCGTGATGGCATCTGGCCTGCCATCTCGAATCGCTCCCGGGAACGAACGTGGCTCGCTGGTAGTCGCGCTTCAGCAAGCGCAGTTCCTCCTTAGAGATCACGAATGCCAGTTAATTCTGGTAAATATCCATTACCAGAATAATTGGTAATAATATCATAATCGATAGTTCGGCAGCATGCTGTCCCATGCCTTACATCTAACCAGACGCAGAGTCGACATCCTGGGGGGTGGTGGGGGGTCAGGCCACAGATTTTTGATCCCTCCCCCCATTTCTTATGCGAGCCCCCAGCCTGGAAGCCTGAATGCCGCAGTGCTTTCATTGAAATTCAATTGAACTAGGTTTGGGTGTAATTATCTTGGTGATTTTGGAGGTTCCCCGGTCCGGTCGTGCCCCTTGCAATGACGTTTCGCTCATGCTATGATTCTATGATACTCTCTAGCTCGACTCCCCTTGTAGAGAATGATGGCTGTGACCTGGGTCTTCCAAGTACTAATTTCTTGGTGTAAAAGGATGATTGCTGGCCGATGCTCGTCGTAGAATCGGGCGTGGACTGCCGCGATGGAAGACAGACCTCCATACACATACCAGATCACGCCGAGCAAGAAGAAGTAGTATAATGTGGTAATATGCACAGAGTCTGTGAGGAGGTATGCTGCAAATGTCTCGTCGAGGCTGTCGGTGACCCGCACACGCAAGTCAACAGCAATCGGCCATAAGAAGCCACCGAATAGCATTATGTGCCCGAAGACCAGCAGCCTCGCCAAACACAAGCCAAGCATGAACGTCCTGTGCGTTTTGAGACTGGCTAAGATTTTCTGAATGTCGGGGTCATCGCTGTCCGACTTTCCCTGGCTCGCCTTTGCTTCAGGTGCCAATTGTGCCCCACGGGTTGCTGTGTCATCCACCGCCCGAATCACACGGTTTACGAAAGGGAGCGTCCAAAGATTGAACGCGATGCCGATCCCTAGAAATGCCCAGCAGGCGACGCTTGCCATGATTCTGAATGTCTCAGGCCACTGTGACTCCAAATCCACCATGAGCCTCTGGCTGGCAACGGCCACGATCACGAGTACTGACAGCAGGAGGTCTGCCTTGAGCAGCTGGTACGTTCTGTGGCGGCCCATATCCATGCCCAGCACCTTTTCTATATCTGCCTCAGCATTGTGGATGAATGTCTTCTGGACGCCCCAACCTACACCAAGTAGGCAACCCAATGACACGGCCACAGCCAGACCGTAGTCCTTCAGACCATGGATCTGCAAGATGAACTTGACCACCAGGGCCGCCTCACTGGCCCACATGCTGAGCCTTGGCTTTTAGTGTTACCTTTTCGCTGCCTGGTGACCCTCTTATACTGCTTTTACAGTGACCTTTCTTCAATAGCCTATTGACCGACATTTGCCTTCTCTCTCCGTGGCGCCCAAACTTCAACATCTTACAGGATCCCAACATGATGTTCCAGGCACACGCCGCTAGACTTGGCGGATGCTGAGCAGGACGAAGTCTTCAAGGCAAATTGACAGGC
This sequence comes from Symbiodinium natans, assembly GCA_905221605.1. Lineage (NCBI taxonomy): Eukaryota > Dinophyceae > Suessiales > Symbiodiniaceae > Symbiodinium > Symbiodinium natans. The sequence goes on from CAJNDS010000957.1 coordinate 54,436, forward strand.
CACCTTTTGCGTACTGCGTGGTTCAACGTACCCAGCTGATCCTACCAGACTTATCGGTTCCGTCCAACCTACATCACCTGCTTCGAATCAACCTGGTTATTTGATGCAACCCAGAAGTGTTCACCTTACATCCATCGCAAAAGAACACTAAGTAGGAACTCAAGAAGAGCTTTGCATCAGGTCCCACACAGTATGAAGCACAAACGACCAACTTGATGCAGGGACAGAATGGCCGCGATGTGAACCAAGCACTCAGTGCGTGCATGCAGGACCACTATAGCTGCAGAGGCAGCTACGATCTGCAGCATCGCCTTAGGCTGTACAAGATGTAAGAACAAGTAGCTCAAGGATGCGCTGCAATCACGTCCAAGCGGCATGGTCTGAACTCCACCATAATTGGTGCACAAGGCTCACTGAACTTATGCTAGTAACTCATACCGAGGGAAACGCTGTCCGCATCTCCAAGATCTGCACTCTAAATGGGAAGAGCAGGCACTTCGAACACAGGGCCGGTGACCTGTTCAATTGAAATCCGCACCACCGACGACAGCCATAAATAAAGGCCAATACCCCCCTGCACCCTGAATACCCTGATCACCAAGACCCACAGTGAATCGTACTATACAGGCTTCACCACTTACAGTGTGCCACTCGAGGCAAAGTGCTGCCGCGATGATGAGAGTGTAGCGCTGGAAGGGGATCGACTCGGTCAAGCCCTCACTCTCGTAGCCTTCCTCGCAGGGGCTTCGAGCTTTGTCAGTGTGCCATCTGACCCCTACGCAGCCCTTGCATATCCAGTCTTGGCTGCGGGTGAGACTGAGGATAGTTAAAGAAGGGGTGGCAATGACCACGCCAAGGAGGACAGCAAGCATACAGGGCACAGCGATCTTGAAGCAAAACCTGTGGCAACATACAAGCAACGCCTGTATGCAAACCCTGGAGGGGCCAGCCTCAACGTTGTTGCCGATATGTGTGTCGGTTGTTCTTGTGTTTGGCGCTTGGCACATTGGTTTGCGCGGTGGTGTCGTGGAGTTTACACCTTGAGACGTTCTACCGCTTGTTGTTCGTCTTTGCGCATTTAGACATGCGTGGTTCTGCTCGCAAATACGCATTTGGCACGACGCAAGACACAATTGAATAGCAAAGCCAAGGACACAGACTGCAGCAGCAGTGTAATTGCAAACTTTGGCTGAGCAGGCTACACAGGAGTCACAGGACTTGCTCCTCGCATGTCCACGGGTACCTCTCCAGGATGTTCCCTAAAAGCCTCTGAATAATCATGCTGAATATGATCCTCTTAAACCCAATAAGGGAACATATGCAATGTCTCAACGGCCTACCTATCTCTCGTAAGGCATCAGGCATGTGAGCCGTCGCCACTTGTCGCCACTTGCATCGCCCGACCCAGCCAATGCAGCGGTCGTCATCATATTCAACATGTCACATGTCACATGTCCGATAGAAGCTTCGGCTTTGGTTGATGAGTCCCTGCACCCAACAAGCCGAGAAGGCGCCTGATCTTTTAGGGCACCAAACATATCGTGGATGTAGTTTGCCCATAAACCTGGCACCCTTCGGACGTCGATTTCGCAGTCCTCGCGGGTAAACGTTGTCCAAAGGGACACGGCCAGTAGAATCCAACTCAGCAGCAGCAAGCCCAAAGGTCGCAGTCGACGGCCTCAATGAAACAGAACTGGCACAGACCAATGCTGGTATGCTGCATGGACAAAAATGGGAGCTGTGCCAAGAAGCCACAAAGAAGACGAATGCAGCAGCCCTGAACACTCCGCATGCTGAGCTGGTGCTGAATGTGCTGACAAAGTCACGCCAGGCCAGTCGATGCACAGTAGGAAATGCGGGTCCGGCAAAGGAGAGCTCCATTTGCCGCGTCCGATGTTGGGTGCAAGGCAGGTCTTCGAGACCGTTCAATGTTGACTAGGGGCTGACATGCTTCAGAGAAGCTGCCCTATGCTCAGCAAAGCTTAGGTCTTAACAGGGCTTGCGGCCTTCAGTGATTCAGCCGGAACATCTGCAAGCACGGCTAGGACAGGGCAGTCTTCCTTGAAGAACAGCCCCTGTAGCTAGCCTGTTTACTAAACGCAACGCTTGCAGTGGTCTTCCGGCGCTTTGGTGCAGTTTCAGCTTCATGTGTTGTTTGAGAGGCTTTGCACGGGTGTTTCATGCAAGGCATGCATTTCCCGATTCCCGCTTCTGCTATAGTGTGCATCGCCCACTGCGCCTGCAGGAGATCCGAAACAGCAGCTAAACGGCTCACAAAGTGGTTTAGGGTTCATAGGGTTTAGGGTTTTAGGGTTTAGGGGTCATGTCCAAGCAGCAATGCCCTAAGTTCACGGGGGGAAAGCAAGCCTCCACAGACTTTCAAACTCGTCCCCTCGTCCCCTCGGCGACGGGCGAATGCATGTAGCATCAACGGATCCTGCCAGAGAAACAATTGGGTGGGGTGCGGCCTTCTTGGCATGGACAAGCCTCGGCTAGAAGCCCGGTATGGAATAAACGGAGATCCAAGCTATTCCCCTCCGCAGTGGCTGTGGTGGGAAGTGTATCCCTTGTGCCCCACATTGCACCTGCTGACTTTAAATTCCCCTTGGGGCCATGCAAGAAGCTGAGAGCCCTTAATTAACAGGTTTCGCACTGCAAGCATACCATGGTACCCATGCGGGTGTCAAGCTGTTGACCGTGCAGATGTCGCAGCTGCGAGACGCGACGACTTGTCCGTTGATTCCTCGCCTATCAGGCTTAATCGGGGCACTGCTTGCAAACCCGCTAAGGACGATGTCAATGTGGAGCAAGAAAGCCTGTAAGTTCGAAGCACGGAGCCGATTTAGAGGGTGTTTTAACGTTAAAACACCCTAAATCCTCGCGAAATACTCGTGACTGCACCCGAGGGCCAAGAGCCTGCATCGTGGCTTCCACCAGGGCAGCTCTCGGCACCTGATGCTGTCATGGTATTGTACTCCAAGGTATATGGGTTTAGGGTTTAGGGTTCAGGGTTTAGGGGAGTCTCGTAAGAGGTCAGTGCTGAGTTTTTGTCTGGGCTTACGTTGGCGTAAGGCTGCGTGATGCTGTGGAGAAGACGACTGACAACAGGCCGCTGGTGCTGGAGATACCAGAAGCACAGATGTGCACAAGCAAGTCGCACCCCCCCCCCCCCCCGGCACAAAAAAGCCCCAGCCTGTGAACCCTTGCGTTCGAGTCCAGCTCTGCAAGACGTCAAACCCTAAACCCTAAACCCCAAACCCCAAACCCTAAACCCTAAACCCCAAACCCCAAACCCGAGCCCCAACTAGTCCTTATGACGGTCCATCATCGTCGCCAACCATCTCCAAACCCATTCCAACCGGGCCTGGCTGCCGTCGGGAGCTCCATTGGCCTGCGTCGCAGATCAGAACGGAGCTTTGGGTCAGCTGAGGTTCTGGGTTGGGTGTAAGATGTGGCATGGTGTGGGGCTACTAAGATGCGCCTCACATGACTCCAGCTAGATGCGATGCCTGTACAACAGCCTAAGAAGAGGAACAGCAACTGAAAAACGGCAGCACACTCAGTCGACAAGCAAGGAACAAGAAACCCGGATGTTAAAGGCAATAGCATTGACGGTCCCACCTCCGCCCAAACAGTGCGAAGCAACTGCTCCAGCTCAGGCTGCTCCTGAACCAGCGCGCCCTGAGCGGGGACAAAGGTCATCCCGAGACCTAAAAAGCCCGCCAAGCGATGCCCCCACTCCCCCCGGCTTGTGCTCAAACCCTAAACCCCCTACAGTAAACCCCCACAAGTTGGAACATCCTTATCCCCACACCCCAAAAGGTATACGGAAGAGAATCCCGGCACTCATCATCCTTAAGATATGTTCCAACTTTCTAAAGTTTACCGTAAATCCGTTTTGCAACTGGACTGTAATCGACTGCCGGGAAAAGAACACACGTCTCTCAGCCCTTAATCCCTAAACCCCTTAACCCCGAAATGTGAGGCTCGACATGGCTTCCAGGGCTCTGGCCAGGCGTCGGGCATCAACTTCACCCTCAAGATCAAGGGGGGATGCAGGATGGATTCAGAGAAAACGGGGGCAGGTGAGGGTGTCAATGGGGGGTCTATAACCAGAAGCCTGTTTTTGTGACCCAACACACTAAGAGCTTAGCCAATCCTACACCGTCCCTGCCAGCTTTGATCGACAGTCTTTGTCAGAGGCTTCGGGATTTGGGGCGAACAGCGTCGAATCTCTCTTGAGAGATTTTGGTACCACTGCGCAGCAAGCATAATTTCACCTTGGGTGGCAATCGCTACCACGCAGCCCACACCTGTCGTCTTGACTATCGATTCCTATGATATGTTCTACTAGACCCAGGATGAACTTAGGATGCCCTTTTTGGTTTAGAGGGGGTTATAAGGGAGCCTAAAGCCCCAAACAAATACTCTGGGTCCCAGCCTAGCAGTCACTGCTAGTTGCTGGCTACGATGTCCGGTTCAATTGCGTGTAAAACTGAGAAGCTCGACCTGCATGCCTGCTCTCTGCCTTCTGGGGCCAGCACCATGGGCGAAGCAGACCTCGATAAGGTCCAAAGAGGCGTTGGGGATCTACAGGGCGCTCCACGGTTGCCGGTTGCGGAAGGTGCTGGTAGTCCCTGTGTGACTCCGAGACTCCTGGTCTTAGACCGTTAGAAGCCGAAACTAAGGGCCATCTGTGTCGAGTAGGTGGCGCAAGATTCGGCAAGCACCTGCGGGTGGCCTGTTTGCAGCACGTGCTTCCAGTTGATGTCGGTCGTGCGGGCGGTGAAACAGTGAACGGTTGCTATCACGAGCTGCTACTGGCACTCCCTTTATGCCATGAGGATTTCCAGCAGGCCTTTGTCAACAAATCAGCAAATTTTGAACGTCACCATCCGTCAAGAAAGATAGCTGTGGGGGAGGCAAGAGCCTGGCAAAGATGTGAAACCTACTCTACGTGATTGCTCTCAAGTGCTGCGCCGGCCTGGCGGTGACGATGCACAACCAAGTTCGTCAGCAAATGGAAGGAGCTGCACACATCAAGGCTACCTAACCTCATACACACGAACCCAACTGCATACGCAATGCCCCTGCTGCTTGTGCCACACATAGCAGAATACTGGGCCTCCAATGTTACAAGTGGCCCCCCCCCTTCTCCCCCGCCCCCCCTGAGTGCTGTTGGGTCGCTAGTTGGGGTGCAGCATCAGACAAGGTCAAAGTAACAGACGCCTTCCACACTTTCACAGCTCAAGGTACTGGTAGCAAACAGGAGCATTTTCTGGGAAGCTCTCCCTTGTTTCGTGCCACGTTCACGAAATCAGGAGTGCAACTGTTGGTGCGCCTCACTGCTTCGCAGCAGCTGCATCTGCCTGAGCCGCGGGGTTGAAAACTGTGCCGCTTGCAGATTGCGGCGTTGTGAAAAACACAAAATGAACAGCCTGTGCCCTCCTGCATGCAAAGCAAAGTAGTGATGTGGTACGTCTTGGCCCTAAGCCCTCGAAACCGCCTCGGATTCGGCATTTACAACTGCTTAAGTTAAGTCCCGATATTCTAGCAAGTTGCCGCGTGCTGCTCCAGGTAGTTTGCCAAATAGTCGACGGGATCATCTGGCAGCACCTTCCGCTTAGCAACTTATGGTGCAAGCCCTAAACCCTAAACCCTAAACCCTAAACCCTGTTCTGTTGCCCTAAACCCTAAACCCTAAACCCTGTTCTGTTGCCGGTGGCAACGAAGCGCTCCAAGGGCTTCAGCTTGCGGCTCGCGCCTTGCAAACCTCCACCAGCCCTTCAGTGAGGTTGGGCACCATGTACCTCAGAACTGGGCTTCACCCGAAGAGCCCAATATGGCTTAATTAAGGAATATTCCTTAAATCATAATAGGGATCCTTAATATATGATTTAAGGTATATATTCCTTAATTAAGGAATATTCCTTAAATCATAATAGGGATCCTTAATATATGATTTAAGGTCTATTCCTTAATTAAGCAATATTGGGCTCTTTTGGCATGAGACAAGCCCAACTCAGGGAGGGCCCTTTAGGGCTTAGGGCTTAGGGCTTAGGGCGAGGGCTTAGGGTCTAGGGTCTAGGGTCTAGGGTCTAGGGTCTAGGGTCTAGGGTCTAGGGTCTAGGGTCTAGGGTCTAGGGTCTAGGGTCTAGGGTCTAGGGTCTAGGGTTTAGGGTTTAGGGTTTAGGGTTTAGGGTTTAGGGTTAGGGCTATGAACCCTGACCCTCAGGGAATTGGGGCTATGGCTCGAAATCTTGTCGGACTACACAGTACCTGGCGCAACGCGTAAGCTGCCGATGTAAAGTCAGTCTTCAGTCCTCGATCACGTGAGGGTCTACGCTGACCAGGGATCCCCTAATATACCTCCCAAATTAAAACTACAGATACTGTAGTATCCTTCGTTGTAGATTGTCCTCCAAACCCTAAACCCTTTTTGAACGAGGAAACCCTAAACCCTAAACCCTATTTCGGAAACCCCGCCACTCAAAAAGCCAACCGAGCAGCTGCATGAGGTACTCTCGCAGTGGCAGCTCCAGGAGCTTCCGCTGCGCAGCCTGCGGTTTTTTTTCCCTAGGCTCGAGGGTTTAGGGTCTTATAGTAGGGTTTCGGGTTTAGGGTTTAGTTGCGGCTAACTGTATGCAGATTTACAGCAGGCTACCAATCCAACAACACCTTCTGAACCTGGAAACTGCTTCATGCCAGGACTGTCTGAGGCTCAACAAACCCTAAACCCTAAACCAAAAAAAGCTCCTCGCGATCCAGGTGTCACAAGTTGATGTGGGTGCCAAGATTGCGGCCATGGTCGGCAGTTCTAGGCCGTTTCTCGGAAATGGTACATCTACACGTTGCAGGAAACCCACGATCAATACCACGTCAAAACTACATAGATAAACTATAACTATCACATGAGCATAACTAGTACTACGCGGCCACGACGACTACTGCCATGTTTTACGAGTTACTATGGTGGTACACTATGACCTACTATACAACCTTCCGAAAATCTGGGAGAACCAACGCCAACAGGACCTTGCTCCAGATCTAAACCACGCAGACCGTAATGGCCCACGTCATCAGAAAGGTGTCAATCCCTCATTCTGACAACACGAATATATGGAAGTAATGGAAACCAGATGCGATCCTACAACTTCAATTGCACCTACGTTGCACCTCATGGTCGGCGATGATGCGAAGGCGCGATGCATGCCTTTCTTCTTCCCTCTTCTCCGCGCTGCTGCAAGCTTCAGTCTCCTAGTGCGAGACTTCGGATACAACATGGCACATCATCCAGGAAACTCTGCAACATTACTAAAGTGCGTCGCTGCTCTGCACAACACTGCCGAGCGCTGCTATTGTGCCTTCCCAACAACGTGCTCGCACCATCTTCCCTAACAAACAAAAGCTTCTGCTAGCATGCATGCAGAACAGAAGAACGATACATTGGGATGTTCCCCCTTATACAAACAGTCCTCAATAAGCAATGTAATAAGGGGGTGCTGTAATCCCTATTGAGGACTGCTAGTATAAGGGGAAACATCCCCATCTTGGGGGTCTGAACGTTCAGAACTACAAGCCCGCTCTCCTTCTGCTTCATCGACTCTTCTGCCTCGGCGGCCGCTTTCGCCTTCCTCGGTAACTCAACCGACTGAGATGAGGGTTACTTCTCTAAATTATGGCCCCCTTTTGGGGTCCCCTACGTCGTACGTCACGCTTCAATTATGGACCCCAACAGGAAGAGAACTACCCATGAGTTTGGCTCCCTCCTACCTTCATGCTGGCTGGTTACTGGCAGCGCTGCTTCAATTGATGAGCAGAGCCTCGAACGTATCCCCCCCAAACAAACTCCTAGCCCACAAATTCTGTCCAACCTAACCCTAAACCCTAACCTTGCTCCATTCAAGCATCTCTGCCCGCCGCTCCCGGATCTCACGAGAAACCTCCAGATTTGTTTTTTGTAGTTTTTTTGGGGTTCTTGAGCAATTGGTGGGTTTCGGTCAATCATTAGCCGGCATAAGCTCATGGCTCGCATCGGCTGAGGCCTTGAATTTAGAAGCTGATGTTAGGCTTTAGGGTTTCGACTCTTACACTCGCACAAGGCCGGCAAGGCATCGGTTGGTAGGTCACGAAGTCTGGTGTGATACACGGAGTTTCCTTTTCAAACTCCGTTGTTCAGCCCTCAGTCCCCATCCTTTACCAAACAACAACACATAATATCCAATCACACCCAAACCAAGGGGCCTGGGAACCTGAGGCACTCATCTGACATTAGCATGTTTCGCCACCCGCACTGCGCGCACACAAGCACCCGCTCCGAACATTACCATGTTTAGGGTTTAGGGTTTAGGCTCAAGTCAAGATGGATAATCATTGAACCCTTTGGAGCGCCAGAACCCCACCTCTTCTTCAGGGGTCAGGTAGTTGAACGGCCGCCCGCTCCGCTCGATGTAGATCCGGGCACTTTCGAAGAGGTCCTGATGTTTGAGATCTGCAACCAAGATGGATGATTGAATGAATATGTAAGCTTGGATGCATGGACAGCTATACACACACAAACAACTATAGACGAAACCAGGTGTAGATGGACTAGTGACGGAAGCTTGTGCGGGTGTAAAGGCAGGGTGATTTCTAGACATCCAGCAAACATATGAAAGCTGTTCCTCAATGTTTCATCCATGTTACAAAGCAGAACTCGCATTTGTGGTTATGAGGAAGCTGCAGCCAGAGGTTTTTGTTGCCACTCGCGCAATCCCAAAACCCACAATGCTTGTTGGGGGAGGTTCACTAGGTGGGCCGCCCCAAGACCCCCAGTCCACACAAGCCCTTCGCCCGCACTCTTACATACAGCTCCCCACGGTAAGTGGTGGGTCACATCAACCTTCTGTTACTGCAGGGCTTGCTGATTGAAGGTGGCCAACCAAAGAATGTGCCAATTCCCGGGTGGATTCGCGTCTGTCGGTTTAACTCGCCTGGCGTGTTTTCATCGGATTATGGGCTTTTCTTTCACGGCCTCAATACTTCATAATAATTAGGGCTTGACCCAGACAGACGCTGAACTCCGACTCTGGGGCGGTGACACGCTTGAGGGGGCTCTCCGACTCTCTGGCTTCATATGGTGCCAGGATCTAGGGCTCCTCCTCATCTTTGCCCGCGATGGGCAGGTTCAGCACACCTTTGTTAGCGACATCCTGGAAGAAGTCTTGCAGGCTGTGCACGTCTTGGGTGAGGTTGTTGTTGATGTAGGCCTGCCACTCAGACGTGGAACCCTGAAACAACCCGCGTGGTATACCACCCCTGCCCTGATCCTACTACAACCTCAAATATCGCAGCGTCCTAGCCTGCTCCTACCTCAACAAAATGGCGCTGCAGTCACACTTGGTCATAGCAAAGTATGACAGCTTCCCTCCTGGATTTGCGCTGATGACTCTTGCTCTCCACGTGATCCCATCCAAGCAAGCAACCCTCCCACTACTGCCAAATTGAGTCTGCTAGCCGTCGGCCTGCATGGACTTCTCGAAAGTCTCCAGGGAGGCACCACTGCTCTGCCAGCGCGCCTTGCAGATAGCAGCCGGGGCCTGCGTGATGATGACCTGGGACTGCATTGGACCCATGCCCGTGGGTTCAGTGCAGGTTCGGGGTTGAGTGCCTCATGTTTCCATATCCTTCTGTTCAACAACCAGAGCTGATGAGTGCTTCTACCTACTGCAAGGTTCCGAGCGCGTTTTAAGCTTTCTTACAAAAACTCAGACCTTGGCAATGGTCCTGTTGCCATACAAGTACCAAGTTGTTGTTCGCAGATGCTCGCCCTGGCAATTCATCCGAGCTGCCATTGCTGGGCAGGTCTCCTGGCAGGCAACTAGATACGATCACAGCTCCATGATGGTTTATAGGGTCGGGTTTAGGGTTTAGGGTTTAGGGTTTAGGGTTTCTTCTCCGAAGAGCGAATATCGGGCGCCAGCGTGAAACATGACCATTTGTTGCTCCCAAGTCCTCGAAGCAACCCTGAGCCGTTAACAAAATACAAGACAACTAACCATGAACTACCCAAAGAGCTCACTACCCCTTTTGTTCAGGAATATTCTGTAAATCGTATAGGGAACCTTAATATGATTTATGGTATACCTCTTCCTTAAATTGAGGGATGTTGGGCTCTTCAGGTAGAGGAAGCAGGCGGGATGCGACGCCCCCAACCAAGGCGCGTGTCCCTAAACCCTTACTAAAGCCTAAACCCCAAATGTCTGGGCTCATCTATGCAAGATGGCAGTGTACTTGTAGAGAACCAACTGACCTGGGAATGGAATAGGATGCACTTTTGCGAAGGCGTACCTTCGGGACCCGCGCCTGTCAATGAACATCAACCAACATACCCGCAAGCTTAAGCTGAAACCACCGCAGCCAAGAGGTCAACACCTGAGTGATAATGCCACCTCTGGGCCACTGCGATGATGTATGAAGATAGGGGCACCGGGATAGAAGCGTGTTGATACCGAGTGTAGAAGGGACCCTAAACCCTGGCTACCCTAAACCCTAAACCCCGACAGGCTTCCCTGAAATGGGATCTCCTCGTTTAGCCGCCGCTCGATCTTCGGCGGCGCGGGCTCACCGCCCTCGGGCTCGACCTCTTGCTCCTGACCGGTGCTTGGAGGTTCATGGTTCCTTTAAAACCGAGGGGCCTATATACGTGGGCCATATGTACAGTTAGAATTGGTGAAACCCTAAACCCTAAACCCTTGGTGCAGAAGTACCATGAACCTCCAAGTAGGGGTGACAGCGCGGCTTCAACAGGTCCGGGGGCTTTGGCAAGTTGCAGACCCGACGCCGAAGGGACGTGAGGTACAGGACTCTACAGGCCCTATAGGAATTCAGGGTTTAGGGTTTAGGTTTAGGGTTTAGGGTTTAGGGTTTAGCTCCACGGATACCTCGACTTCAACATGGAGCGCCTAAACGCGAAGCACCCCCCACCGGGACCTCCTCGGTCTTCGGCACCTCGATGTCGTAGCGGAAGAGCCTAGTCGACTCCAGGAAGCAAGGCTCCCATATGATCATCTGGGGGGTTTACGAAGATTGGGGACCCCGAAAAGAGACCCCCAAATGGTAGGATTCCCCTATAGTAAGGACCCCAAGAAGGTACCCCTAAGTTCGGAAAGCCCCATATCACCCCGTATGAGCACCTGTGACAGCCCGTGTCTGCGGCCTGCCAAATTCACGAGCAAAACAGGGTTTAGGGAAGACAGCGTGTCCTAAATTATAAAAAACCCCTTCACTCAACCAATCTTCCAATGCAACCAACGAGCTTTTCAGCCTGAGCAAAGCCAATGGAACCTGCAGAAGCAAAGATGTGGGTGCACAGCTGCAAAGATGTGGGGGTTTACGGAAGTAGGGGACCCCCAAAATAGAGCCCCCAGATAGTCGGATCCCCTTATTTTAGGACCCCAATAAGGGTACCCCTAATTTCGGAAGCCGCCATCAAGATACTTTGAGAGGGGGGGCTCATGATCTGCGATCCTTGGAGGTGATTGTGGACAACTCATGCAACCCTCACACCTTAGCTTAGGGCTTAGGGCTTAGGGCTTAGGGCTTAGAGGGCTTAGGGCTTAGAGGGCTTAGGGTTTAGGGGTATTCGGAGGGGGGTGGCAGTGGATTGTCGAAACCCATGCCAGATATCGAGCCTGCATCGAGGACATATCCCCTGAAGTGGCACACGCTTGAGGAGATCTGCGTAATCCTGAGCTGCATCAAAAAGGGCCTTTGAGATCTGAAACATGCACAGAAATTGGGTGGACAAGGCAAGGTCGCGTGCTGTGCCACAAAATGGTTTTTCCACAATGACTGATCCACCCTCTCGCAAACATTTATCAGGTGTTGACTAGAGACCCTTTGCAGAGGAAGCATCGTTTTATCCAGGTCCGCACTGCTCACCTCCTCGGGCAAAGAGAGGTGTGGCACCTTGAAGTGATCTGCCACGGCCTGGGCCTGAGCTGCTGACATCTTGGTCAGAAGTCACAATGCCCTGCAACAAGTGTAACCACCAGGTTTGAGAGATTGCTAGGCCAGCTGCCAGGTTTGTCTTTCCGGAGGTTGGCGGCCCTGCGATGAGAATCCTGGGCAATGCCGATTCCGAATTACGTCTTTGAAGCCATCCAATGTCTTGGCCACAGAGCTTCGCAAAACTTTGGCATGCCACCCGCCCTTCGCCATCCCATGCCTCAATTGCAGGCACGGGTCCGCATAGACCGCAGCTTCTTACCGGCGCAGAACTCGTCCGCAATCGTGCGGAGGTTTGCCAGAAGACCATTCCTGGAGCGTTCTGGTGCTTTAACATGTTCTAGGGAGCAAGGCACATGTTTGCCCAAGAGTGCCCACAAGCAAGGCGATGCTACAAATGTGAAACATCCGTAAGACCCTAAATCCTAAATCCTAAACCCTAAACCCTAAGCCCTAGACCCTAAGCCCTGCCTAAGCCCTAAGGCCCTAAACCCTAAACCCTAAACCCTAAACCCTCAACCCTAAACCCTAAACCCTAAACCCTAAACCCTGAACCGACTCCGAGTTGTCAAGCCCGGGCACTTGCAAACCCAGCCCGGAGGATCGAGGCTTGCGCAGAAGTCCTGGCCAATGGGATCTGCTTGGAGGTCCTAGTTGTCCAGTAACCTGGGGGAATTAAAGGTTAACCTTTGGGATTATAAGGGGATTATACTACCCCAAAAAGGTTAAAGGTTACCTACTCTACTACTAGGAGGTCCATTTGGGTAGTTATAAGTAGGGTTATGAGAACCCTAAATAGGGTTGAAAAGTATAGTTACCATAATGATACCCCTACTTATAACTGCCCGTGAACCCTCCAAGTGGGGTGGGTATTTCGTATCAGCTGGGTGTGTGCTGGCGGTGTTTTGGGTCCTGATGATTCCGTTGGGTACTGTCGGCAACAGCTTCCAGGATGACCCCATGCATGAAGAATCCGTCCCGAGAAGTCCGACTTTCATCGTGCTTTCCCGCCCGAAGCTTCCAAACAGAGCAGAAGCTGCAGGGCAGAGCAAGTTTCCGATCGTCAGCTTCAGCCGAATGCAGGCGCAAGGTTGCAGCTTCAGACTGATGAGTTGGAGGTAGACAACAGACATAGACAGGTTGTAGACCGCAGACTGTGCACGGCATTACGCATAGCTTCTCGACGAGCTCACAAAACAAGTTTTCTTACGTACAAGTGCAATCTAGAGATTAGTGAGCAAATCGTAGTTCAGGATATGGGGGTCATAGTCATATACCCCTTATATAACAATGATCCCTATTAGGGTATATGGGCCATAAACCCTTTTAGGGTCCACCCTTGCTTCCGTTTGGGCTGGGTGGGGAATGCCATGGACCCTAAACCCTAAACCCTAAGCCCTAAACCCTAAACCCTAGACCCTAGACCCTAGACCCTAGACCCTGAACCCTAAGCCCTAAACCCTTGGTCCCCAAGGCAAACCCTCTGACCGTGTCAAAGTAGATCCTCGGCGAGTGCGATAGCCGAGGGCTCCAGCCAAAGGTCCAAAGCCATGGCTTCCTGCAGGTATATACCGCTTCAGGGTTCGTGGGCTGGTTAGGGTCTAGGGTCTGGGGTCTGGGGTCTGGGGTGTAGGGTCTAGGGTCTAGGGTTTAGGGTTTGGGGTTTGGGGTTTAGGGTTTTAAGGTTTAGTTCTTTTTTGCTTCCCGCCTAGCCGACTGACAGCCACTCCGCACGGCAAATGTCTGGCTTTGCTTTGACTGAAGAATGATGCTTTTCAAGTGGTGCAGAAAATGGGGCCCGTTGCGCTACCTTAGCGCACCAGATGCACAAACCGAGCACAAGCATTTAGAATCACAACCTCCGCATACGAATGTAAGCATACAACAGGTTTAGGTTCTTGCCACCTGCAGCCTTAGGGTTCAGGGTCTTAGGGTGGGGATTCTTGGGGGTGAGGTTTAGGTCCAGGGTGTTTGGGGCTTTGGCATCCTAGGTCCCGACACAGCTGCAGAATGCAAAGAAAGCACAATGAACGAATCCCAAAGTAGACCTATATGGGGGGTTTCCGGAAATAGGGGTACCCTTTTTGGGGAGTCCCTGTAAGGGGATGTAAGGGGATTCTATTCTATTTGGGGTATAAAAGGGGCAGCCCGATTTTCGTAAACCCCCAAAGTAGACCTGCAGCAAACCGGGTCCTGCAAGTCGGTGATGGCACCCTGATCAATGCTTGCCTGGCAGGGGGTCTGTTTGGGGCTTGCGTGGCTGACGGCCCGCAGCTACTCACGATGCTGAGAGGAGTATGTACCAAAGAGCCCAATATCCCTTAACTAAGATACCTTAAATCATATTCAGGACCCCTATATAATTGAAGGCATCTGCCTTAATTAAGGGGTATTGGGCTCTGGGGAGTTCTGTTGTTCCAGAATGCAGGGAGATACAAGCTCGAGCGCAAGCTTAAGCAAAAAAGCGCCTTGGGCACGCGAGGCACGTCATAGTGCTCCCCCATTTCGTCCACAATTGCTTGGACGATTTCCTGTGTGCTCAGCACTGCGGGCACAAAAATGCAGTACTCGCAGCATAACACACCGAAGTCGACCCCTGAGAATAATCTTTACACAACCGCTCACTGCTTGGTTCAAAGTCATCATGAAGAACCTCAGCCACTGAAGATCTTCTCGAGGAGCAAGAGTTTAGACAGCAAAGTGATGCCATTGAACCAAACATAAATATCAATCGCTTGCGGCTTCTGCCTGATCGACTGTGACTCTGGTTACATGCCCTTTCTGCCAGCTGCCAAACTCATGTTCGGCTCTTCTGTGCTTTCTTCGGGAGTTGATTCCTTCCTGCTCTGCGCTACAGACGCCTCATTGACATCAAACCCTGCCAAGCCCAAACCGGTGCTTGCATGCCACAATTCTAAACTTAACTCTAAACCCTAAACCCTAAACCGACGGGACTCCGATTGCGCAGCCGGCATGGATGGCTGCCCCTCTTTGGCAGCAGGCCTTGCGTAGATTTGGGCTTTCGGATTTTGCGTTGCCAATGGGGCTGTATAAGGTTTGCCTCTGGCACATGCCTACATAGTGTTCTTTTGACAACGTGGGCTGGTCTGGACTCGTGCTTCATGGCCATGCCACCAACTAAGTGCAGGTAGTAGAAGCACAACAGCTGAGGCGGCGACGGCTGATCTACGGCCAAGAAGTACGGAGTGGCTTCCAGTGGGTTGATTCCCTCCGCATTCCTTATTTCAACTTGAACTTGGCTGAAATCCAACAGGCGCAAGCAAATCTCTTCGCTTATGGAACTGACACTGCTCAGGGTGTGCGCGACCAGAAAACACTTTTCAGTGGACACGGCCGCCCTTCAATGCTTCTGTTCTGTGGCTTGGGGCTCCGACTAAAAAGAAGGAACGTGGTTTGGTGCATGGGGCAAGCTTCATTCCGTGAACAATCTGCTGCGTAGAGCCCGGAAAACCCGGCTAAGCAAGCAAGCGAACAGTGGACCATCTGCCACCAAGGGCATCATTCTACTACAAAGCCTGGGTCGTGCTGCAATCAAGCTTCGTGATTACTTGTCGGACGACCCGCGCCATGTCCCGCACGTGGACCTGCGAGCATCGGTGCCCTACCCAAACAGACCTTGCTTGACTAGCTGTGCTAGCTCCAATACCCACTTTCCTTTCAAGTTCCGAAGTCAGCCCAGCAGGCATCATACGTAGTATTCGTCAAACATATGTCAATATTGGCCACGATGAATGCTGCGCCGCACACCAGCATCGTCAGCCTTCCTGCAGCCCAGGTGCAGTGGGCACCTTGTTGATGCCCGGGGTCACCACGACCTTGACGTCAGCATGTGGGCGGTTGTCAAAATCATGATCCCTGTTTGGGGGTACCAAAAATACTAGGCGCCGTATTAGAATAGGGATCCAAAAAGGGACCCAGAATTTTGACAACCACCCATGTAGCCGTCAGCTACTTCATGATTGGTACCCCCGAAGACCCGGCCGCAATCGTCCACAGATCACTTTTCATTCTGTCAACGATGCTTCCGAAGATTGTCAGGTTCATCCCGTGTTAAGGTGCTTTGTTAGGATGAGTTTGAGCCAGAGGGTTGCATGGGATGCTGGCAGTTTCTTCTGCTCTGGGATGCAGCAGCATTCTGGCAGTCCCGGTTGAAATTTCCCAAGAAGCCCACAGACCTGCTATGCATGCCCAGGCACATGGGACTGCACGCCCCGCCACGCGTCTTTGAACATCTCTACGAAGATGTTCTCCCCCTCCCCATACCTCAAGATTAGTGTTGGGAGTCTTGGGGCTTGGTGAAGGAATTCGGGGAGAGCAAATGGGGGGGGGGGGAGGCCAGGTTCGGAATCTTAAGGATCAAGCTGCGGGCCCTTCTGAAAGCGAACCCTCTGCACCATGACCGCCCGAAACCTATCCACCAAAAATGGCTCAGACACGACTATCAGGTTCATGAAACTGAGCCCTTCTGAACCAAGGGTTTAGGGCGTTTAGGGCTTAGGGTTTAGTAGGGTAACTATTCTAGTGTCCAGCAGGCTGCAGAACCCCGCCGGCCACAACGAAGCCTTTCACCTGCGATCCCTCGCGGTTGAAGCAGTTGAAGACCAGATCCTCCATCTCTTTCCACCTTAGGGTTTAATTAGGGTTTAGGGTTTAGGGTAGCACGCCCAACTCTACAACCCAAACCCCCCTTGAACCCAGACAACCTAAACCCGAAACCCCTAAACCCACACACCTCCATGCAACGTCAGCAACTCAGACATGCCAGGTGTGTTGCGCAGCCCTGACCTCTCTTTTTTTGAGCCCTAAGTCGGGAAGTACTTGCTACTTCAGGTCCTTCTTGGTGCACTTCGGGGTGTTTTCTGGCTGTGGTCTGATTATAGCATGAGGGCGTTAAGCTCAATCCGCACAAGATCCACGTCCCAGCCGCTGCTCGTATTGGGAGCCCTCGGCTGGTTTTCGCCGCAGGTAGTCAGAGTCCTGTGGAGAGGGATGGGGATGGGCGTGCTCTCATGATGAAGAAGATCGCAAGATATGGGGGTTTGCGAAGGACCCCTATAAGATAGACACCCAAATAGAACAGACCCCCCAAAAGGGCCCCCCCCCCCCCCCCCCATTTTCGGAAACCCCCTTATCGCAAGTTGCTTATTTGCTGGGGGACTCTGCAAGAGTGAGGAGCCTACTTCAGTCAGTTTCAGCCAGCTGGGTCCTTAATCGGTGATCCAGACACCTCGGGCTTGGTGCCAGACCATACCATTACCTTGCACATCGGCTTAGTGCATGTGACCATGTCGTGCGCGCGCTGCAAGGCAGGATCTTGCCATACTTGTTGGCAGCGTCTTTCTAGGGGTTCTCCTTTGGACCCTTAAGGTTGTACCCTTGGGCCCTTGGGTTTTGGGGACCCTTTTTAAAGATCGCTAGGGGAATATAGGGGCCATATTCGCAGTGTAATCAGGGGAACCTTTAGGGGTACAACCTTAGGGGTACGAGTCTTCATCCCTTGAGCCTTGTTGGCAAAGTTCAGAGAAAGCTAATGGCACTGATTTTCTGGCGTCGGTTTCGGTCATCTCAGTTGTTGAGACCTGACAGGGCTAGCGGCCAGCGTTGCTCTTGCGGCTCTTGCGCCTTTGCCGCCGCCAGGTTCTACACGTGCTCGTCTGCAAGTCACGGCAAAGGCGTGCTCTAGAACAGTATCGAGCAAAAATCGTGCAACCAAGTACCGCCGCGTGTCAGGAAGTATGAGGGCTCACCGCGTGTTAGAGGTGTGGTCGTGCACTGTGCAGAGTTCGCATATGTTCTCATTTCAGCCTTTTCCGTATGTGATTATTGAGATAACTACGCAGAAGATTGCAGCCACCATCGTCAGCGAAGGCAGTTGGCCTGAAGCGCAGGGAACTAGCGGCCAAACCCCTCAACCTGCCTTGGAAATGGCTGGGGCTTACAGAAGTTCGCATTCTTGGGGTTTAGGGTTTAGGGTTTAGGGTTTAGGGTGACTCCCTGACTGTCTCAGGTCCTAGGACAAGACGTTTGCGGCAAGCTCCACAAGCAAGGCACTCGAGTCATGACAGCCATGAACAAGCCAAGCTCCCACGGGCCTATAGCCACCGATGTTGCCGCGCACGTAAGTACGATAGATATGGGCTTGGCATAGCCGTATAATATGTTGTCTGCCTGCCAGGGGTGCAAATGGAAGCACTGGGGCAATCTGTCGGACCAGTGCATGGTTTAGAGACTTGATACAAAACAAATGCAGAGTTACGACAACAAAGATCGTGCATTCGGCAGGAAGCACAAGAGAAAGAGCTGGCTGAGGATATATTAGTCAGTAAGGCTCGGCGACAGGCTCGGGACCAACAAAGAAGCGCTGCTATGTCAGCTAAGATCAATGCCTTGTGCAACAGCCAATTTCAATCGCAAGGGGTGTCCCAAGACGCGATTGGATGTGGTTAGGTCAGTCAATGACTACTGACTAATGTAGTCCTGCAACCACCCCAATCCAGGTTGAGGACCTTGGCCAGATTACTGCCAAGTCGCATATTTTAAGCACGAAGGGATGATGATGCAGTTCAGCACCTTCAACGCCACAATCACCTGGGATCAGTCCGGCCACGGCAACAGGGATACGCTTTCACAAGAAATTGGTTCGCTTTGCGCGTCTGCTAGAAGGCAGCTTGGGGCCTGACCTATGGTGCATGTGCAAACCCAGCCCCCCGTCCCACCCAGAGTACCCGGTATAGCCTTACTGCACCCCAAGCAAATTAAAGAACCTACTTAAACATACAGCGTAGACAAATTTATCCCTGCACTCGAAAAGCCCCTTTAACTCGGTCAAGGTACTAAACAGTGATTATTGCAGGTTTGGGGGGCACGAGGGCTAGCGTGTTTAGGGTCGGCAAGAGAAAAGCTCAATCGAGGGACAGAACATGACCTTTCAGAGCCTACTGCTGCCCAAGAACCCAAACAAAGCCATTGAAGCCGGCGGTGGCTTCGGCCAAGGACGGGATTCCAGGGCCAGTACCCAAGAAGATCATCCTTTCGGAGATGTTTGGAGGGATGCAGAAGGTTTGTAAGGCGGTTTAGGGTTGTTGAGGTTTGCGGCTGCCCGGCAGTGGTTGGGCCGGGGCTTCTGAAAGCTTAGATGCTGAGGTCCTACATGACAGAACCCATTGGCGGCAACGACGCGGAATCTTCACTCGGGTCAAGGAAATGGCTTACAGGAGGTTCTGGTGCAGGGAAGTACTTTTAAGGGTTTTCATCTTATAGGAGGGTCATGGGGAGGGGACTGCCAACTTCTAGCAGGCCTGTGACTGTATCAAACAATCCGGAAAAGTCAAGTTCCCTGCGCCCTAAACCCTAAACCCAACACCCTGTAATGTCGGCACAAGTATGGCTGAGGCTCCCCCCAGCTTTGATGATCATGACCCATAGACAGATCCAGGTGGTCAGCTGAAGGTTGGTCACCCACTCATCCTCGTCTTCCTGCGCTTCGGGCATATGTTGTGATGCGAGAGCCTTCTTGATTCTCACTTCGGCCAAGTACTTGTGGCACAGAATTTATGGCATTCATATGGTGCATACTACCCATATTCTTCATATGAATAAGGGTTACATGGGTCATGGGTCCTTGAGAAGCCGCTCATAGAAGACGTTCGGCAGCGCAGAGAGTAGGGCCGACAGAACCTGCCAGCAAACACAGGTCTGGAGGAACCAGGGTTTCGGCTCTCGCACTCGGGTTTAGGCTTTAGGGTTTAGGGCTATGAAAGCGTGCTCTGCGATAACAACAAACGTATTTGCTCAAGTGAATAAGGGCACCCCAAGTTAGCTGATGATTGGCCGGAGCGGTGGAATGCCTTATAAAACAGAGCTCGGTGCAACATCTGCTCCGATAAGGTCTCGGTTTGCCGCAAGTTCCGGTACATATGCTTAATATTCGCAATACAATTCATCTTATTCATATTATTCGTAGTATTCCTATTGTTTATATTCTCAATATTCATGATATGCTTGATAGTAGAACATATTGAGTCGTACTAAGGTTTTCCTGGACCAGCCTAGATGGGGAGTGCTGACTGTGAGCATGTCCAACCCTTGGACTGAACAACCTGTAATTTGTATTTCGAACAACTACCCCTCCCTCCCCATCACATGAAACACCCCCTTCCCCTCCCTCCGAGCCCTGAACCCTCGAGACCCTTTTGTGAACCCGTGCTGAGGCCGAGGCGTGTGACGGGAAAGTAGAAACCCTGAACCCTAGAAACCCCCTAAACCCTAAACCCTAAACCTTAAACCCTAAACCCTAAACCCTAAACCCTAAACTGCCCTAAACCACAGGAGGATTTACAACTCAATGTCGGCCACGCTGCTGTCAGACCCGCGCCCAGCCATGGAGCAGATCCGCCTCGGATCCAGCGAGCAGGAGCGTGTGACAGTCCATATATATATATATATATATATATAATATCTCAAATATATATATATATATATGCAGACACAAAGACATAAATATGTATGTACGTATGTATGTATGTATGTATGTATGTGCTCTTTCGATCTTCTTTCTGGATCTCTCGCTGCCTCTCTTTGTCTCCCTGGTGCTCGCTCGGTCGCTCTCTCTCTTGCTCTCCCTCCCTCCCATCTGCTTCAGGATGGTAATCTTCTTCTCCTGCACAGAATGTAGTCCGGCTGGGGTACATAACCCATCCTGCAATCGAGCACCTGAGGTTACCAGGACATCCACCCGTCTTTCTTAAAGCTGCTAAGGCTGAGGGCCAAGGTGTTATACCACGTTTTCAGCCATTCCTTAGGCCTGCAAGCTTGTCGCAGCTAGCAAACTCACTAAGCTAGAGATTAAGACTGGGATGCCTTTACCCTCGCGACCTCTCTCCGTCTCGCTTTCTCCACGTTCGCCCCCTTCCTGAATTCGGGGTTCTACTTCTTCGCCGTGGATTCAGCTTGCGGTTTGTCTTGCGCACTCCCGCAATCTTCAACTGACATACAACCGAGAAAACAGCGACAGGAAGACCCAACCTGCCCAAGGGGCTCAAAACTGCTGGACCCGAGACTTCGGCCAACTGCGTGAGGAGGGTGCCTGCTCGGGGTCTCTGGGGTCTGAAGGCTGGTGTTTTGGAGCTCCTGGTCTTAAGCATCGGTTTGGGATCTGTTGGGCATAAAAAAAGCCGAAACCCAAAACCTAGAGTGTTGCGGTCCTCTTCGCCTGCCTGCATAGAGCTGCCTCCGAACCAAATCATTCAATCCCCACAATCCCCCCCCAGTTGGCCTAGAAGAAGCAGGCCCAAGGCGACGATCTGCGTACTGGAGAAGGTCTTGTTGAGCATCTGTGACATGAAGCCCGCAGTGAAGATCAGCTTGCTCTGACCTCTATGTTGTCAGGATTTGCCGGCCCGACACCAAACCCTGCCTCCTGAACCAGTCGCGAACCTGACCCTCACAAATATCGAAATCCTGGCACAAGACCCTTCATGAAAAACAGCCGGTGCGTTGAAGAACAGCAAAGCCTCACCCAGGACCCGTGTTGCAGATCCCGCATCCGGGCTGCTCATGGTATTTACTCCACACACCTTCGAGACATCCCCAAAACCCACCAATCACAATGTCACTGCGCAACCCTAAACCCTATAAACCCTATAAACCCTATAAACCCTACAAACCCTCTAAACCCACTAAACCCTCTAAACCCTCTAAACCCTCTAAACCCTCTAAACCCTCTAAACCCTCTAAACCCTCTAAACCCTCTAAACCCTCTAAACCCTCTAAACCCTCTAAACCCTATAAACCCTATAAACCCTAAACCTTTATCTTGCCCGCAACTCCAACTTGAACCATTCAATCGCTCGAGACTTCACAGTTCGTTCCAGGCCGCTCAAGACCTGGTACGTGGCAGCAGAACAATACTGAAGGCAAACAAAGTAAAGAAGATTCCTCAGATGCAGCAACACTCAGGGTCAGAAGCAGCTCCTACAGCCATGACGAACAGGCATTAGCTTCCGCAAGGCCCATAAACCCATAGTGCGTCTGAAGTTGCTGCGCTGCATAGAGCAATCCGACCCACCACATTGCAAAGGGCCTTCGCTTCAAGGCTGTCCTCAGGTGAGCCCAGTCCCACGTCGTGCCCAAGTGATGCACTGCGACCTGCGAAATACAAGCCCTTCTTCAGTGGCGGAACATACGCCCAGAACTGCCCTAGCTTCTCATGCAAGCCACTTGATGGTTGGCCACACTTCCCTCGGCGTCTTGATCACACCGATGGCGGTGAGAAGCAACCTCTGATAGAGCCACATGCGACGCTCTTCGGTGGGCTCCTGGAACTCTTTATTTATCGCTGTTAGGCGCCTTCAAGGTGCCTGACACTCTGACGCTGCGTGGTTGAGAGGTTACCCGGCCAAAGGGCGGAAACTTCAGAACCTCTGAAATCAGCGTCACGTTCGCCCCGGAGTAGGACATGTCACACCGGGCCTTAAACGAGCACAACTCTATGTCTATGCCAACTGGTGTCATTGCGGCAGTCCAATTCGCCCAGTAGGAGCCCATGAATGTTAACCTGCCAACCCTAAACCCTTTTTTTTGCATCCGGACTCATTGCTAAACCCTAAACCCTAAACCCTAAACCCTAAACCCTAAACCCGAAACCCTAAACCCTAAACCCTAGACCCAGCAATCCCCTTCTTTGCTAATGCAGCCCTTGGCCTTCGTCCACCAAGTCAAGGCATCCGTGGAGCATTTCTGGCAGACCAGAATCATGATGCACCTGTGGCTTGATCGGCTTGAATTGGGATGTTCCCCCCCTTAGACTAATAGCCCTTTATAGGGATTACAGTAACCCCCTGATAATAATCCTTTTAAAGGACTGCTATTATAAGGGGGGACATCCCAAGGCTTGAAACAAGACCAAACTTCGGTTCTAGAGATGTCGACTCCTGACACATGCACTGAATGTGCGACGAAAGTGCACTTGATTGAAAGGGTTTGCCTCAGGCCCTCCTGCGAAAACCAGTATAAGCCAAACGGCTGTCTCTTGCATAACCTACTGCAAGTTAGGGGACTCTTGCCGAGGCACACTGTCCCCGGCGAGACTAGTTGCCGCAACCATCCTCAAGAGAAGTGGGCTGGGGTCGCAAGACGCGTCGTGGTGGCGTCATGCCCTATGCAAGACATGAAGAATCTTCGGGAAAGGTCTGGGCAAAGCGCGTTGCAGGCTGCAAAGAGGGTTGTGCGTGCATGCATCTTCGTGGGCTTTTGCCTGATGAATTCAGTGATGCCGGGATCTGATGTACCTGGTGTACCGCACGCAAGAACTTGCATGCCCAAGACGGCAGCCAATCAAAGGGAGGGGATGGTCTATATACAACCTGTAGAATATAAATAATGACTAAATATCAACAAAAAACCATAAAACAAATACATATATATATACATATATCTATACATATTTGTTTTACGTGTGTGTATCTGTGCGTGTATGTGGACACAAGCGTTCATGCCTTTTTTGCGAACATGCCCAAAACACTGGCATGTGCAACCCCAGACAAGCGCTTTTCAAGCCTAAACCCTAAACCGAGCTGGAGACTGTGCATGTTCACTGTTAGTACGTCAAACCAAGAAAAACCTTTCTTAAGTCGTAACGCGCGAGACGTCAAGGAAGATGAGAACCACAAACATACCTTCCCGATAAGCAAGCCGAGAGCTTGCTAGTGTCACAGTATACTGGACTACTGGATATTTGTTTTTTTTAAACACAAGAGAAACAAAGCATACGAGAGACATTACACAAGCTTAAAATGCCACAAATGTGCACTCCCACAGTCCCTCGGACTCCAAGCTTATATATAGGGATCCTTAATATATATGACTTACGGCATCTGTTCCTTAATTCAGGACTAGACCTTACATTATGTGGGGATCTTGAATATGACTGAAGGTCTATTTCTTAAGGGATCAGGGATACTGGGGACTCTTTGGGCCCTAAACCCTAAACCCTAAACCCTAAACCCTAAACCCTAAACCCATGGCCTCCATCCTCGGAGTTGCTGGAAGCCTTCCGTGCCACGAGGAGGCCGACCTTGGCGGTCTGAGGCCACGGAGAAAGGTCCCGAAGCCAGGGCCCCACCGTGAAGAGTATACCCCCCCCCCAAAAAAAAATATATATATATATATATAGATACACAGAATATAAATATCTATATATATATATACATATATATATATATACATGTATACATATATAATAAATAACATAATATATGTATATACATATATAACAGAGTCCTTTAAAAGGGATAAAAATCGGGGGTGCTAGAATCCCTACAAAGGACTGTTAGTAGAAGACCGTGGAGAGTATATGGGGGTTTCCGAAATTAGGGGTACCTTATTGGATTCCTTACTTTAAGGGAGTCCTGCTATTTGTGGTTAAAACTAGGGGTCCCGTATTCTCGCACAGCCCCATATGACACCGTATGACTATAGACCACTACAAAGGGGCTTATAGAGGGCTTGCAGGTCTCAGTGGGCTTGAAATCATGAAAAGTCACGAAGCTACAAACGAACCAGGGGGCCGTTGCCAGAGCGCCAGCTGCAAGGTATTCCAGGCTCTGGTCGAAGGAACTGGGAGACCTCACCACGGGCCTGGCAGGCACAAAGCAATGCAGGCATGAACAAGCAAAAGGAAATTACCCGAGCTGACATTTATGCACAGAAGCTGTGCTAGAGTGAGTGTTGTGTGTTTGTAAGAGAGCAAGGCAGAGGCAAAGAGGGAGAGAGAGAGATAGATGCAATGAGCAGGAAACAAAATCAGTGAGCTTTACCAGTAGCAAGTTTGCGGCCAGTATCTTTGGCTAAAATTCTTATCGTTTTACAGTGATTGCGTACACAAGGTAATGCTTCGGGGTACATGGTTGGCTTGCATTCCAAAGCCTAGGTGGCTTCAACATCGAACCTACAGCCGTGGGTTTGAAGGGTTAACAGGTTTATTTAGAGTCTAGCCCCCAAACCTGAACAACCCATCAGCCCTCAGAGCCAGAGACCCCGAAATGTCAGCCACAGCGAGGTTTGTCAGGGCAGCTCACCCCCTAGAGATCCGGAAACGTCGGCCACAGTGAGGTTTCTGAGGGGGGCTCACCCAGACAGCAAGAACCCTGCAAAATGTTATCGTTTTTTTTTTTTGTTTAACTCCTTATCGTTTTACAAGCTAAACGCTACTCAGGCGCACTCCTTTCTAACCCGCAAGCCGCGGGGTTATTTTACAACCCCACATAGCTGCATGAAGTTTTTATGCTGTCAGTACTTCCGGTCTTCAGTTGCAACTGCAGATGCAGTCCCAACGTCGATGATCTAATGTATCAATATTACACCGCCATCATATGAGCGCTCATATTGTACAAGAATCATAAAACCAAAAAATGAACAGAGAAATAAATAATTAAACAATAAATAAATGAATAAATGAATTAAAAAATGAATAAATACATGTGTATAACACGCTAATAATCAGAAGAATAACAATCGGCTAATATGTAGAAATATGTGTGTATATACACTGGCCGCATCCCGAGCAAAGGGCCTGCCAGTGTCTTGAATCTTTGATGGTCGGCCAGCAAAAACGGTCTGACCATGCACGCAGGTGGCCTCGGCTGCTCCCTGGGTTTAGGGTTTAGGGTTTAGGGTTTAGGGTTAAGGCATGGGTTAGGCTGGACGAACTGAGAAGTTGTTGCATGCAAGCGCAGATCAAGCTCAGCGACCCCAGCACACGTAGATCTGGGGTTCATGTGCAGGTTGAAGGCTGGATTTCCTGGAGTCTGCGGCCTGGGGCCGATTGCCCGCTGCAGCTGGTCGGGCAGCCCGAACTCAGCAGTGGATGTTTCGTGCCGCGAGTCGAACCTTATGCCCAAGGAGTTTAGGGAGTTTAGGGTTTAGGACTACAGTCCACAAGTGGTGCGGCTCTGTGCAAGCTTGAGAAGTCCCTTGCGCGTGGGGCCCCACTATTCTTGCCAAGGGGCACGTCCACCTCATGCACCATCAGCCAAACCAGCAGAGCCCATGCGAAAGGGTGGCACCGCCATCGACTCCGGCCATGAATGGAGCCGGAAGCCATGCGGCTCCGCCCCGCAGGAGGGCCACTAACAGCACACGATGTCATGTGCCCTGTGTTGTTCTTAACTTGAAGAGAGCCCAAATCCCGCGTGGCGGATGGCACAAGCAACTGAGAAGTTTACGTCCGGCGGCCGATCGCACTCTACTTTAAAGGTTCATGGGCAGTTTTAAGTAGGGATGTGTAAATATGGCAACTATACTTTTAACCCATTTGAGGTGCTTAATGGTGCTTATAACCCTCTTATAACTATACCCATCTCCTCAGCAGCTCAGAACCCTCTCCGGCAAAGTTGCGGAGGAGATGGCGATGAAAACTACGTCGCTTTCAAGCTCGCCGAGCACCTTCGGAGGATGTGCCTGAGGAGCACAGTTTAGCACAGCATAGCACAGCTTTTCAGTGCTAGGGCTGCCTGCAAGGCCGACCCTACTGCAGCAAAAGAGTCACCGGACCCTAACCCTGATGCCATCACTCGATGCGCGTCGGAGTGCCTTTGGATCCACTTTCAGAGCATTGATGGCAAAGTGTAGATCTTCCAGAGTGCAGTCGGCAAGGCTAATGACCTCGGCAGACAGGGAACTCAGAGCAAAGTATCGCCGGTCGAACGGGCCAAAATTCTTCATAGCTTCTTGAATCCAAGCCTTGCTAAAGACATGGGTCTCTAGATTTTGCTGAATCACATGTACTGCCTTCCCACATTGCACAGGGCATAGATTTCCTCCGGATCAAGTATATAGTAGCAGGATGTAGCAGGCCAGCGAGGCCAATATACTCATAGGAACTTTCACAGCCCTGGCACCACTAGCCGGCACGATTGGATCGTCTCGGCCATCTTCTTCGCCTGGCGCAATGACGAGGCTGCTTTTATGCAGCTCTCTTTATATGGTTGCATGTCACCATCAACTTTCCGAAACGCCCTCCAAAACACCAACAAAAGCTTGAAAACCTTAAAACTAAAACCTTAAACCCCAAACCGCGAAAACCCAAATCCTGAAGGGGGGCGGGGGCCGGGCATGGGGGGCAGGAGGGGGCAGGGCGGGGGGGGGGGAAGGGGGGAGGGGGGGGCAGGGGGGGGACTTGCTCCAGACAACAATGTGGCCTCGTCCCCCGGAGCACAGTCAAGCAATCCCAAATGACGCCGGAAAGTTTCAAACCCACTCGAGAGGAAACCACAATCCGTGGTAGACCCCCAGAAAGGCAGTCTCAAGTAGAAAGGGCGGGGAGACCACAATCTACCAGGCTGTTGACACGGGGATGAGATGAGGGTGCAGGCACCTTCTTGGGATCATCGCGGCAGACGATTCGTTTCACCTGGGTTTTCTTTGCGCGTGAAGTTTTTGTGCGGTTGCAATTGTTGTTTGGGGCGGCTTTGGTTGGCTCGGGGTCTGTGATGTAGGGGTCATGGATTGAAAGTCCGTGTCACCGGGTGTGGTAGCCTCATACCACAACAAAATGTAAACTAGCAGAACCCACGAGCCTTCAACTATATCGTATACCTGTATCACTGTCGGCAAGAACTACATCTGGAGAACCGACGCAAGGTCCGATTCAAACTTGCCACATGCCTTCCCACAAAACACGGTTGGTACAAACGCTCTTGAAAATGCAAGATGCGCAAAGCAACCAACACCCCCAGCGACCCACCCTAAACCCCCAACCCTAAACCCTAAACCCTAAACTCACTTCCAGTTCTGGCTTGCCCTGCGAACTCCAAGAGCCAGAACTACCGCATCATGAGACTCCAAAAGCTCAGGGACCTCCACCCCTCCTCCCCCCAAAAACTAAATCCTCAACCCTAAGACCTTTTTGACTCCAGGCTCAGCCGGATCCGAACTTACTGACCTAAACCCTAAACCCTACATCCTCAGCATGCTCAAACCCCGAAACTCCACCTCCTCTAGCCGCTCTAGCCAATGGCAGGCCACCGCAGCTGGTGCTTCGTCTGTTTTGGTGGCTGTCCCGAAGATGCGATTTAGGCCACCTCGGTGAGGGTCGATAACTTGGGATGTTCCTCCTGATGCTAACAGTCCTTACTAGGGATTATAAACAGGGGATACGAAAATTCCTATTAAGGACTGCTAATATAAGGGGGAAAGGCCAATCTATGATTGTCGCTGATGTTCACAGTTTTCAAGGCCTGTGTCAGGCCATGTGTTCACGGTTCTCATCCATCTAAGCAGATTCTGAGGCCTCTAGGATGACGGCTAAATGGGCGCAGAACCATGTGGAAGCTTCCTCCGCCCATCCCTGAACCCTAAAGCCTCTTATGACTTTAACGGGTTTTTATCGTAAGCCGAGACCTCAACCAAAGTGCGAGGCTCAGGGGCCACTTCTTCGTTCGACCCCAAGAGGCTTGCCACACCAAACCAAAAACACTAAATACCCGAACCCATACGACAAGCATAAACACAACACAATAAGAATGATCATAATGAAAGTTTATATATATATATATATACATACATATATATATATATGTATCTACATATATATATATATACATATATATATATATATAATAATAATAATAATAATAATAAAAATAAAAAAATAAAAATAATAATAATAATAATAATAATAATAATAAAACTCATTTTCTCAATGTAAACCCATGTCGCAGCCCAGAAGCCTTCGGCCTTCCGGAGCTCCTTTACAAGCACCTTCCCGATGTAGGAGTCCACGTTGTGGATGAAAATCCTGGCGGCCCGAGGAGGTTCCGGGGTGCTTCTGTGGGGTTTTTACCCTTTCGCCCCTGGGTAGACCAGAGTCAGGGCCTTGGGTTTATCTGCTCATTTCTCAAGAACCCCGCACAAAAACTAAGCATAATTAAGGGCAGTCAAGGAATGATTGTCTCATTTTTTGGGGGTTCTTAAGCAAGTTACAGGGGATTTTTTGGGCATGTAGTGTGCAATGCGACAGCTCAGGCAACCATGAGTAAGAAGTAGGGTTGCCGTAAGGCCATGTTTTTATAGCGGCCCGCCAAGCACACCCTAGAAAGTACTGTCTGAGGGATCTAGCGGCTGTAGGCTCGGCCCAGTTTGAATAACCTGAGATCCGAGCCAGACCCGAAGCTGATGCCTACAAATCTGCCAATGAACGTATGCATAGTCATTCGCATCATTAGGAAGACTCCTTACATACCAGCAGGGGTGACTTGGGAAACGGACTCGTCTTCGACAGACTCCCACTTGTGTGTCTAAGTACCCCTTACAGGGGTGCCTGGCTTTCTAACCCTAAACCCTAAACCCCAAAAAACTTGCATGAGGGCCAGAAGCCATGTCAGCCTGCAGCTTCCCAACTCAACATCCTGACACCCTAGGGTTTAGGGTTTAGGCTTTGGGGTTTAGGGTTTAGGGTTAGGGTTTAGGGCTACACATCGGTAAACCCGTTTTCCAACCACCTACTTGGAGGTTCATGTGTAGTGATACGTAGGATTATAATCACAAGCACCCTGGTTATAAGTATAACCCTGAATATAACTAACTACCCATGAACCTCCAAGTATGCTTCGATGCAGGCCGCGGCAACTGACATGTAGCCACCCCCCCCCCCCGCCCCAGGTCATGTCCTCATTCGCCCGTTGCCTCGACAGCAGCCACAGAAAAACCACACAACCCCAAGGTTTCCAAGTTATAAACGCAAGCTAGGTTTTGAGTCTGTGCATGCTTGTTGGCTGTTGAACTGCTGCGATTGTCGCTGGACGGACAGAGCTAATCGATTGCTTAGGCTTGATGGCACGTGTAAGGTGCGCAGCAAGCACGATACTCTGTGACGAATGGAATGCGTGCAGCTTTCACAAGCTGACAGGACTGGAACCCTTTTTTGCACCTGGGCTCGTAGCGACAGCCAGAACGCAATGCTCTCCCCGTCAAAACCCCATTCCCTGTGCAGACTGGCCACGGAGCTTTGCTGGGCAACGGGGCGATGCAGTTGCGCTGCTTGAACCACTTCCACAGTTGAGGCAGCTAAATGCGGATAACAGCAAAGCTGATATGCCATGCTTATTTGATATTGACAGTCCTGACGACTATAAGGCCAGGAACAATCGAAAACTGATCCACGGTCCCTGGACAGCAGGTAAGAATGAATGCCTGAGTGTTCTGGATACTTCGGACTGGGAGTTCGTGGCGATCTTGTCTGCGTAGATTCTAGATGTTAAGACATGCAGGTCTGCGCACGGTGTGTATGACCTCATATTCACACCTCTGAGTCCTGTACATCCACGAACTTTCGGGAGTTTGAGTAGGCAGCCTAGCCTGGCAGCTTGCCACCCCAAAGCCCAGTATGGCCGAGGCATCGGCGGAGGAAGCCCTCTGTGCGCCGCCGCCTTGGCTGAGGCAGCACTTAAGGCGTTTGGAGTTTTCTTGGGCACTCAGCATGCTTAACCATCGTACCTGAGGCGTTGTACAAAGGCTGCATCCGAAAACCTGGAGATTCCTTAAACCCCACACCCTACCCCCCAAACCCTAAACCCTATCCCCTAAACCACCCCGTAAAGAAAGCCTGGTTCAATGGTCCGGGCATTGCCGCTGGTCGCCATGATTTGGCGCCCTGGCGTCTGCAACCTCTGAACTCAGGCGCTCTCGCTGTTTGCGTGATGATGGTAAAGTTTTTTTTTTTCTCTCTCTCTCTCTCTCTCGCTCTCTCTTTTCCTTCCTTCCTTCCTTCCTTCCTTCCAGCGCACACTCTCTCTCTCTCTCTCTCTCTCTCTTTCCTTCTTGGGGGCATGAGGGCCTGAAGACCCCCCCCCGCGATTCGCGTGCCCCAGTTGTTTGGAGCGTCCGAAACAGTTGCTCTGTCTCTGAATTCATCGTAAATTTCTTCTCCCAGGCTGGGACATCCACTAGTAGATACTGAATGAATACGTGTTTAAGCTAGAAGCTATGAAAGTAGACATTGGATATGTGTAAACTGTAAACACTAGTATGCGTAACGATCTTGTATACACATATATATATATATAAGTATGAATACATTTTTGTTTTGTTTTTCAAACTTGCTGCAAGGATTCGACGACGTTCGGGGAACCCCCCCCCTCCCCCCTTCAAATCTCCACCGGTATTCAAGCCCTATTGTCGCGTCATCTCCTGGCGCAACGCCCTGTGCACATGAGTTAGCATGTAAGTCAGCTTGTAAATTTAACTAAAACCAGCTGCTTGCCTCAGGTCCAAATGGACAAAATGCTGAGGTGGGCGCGTGATTGTGGTCGACTGGACATGGACAGCCTGCCAGTGCAGGTGCAGAGCAGGAAGTATGCAAGATCCGTCCAGGAAAGAACAGCAGGAATGACTGAATAAGTTCCGTGGCCATGTCGCCCAAGCATGGTCTTCCCAATTTCTGGTCATGGGAGTTTTTTCCGCGCGCGCACACCGTGCGAGGGCCAGGCTTGGACCCGACGTCCTGAAAAAGTAAGTTGCCTTCCAGGATTTGCGTTGTATCAGGTGGCGCTTGTGGGGGAGCGGGAGAACGACCAGGTCCAACTTCACGGAGCTTGAATGCCCTGCTTGAAACGGTGCTCTTATAGGTAATCGGCTCCAGCCCGGAGATTGTCCCAGTCCTTCATGACGCTATATGTGGTGGCATTGCTGGTGATGAGGACGTCTTTGAGTCCTAGCTGCGTCGCATCATGGAGCAACGTATCGGCCACTTGTGAGAGTTTTTGCCACCACACTTTGGCCGATGTAGGAATACTACCTTTCATCAAATCTGCATTCTGCTGCAAGGTGGAAGTAAGCTTTGATAAGTTGGTCGGTGTTGGCAAGGAGTGACAGACAATGACGAGGTTTTGCGTGTACTCCACGGCGACTTTGTAGTCACTTGCACATGTAATAGCGCAGCCAGCGTCACCCAGTGCACTTTCAACAACACGGATCGCATCACACGGCTTTCCCGCAAGCATGTATGCCTTTGCGTATGCCAGGTGCGCAGGTATGTTCGGCTTGACATGGCGGAGTTGCACCAAATACTCCCACAGCTTCTCAGCTCTCTGCCAATCTTGGTTGATTGCTGCAGCATTTACAAGGCCTCCAAGCACTACAACATTCGGAGAAAGCTCCGGGCCAACCAGGTCTTTGCGCAGCATCTGGTCGACTTCCTGTTGACGTCCATGGCGCTCTAGTAGCTGCAGCCGAGCTGCAAAGGCCACGATGTTTGTCTCAAAAGGGAGAAGCTCGAACCGTTGCCATTCCTTGTCCGCCCAGGCAAGCGATTCCTCAGAACCGATCTCATCGCATAGCCTGCACATGCTGGAAAGCAAAGCGTTAAAATCGACCGCCGTCTCAGGGACAAAGTTGCCCATCACTTGCCGGGCTAACCTGAAAGCGCGTGTCTTGCGACGGGACAGTCGCTGTGGAGACACAGTGAAAGCTTGCACGCAAGACAGCAAGGCCCTGAATAACACACTCGTAGCTATGCCATTGAAGGGGATCTGCAACCGAGCACCCAAATCCATAACCTCCTGCAGCGCCTTCCACCAACGATGGTAACCGCAAGTCTGCAGACTGGCTGCGAGCACGCTCGTGTCAAGCAAGCCCTGGCGCTCAGCCGAAGCCAGACGTCTCATAAGACTCTGTTTTGACCTACAGGTTTTGACCGCTTTGCGAACTCCGGCAGCTTGATCGCTTCTGCCCTCCTGCTGCATGACGTCCTTGGAGTTGGTAGGTGTCAAGAGAAAATAGCTTCCTGCATCACGCGGCGACCGCCCAGTCTGGGATTGGAACTGCTTACGGGGTCGTTCGCGCATTCTTCTTCGCAGAGCTAGTGGAACTTGATCCGGCCGGGAGTGGCTTCGCATCCAAACCTGTCTCATTGCTGTGGCTGTTGCCGCTGTTAAAGCAGGAAGCCAGCTTGAAGCGTAAAGAAAACGGTGAGGGAAGAGAGCATAACCACCATGATTCAAGTGTGGTCTCAAGCTTGGTGTAGGGCGCCCAGCTCTCTTGCATCCCGTACATTTGAAGACAAGGGTCCTACAATCTCACCGATGTTCAGCTGGAGCCAATACGCACACGGCAAAAGGAGACATCTCTGCAACGCAGTTGAACTGCATCCCTGCTAAGGTAAATCACGGTTGCATGGGCCAGGCCGCTGTCAAGGCACGAACCAAACGATGCTTTGCTAGGCGCCGCGGCTTTGCAAAAAAAGAAGTGGATGCTTGAAGGTCACATCCGCAGCTGCTCAGCCAGCGACCCTACTTGAAACATTCCTGGTGCTTTTTTGGGAGATCTCTGCGCGCCTCCTTTGGGTCTCCAACTCTACAAAAGAACTGTGTTGCAGACCGAGCCAGGGGTCTAAACACACATGCACCTGGCCTGGCCCGGTCCCTGGGGTGGCCGCGACGCTCGCACCACTTCCTGTCTTCACGCAAGGGCATTTCTGATTTTTCAGATGATTCGCATCTTCCTTTGGCCGTGTAGACTTCTCGAACACTGCACAACTTCCGTGCAATCGTGGCTCATGTTTGGGAGCCTGGATGGCAAACGGAAAACCGTTAACCAAAGCTTGAATGTTCGGCTCGTTCTGTCCTAGTCCTGCTGCGGGTATGTGCGTATGACATTGTGCACTTGACATCCGAAGTGGAGACAGACCTAGCAAGAACAGAAGACCATCAGCCTGACAGCCCTCTCCCCTGAACCCTGTCTTTCTATAGAAGCTCTTGCACCCAAAAACCTGATTGCACATCTGGACTTCAAAAGTGTGAAGGACATGCTCCTGAGGCTCCGGTTCCCACGGCGGCAGTGGCGGGAGCCCTTTCCGCTCCTGACAAAGTCATGCGACACAAGACAGGTCCAGCCCGGCCCCCTCTGAACATCCAAGGCCGCTTGGGCAATGAAACCCTAAACCCTAAACCCTAAACCCTATAAACCCTAAACCCTAAACCGCATTGAGCTGCAGATCGCTGTTTCACTTGTGCCGGCGTTTCTGCCTCCGGGAAGCCTTTTTAGGCCGCTGCTTGGAGAGCCGGTGCCTCCGTTCCCTCTCATGATCCACGGCCTGCGGCAGGAACACGTTGAAGTAGAAGTGCCTGCGGCCGCGCAAGGTGTCGAGCGCAGCTTGACATGAAGGCATCATGGCTGTCTGCAGGAACTAAAGTCTCTCCCTAAACCCTAAACCCTAAACCCTAAACCCCTAAACCCCCAAGCAGCCTCAAGGCTGGGAACATGGCTTTCTCCCAGAGCTCGGCGTCGAAAAACTCTCTCCGGCAGGTCTGCTCTGCCTCTGCAGC
This sequence comes from Symbiodinium natans, assembly GCA_905221605.1. Lineage (NCBI taxonomy): Eukaryota > Dinophyceae > Suessiales > Symbiodiniaceae > Symbiodinium > Symbiodinium natans. The sequence continues at coordinate 88,764 of CAJNDS010000957.1, forward strand.
CAGTACCAGGATGGGCCATTATACAGTACCAGGATGGGCCATTATACCCTATAACCCCTTAGAAAGGGCCCTTGTGCCTGTAATGTGCTCCCTGCCGAAAGATGCTTCTAGCTATCTTTCTTTGGCACGATCGCGGGTACAGCATACAGCCCTCCGGCTGCTAGGACTGTGGACTGCTTGGCCCTCGGACCCATAATCCGAGCACCTGTTTAATTAAACCCCCCATATTTAAAGAAATATTTGTTCTCCGGAAGCCCGCCGGAAGACTACTTTCCATTGCGGTGGATTTCGTATGGGCATAACCCCCCACATTTAAAGAAATTTTTTTTGGGGGGGTTCAAAAATCTGTCGGCAGGCTTCTTGCTTTGCTTGCGGAGTTGCGGAGCTACAGCACCTCAGGGATCTGCAGCCGATTGTTTTTAATAGAGAATCAATGCAGGGCCATGGTCCAATTATTGCGGAACCCTGCCTTCCTTATTTTGGGGGGGGGGGGGGGGGGGGACCCCTCCCAATTAAACAGGTGCTCGGATTAGGTGAGGAGGGCTAGAGGGCCCAGGGTCGTATTGAAGTGCAGCGGAGGAGCTGGAGTCCAGAAGAATACATCACACCAGGGAATCTCTGTGCCTAAAGCAGCGGCAGCGACGCGCATGCCTCACTTGCTCAGCACCACAGGGCCAAGCAAAGACTCTATTTCTTTTTGCCACCCGCCCATATGAGACTCATGCAACACATCAGTGGCCCCGACCGGTTTTTATTGTCAACGCACAAGGGTCTGACAGGTTTCAAACCCTCCAAGTGATCTCCTGTATTTTGGACCTCGACACTCGCACTTTTTGCGGATTGCTTCAGTTCTTCAGTTCAACTGTCTTGGGATCGTGGCGCCCAGCCAGCACGCGCGGGTGCTTCTGAATACGTTCCGAAAACATGTTGGGAACATGAAACGAGCAGTAACACCACTGTACAGGAAACATGGGCCACAATCCATACCAGCAACATCCAGCAGATTGCGAACTGCGAAGCAAGGCGCAACCATGGACCTGATATTTCCAGTCCATAGGTAGCTCCTCGCTCGTGATGAATGCTGCAGTCATGGACCCCCTAAAAGCTGACTTTCTGATATGACATCTCAACCCAATGACGCCGAGGCCCAGGACTCTCCTAGAATCAAAGGTCTGAACTGGGGGTTTAGGAAAATAGGGGACCCCTAAAAAAGACCCCAAATACTCGGATTCCCGTATAACAAGGACCCCAATAAGGTACCTCTGAACCCTAAACCCTGAACCCTTTTGCCGGACTAAAACCGTAACCCTAAATCCTTAACCCCCAACTTTTGCTGGAGAACCCCAAATACTAGGATTCCCTTATCTCATAAACCCTCATAAACCCTAAACCCTAAACCCTAAACTCTAAACCCTGAACCCTAAACCCCGCTGGAGAATGGGACGTCATGGGATTGGGGAGGTGTCCTCGCTTTGGAAGAGGCCGTTCCACTCCTTCGCGGTCTTGATCTCCAAGAGTCCCTTGAAACAGGGGTTAGGGTTTAGGGTTTAGGGTTTAGGGTTGAGGATTTGGGGTTTAGGGTTTAGGGTTTAGGGTTTTCTGCAAGCACTCTCTGCGGCAGCAGGCTTCACGCTAGTGCAACCAGGGTTTAGGGTTTGGGGTTTCGGATTTGGCTACCGTAGGGCTCGTCAGAGCATTTTTTCGCACCCGACTAGCTGTGGAGGCACTCCCGCAACTCTCACGCTGGGCCCCAACCACCCATACGCTCGGATGGGGAGGCAAAAAACTGCATCTCCAGCCCTGTGGAAAGATCATGAAGCTCTATAAGTAAGGGACCCTATAAGCCCTAAACCCTAGAAACCCTGAACCTGCACCATGGCCTTTGCAAGTACACAATAAGCCCCCCCCCCCCCCCCCCCCCCCCCAAAAAAAAAAAAAACAGGCATGAAAAGAATCAAGCGCCCATCCTCCGGCTTGCCCTCCACCACGCACAACCCATCTGGCGAGCCAGCAAGCCAGGGCTCTTGCAGCCACACGCAGAGGCCTTCACGCGACGGGCACTGCGTCTCAGAGCGAACTTGGCTTCGAAAGATCTTCGAAGCAGCCAGACAGATTTGGAATGCAGAATCGACAAGGAGTCTCATAAGGGGCTTTTCGGAATCAGGGTTCTCGAGGTGTGGGGTAACCCACCCCTTACAACTAAACCCTAAACCCTAAACCCTAAACCCTAAACCCCCTGAGATGCCTAGAGGTTCAACCTGGAGGTCCAGGTCGCTGGCGGACTGCTTGCTGGCCTCCTCAGGGCGAAGGCTTGGGGATTTTTAAGGGCTTCGAGGGTTGATGGGCTTTATAGGAGCTTACGTAGGGTTTATAGGGCTTGTGATAGGATTATAGGGCTTAGGCTTTCATGGTTTCAGGGTCGGTTGGGGTTTGGCTCAGGTTTCGGCAGCTTTGGATCTAAACCCCCAGGTGCGAGCTCAGGCGGAGACTTGAACTCCATACGCGCATGCTTGACACGGGCATGGTCTTACACTCAAAGATCTTGAAGCCAGATCCGGCTTGCTCGGATTGGTGCTGATTGCATATCACAGTATTCTCGGAGGCTGAGCAAGGCTACATGCCCCTTCGACCGGAATCTTCAGTCCAGATCATCCCAAGCATATTGCCTTCATAACTTTCAGTCCTCGAAAACCCGGATCCTACCTGCAACACTCAACCCAGACCCTTGCAGCCAATTATTCACGAGCGACCGACCGGCGCCAAGCGATGTAGGCCTACCAAGCCGGGCCAGGGAACCCCCTTCTCTCTCGATTTTTTTTTTTTTTTGGGGGGGGGTTCGGACTGATGCATAGGGTTGAGGCAGCTCAGGGCTGGGGGCAGTTGTTCAGGGGGGGCCGCTGGTCTCTTGCACCCTCGTGGTTATGATGCTTGAGGAAGAGTTGACCTCCCCAGCGCCTTAAGAATCATCAGCCTCATGAACTCAGAGGGCCTAATATAATACACCGTCATTAAGGAATATATATATATATATATGTGTGTGTGTATGCCTTTAACTATACTATATAGGGATCCGTGATTTGATTTAAGGTATAATAGGTATATTCATTAACTGAGGCTTAACTAAGGGGGATTGGGTCTCTTTAGGAACCTTCATTTACCTTCAGCTTTAGCCTGCAACCACATCGGTGACTGGCCTCCCTGGCGACATCCTCGTGCTGCACACCGAACCGGGTCGCCTGCACTGCGCGGCCCTCGGGCAGGGCGAGCCTGGTCTGGTGCGTCGGACGTTTGGTTTGGGCGGCTTCACTGTAGGCCTGCGGCAAAAATCTTGAAGCATATGATCCGGTTATGGCTGCATCGAAGTGGCCCGAGGACTTATCGGAGTTAGCTCGTACACAGGTGATGGTCGACTGTGCGAGCAAGCATACGTCTTACTCAAGCGAGCTGAAGCACAGGGGCATCCAGGGGCTACTATACTCACCTTAGAACCTTAACAATAATGTTATAGCCAATAGTCCGTTGGGCAAAACGTTTCCTGGGGGAGCTACAGGCAAGAGCGGCTGATTCCTCGGCCCGATCCCTTTAAAATGGATCCAAATGGCATGTCGGCGACCACCACCTTGCGGTTGCTCCGTGCGCCGGGTGCAGAGCAGGCCGCTGCGAAGCGAGAGGCGGTCACCTTCGGGTCGATGTTGACCAGGTGTCAGGTGTTGATGACCAGGACCGGAAAATTTGGTTGATTCAGGGTGCCGCAAGGGTCTTGCCTGTGGGCGAGTGGGAAATTCCAGGAAAACTCAAACCCCTGCCAGTGTAAGCAGCCAGCATGCACCAATAACCCAGCCACTGCGTGCAACGCAACATCACAAACAAAAACCCTGGAGAGACAGTACTCTCAAATTCCGAAGAAGTCACGGACTCCCAGAAGTGATTGTGCTTCTATGTTTTTTTCACACTTCTGAGTTGAGGCACCCTGTTCTTTCGCGCAGCGATCCAGCACGGATGCGCGCGGCCATCTGGATAGCGCTGGGGCAATTTCCTCGGGACCCCATGTTTAGGTCGTATGGATGAAGTGTAGCCCAGATCTTCCAACGCCCCTGAATTAAGGAATGTACCCTAATTCATAGTTCTGAACCTTGGTATAAATCCGGGTATATTATATTCCTTAGTTAAGGGGTTTTGGAAGATCTGGGAGCTATATCGGGATCGGGCTTGACTGCGGAACGCCCAACCGCTTCGACGCTGTTCCAGTTCAACTGGGGGAGAATTTGCCGGCTGGTCTTTTTTTGATTTTTGGTGGCTGTTGACTTCTGCTGCAGTGCACTTCAAAGGTACGTACCACTAGCCGGCTGATCAGCTTGGACCACCCGCAGAAATGACCACATCATGACTGCACATGGTGATCCACAAGCCCGGCCGAGGCTCAGCAGCTTGCAAACCTCGGCCTCAGAGACCTGCAGGCTGGAGAGCAGCTGCTCCCTCACGTGCGCTGGCGTAGCGTTCAGCTCCTGAGCTGCGGATTTGGCCCAGCAGCCCACAACCACGTGTGCTTTTACCCTGCACAAGCCGAACCAAACCGTTCCAATCTTAGCACCTGAGTGTGAGATCGTGACCTGCAGCGTGAACTGAACTCCCCTGAACTTCTTTCTTTTTGTTCTGACGTACTTGAGTGCTGCAGGTCTCATCGCCCTCTTCGTCTCCGGGATCCACTCCAACTCCTCCCACAGGCTCCTTCAATTCGATGGCAACTTTCTAGGATGGCCCTTAACACCCTCTGACATATATTCCTGGAATATGATGCTCTTAAACCCCAAAAGGGGAAATATCAAATATCCCCAAAACCCTACCTAGCTTTGAGCCATGTCTGGACCGGAAAACGACACAGGAAATCCATCCAGCAAGGATGGGGGAGGTCCGAAACCCCTTAAAGTCTTAATAGTACATAAAGAACCCAAGACCAATCCTTTATAGAACCTTGTAGCCAATGCCGGCATTGTGCAGGCCTCAGCGAGTGATAGCCGAGCGCCCATGTCGGTCATTGGAGGCACGCTGCCATTGTCATGGAAACTGCACAATCTGATCTATGTTGGTGCGCACCTCTGTGAACAGATGCGTGGACGTAGAGAACTGTAGCATAGAGCTGTAACTGCAACATGTCGCTCTCTTAGGAGCGAAGCTTTCTATGAGGCGGTCATTTAAGCGAAGTTGAACAGGATACCTTGAGCGGGTCCTGTGTCAGAGTTTGTGGTTTGAGTCTCAAGAGGAAATGGTGGTGTTGCGCACATCTCTGATCTTGGACATGCCTTCAAAGCAGGTCATGTCAGTCCCCTTCCCCACACACATCTCGCAAATGTCCCTGTACGCGATGATCTGCGTGCGCAGGGCGTGGTTGGGCCGCAAGACCTGGCATCAAGGAATGGCTGGCTCAAGGGCTGAAGGCTCAAGCTTCCGAGCTTGGTTGGCGCAAGGACCTCCAAGTGTTGCGATGGGTCCCCGGCTGCGAAACATACCGTGAACTAAGTAAGTTGGTCTGTGGGAAACTTTGTCAACAAGTGCAACGAAGCAGGGTTGCCGTCTGACCTTGTCCGGTAATTCCTGGCCCGTCTTTGGCGAGGTGTTGTGCTCCTGCCAGACCGGCAGCATGGTGCAACCCTCACTTCATTCACTCGCTTTATCACGGCCAGGCGGGCACATCGTAAACCCGACATCGACTGGGAACCTCATCGAACTGCAGTGTATACTTGTGCCGCAGCATGTTTAGCTGAGTGCAGCACGCTTGCAGACGTGCGCACGTTCATGTATACAACCAAGAAATGCCATATTCGCAAGCACATCCTCCAGCCACTTAGCAATTGCGCTCCGCTCGTAGGTGTGACCTGTGAGAGTTCATAGCAGGGACTCATGCGCAATGCTGTCAGCTGTGGTATTCTAATCGTGTGTGTGTAGACTCCATGATTTCTAGGGAAACCTGGCACAAGCTACATCAGCTAGCCGCTGAGGCAATAACCGTCAGAGGTGATGACTGGCCGTTCCATGAGGTCCCTGGCAAGGGTAGGTCTACGACCGGTGCGGCAAAAACGTCTACTGCCCCGAAACTTTCTAAACCCCATCACAGTGGCTGGGCACTCAGCAATAGCGAGGCTTCAGCTGCCCATGCCCAAAAGCTCATCCCGAAAGTCAGATGTCTGAATACTTACATAATTTTGAAAACAGCTTCCGCTTGACAGATCCCTGTTTTACAGACTGGCCCGCTCTAGCTGCGAATTCAGAAGCCAGACAAGTGCGAGATGCCGCAGACCCCAACAAACGGCCCCACTCAACTTCGCACCGCAACCTGGTGATAACGCACCGGAACTCCTCGGGTATGTCGGACCTCGCATGCTATGTCTTCCACTGGTGACGCACAGGCTACCCATTTGCAGCCACAAAGTGGACATACAACGGCTGAATTACGTCAAGTTAACCGTAGCTGCAAACAGAGTTGCTCCGACAAGACTGATGTTGCTACTCCTGCACACAGCAGTTCCAGGCTGATCAACATCAACTGCCATAGTATTTCTACATCAACACCTAAAAATGCCGACGATAACTCTGCAATCCCTGTAGCCCCGCGCCCAACCGCAAAAGAAAGGCAGCGGCTCGGCAGTAGCTCGGGATGGGGACGAAGAACCAGCAGTTTCTGGCTCAAGCCTCAGCATCGCCCCAGATCTTTCAAAATCCCTTAAATTAGGGAGTATACACTATAATTTACACAAAGGATCATGACTCTAATGTATACTAAGGATAACTATGATGAATTATCGGTCTATTCCCTAAGGGGTTTTATGGAAGATCCGGGTGCCGGTCCGACACCGACTCAAGAACTTAGCTCAGCTCTGTCACCCTAAAGCTGGACTCATATAGGGGCCTTAAGAATTAGGACAGGGTCTTTTTGGGGGGGTTATTGTCGTATATTTGTTAGCGACCCTAAGGGAGTACAGGGTTTTGTTGGGGGGTTATTGTCGTATATTTGATAGGGACCCTGAGGGAGTACTATTGGTAATTACTCCGGCAATACTATATCCAGGCCATGGTCAGGCTGGGTCTTGGGTTTCTCCTCGCAACTCGCGGCTGCAAAAGGACTTAAACCTCTTCCGACCCTAAACCCTAAACCCTAAACCCTAAACCCTAAACCCTAAACCCTAAACCCTAAACCCCGACCAACAGCCCGACAACATGCTCGGGCTCTGACGTCACGTGCTCTGGCCGGACTCGGATGGTAGTCTTGCCATCCTCGAAAATCCGCTCAGGCGGGGGGAGGAAATGTGAAGAGACCCGAAGTGCGAGGCTCTAAAGCCTTGATGGGCTTCCTGAAAGTACTGTGCAAGGTGCACTTGCAATCACCCCCCCAGATCCCAGAACCTTCTTCCAGCAGCCAGAGGCCTTTTTGATCTGAGAGGATCGGCTCAGTGCTAAGCTTCTACACCCAACCCCTAAACTCCTATGCACCAAGCCTCCTTTGAATACGGGCCTCGAACACACCAAGCCTCCAAACCCTAAACCCTTTTGAGCCTGGAAGCTGCTTCATGCCAGGACTGAGGGCCGCGCCAGTCGCTAGTCACCAGAGACCAGCAAGCCCTAAACCCTAAACCCTAAACCTACAAGTACCCACGCTAAGTCCGGAACTGCGAGTGCAAGCTCCCACCGGCCATGCGCAGCATCAAAGGCCTAGGGGCCGATTTCTTGGTTGGACGATAAGTACCTTGCACTAACAGTCCTTAATGGGGACTATAATACTAGGGGGGGGGCACTAAAATCCTATTAAAGACTGTTAATACAGGAACATCCCAAGATAAGTTCCTTTAAGAACTTGGACATAGGCGGGGTTAAGGTTTAGGGAGTTTTTTCCCCACTCAGCCATCCGGCAGGGTAAGAATTGGGGGCTATAGGGTTTGGGCTTGGGGTTCGGGAGGGGGGGGGGGGGGGTGGTTCAGAAAACAGGGTCCCCGATTTGCGGTCCTTGCACTTTGGGGCCACGCAGGGTCGAAGGAGGGACACTGGCTTCTCAGCTCCATCACCAAAAGCCCCTGTAGCGCATTTAAGGTTTCCCAGGCTAGCATTGCTAATTAGAATGTTCGGTAGCCTGGAAGTTCATAGGCCCTGAAAAGATGTGATGCCCTGCGCTGCAAGAGTGGGAGTGGGCCCACTAAACCAAGACGATCTTCAGAACGTCAGAACTCTGCTTAGAGTGTATGCCTGAACGGGGGCCTTCGAATGAATTAAGCCATCAACTCGTTCGGAGGGCTCAGGGAGCATGCCGTTCACTTCTTTTGCCCCACATCACAGAGGAGCAGTGGCAGGAGAATCTTGCACAAGGGTCTGTGTCATCGGTCAATTTCTTGACTGCTATATGGATTCCTCCTGCACTTGCTTCCGCAGCGTCGTCCCCGAATCGGATGCTTCTGGCATCGGACTGTACACAGCCAATTTTGTCGTCAGGCGCCTTCTCCTCTAACTCTACCAGTGCATCAACACAGCAAAGACGATGGCTCCTTAACCACAACGGCGCGAAGGGGCGAGATGTTGCACCAGCCCATTCGGCCCATTTCCCTTTGGGAAAGCAGCGGCTTCCAACGCTCACAAGCACGGGGGGGATGACTTGGCGGAGAGAGTTCGGAGTGGGAGTGACGCCTGAGCAGGTGCTGGATCTTACAGGGCTTTTGGTAAAGAATGGGGGAATTAGGTAGCTTAGAAATGAAGCCCTTAAAAGGGTCTATATAGGGGGGACACAAGGTACCTAATCCCCCTACACCCCACTCAGACCCAGCTAGTTTAAACGGCGTTAGGCTGCCTAGGCCACGTCTTGCTGATCCTGTCGCGCTCGCTTCTTCGATTCCTCAGTGCAAAGTGTCTACGGCACATTTCCAACAAAATTGACATGGTCAGTTCTCTACATTCTGGTAGGGTCCCTATTAAAAAAAGGCGGCCCCTGACATTTCGGGTACTGACCGCATGATTGTCCAGGGTCTGTTGAACTAGAGAAGTAGCAGCTCTACTGCCTAGACCCATCCTGACATGTGCTGATTCCTCAGCGTCTCCCCATATCACCTGCTCACAAGACCACTGAGAAGCTCCCCAACGTCCAACCCCCCCGGAACCCGCCGGTCAAGAGTGGCCAAGGCACGTAGGCTTCCACCACCTGAGGCCAAGCTGAGGCTGAGGTCACTCAAATTAGAGCAGACTGAAAGCACCAAGCCCACATCACTGAGATGCTTCTTGCTTCTCAATTCTGAGTGCCGACTCAAAGGATGAAGCCTACTTCAGAAGGCACCAATTGCACGGCCGTATGTGAACCACCCAGATCTTCCAAAACCCCTTTAAAAGGAATGTATATCCAAATTCATGATAATGGAGGAAGGCCTGGTTTGCGTCGTACTCCTCGGCCTTGAGGGCCTCGCCGCGACATGACTGTATGTGGCAGCTGGGAGCTTTTGGGTTGGCAGAGCAGCAAAGGCATGTCGCGAAAGCAACTCCGGGTCCAAGGGCGGACAAAATCCGGGGCTTTGGTGGGGTCGCCAGGATGGATCAAGGAGGCTGGCGGTGTGGCGGGCAGGCACGCCGTCGCCGCACGACGTGTGTGATCAGCAGCAAAAAACCCGGCCCAGCTGTTGCCGGGCCCTGAGACAATGGCCCATTTGTGTCTGCAGACCGCCACCCGCTAGTTTTGTTCCCCTCCTGCAAAGGAGCCGTTCAGGGTTTAGGGCTTAACCCCAAAAGAGCAAAAAAGAACCTCCACCCCACTCTCCGAGCCCAAAGCGCCAGCCCTAGCCCTTAAACCCTAAACCCTAAACCCTAAACCCCAAACCCCAAACCCTAAACCCTAAACCCTAAACCCTAGGGAGCCTTGCCTTGATTGCTGCGATCGCCTTCTGACGCTCTGCAGCCGATGCCTGCTCCGCAGATTTGGCGAACTTCAGCGCGTCCTTGAGGCCCTCCTTGCTCCCAAAGAGCCCAATATGGCCTAATTAAGGAATATTCCTTAAATCATATAGGGATCCTGAATATGATTTAAGGTATATTCCTTAATTAAGCAATATTGGGCTCTTTGGGCTTGCAATGGGCTTGCACGAGCAATTCAGGCTGCACAGGCTTTCTGATTCTGCGACCTAAGGAGACTGGATGTTGCTCTATAGATGAGCTCTGATGATTTGAGCAAGGCTTCGTGCCTTTGCTGCTTGGGCAGGGAGCGGGGCCATGAGAGGAGCCGACTCAGAAGCAAATCGACGTACAACGTGTACCGGTACAGCAGACGAAGCTCGCACGTCGCTGCACCCCGAAGTCGATGTCTGCCTTTCAGGCCCTGAACTGTAGAGTAACACTTTTGCTGTTGGCTTCCTGTCTGATACTACTAAGTGGGATTCTGTGGCCTTTCTGGCCAAAAGGAATCTGTGTGCCAGCCAGGGGCATCGGCCTTGGCATAGTGCTTGTACAGTGAGGTCCTGGGATGAAAGCTAGAACAAGAAGTTCAGGTGCTGAAAGGTTTTGCTGAAGCACTGGCAGGGTCAGGTCTAGGAAGAGAGCCTGGGGGACCTGTCCTTTGCCACATGAGCCGTGTTTTTTTCTCTAGCATGAATCGATGGACATTATAACCCTTCCGCGGACCCTTCCGCGGCCTTCCGCGGCGTGTTCCGCGGATTCCGCGTTCATTCCGCGAGCCTTCCGCGGAAAAACGTGATTCCACCATCGCACCCGGCCCGAAACAGAAATGAGTGTATAATGTGTATATGAGGATGAGGCATGGACTCTAGGCCTCCAAAACGACCCGTCGCCTTCCGCGGAGCTTCCGCAACCCTTCCGCGGGCCTTCCGCGCAGATCCGCTCTCCGAAACGGTTGCCGGGCATGTTGGGCATCCACTATATCTAAGTTTCAAGCACGCCGCCCTTCCGCGAGCCTTCCGCGGACACCACGCCTTCCGCGGACCCTTCCGCGACCTTCCGCGGAATCTTGTTCACCTCTTCACCCCTTCCGCGGACAATAATAATGTCCGCTGCAAAGTACCTATGCTCGAGCGCCTAAAAAAACGCAGCTCACATGTCGGAATCTCGAGTTTTTGTTCAGCTTGGCTCTTGCATGACCACATCTACCCATCTGCATCACCCTGGAACTTCCTAGAAGGCTCCCGGCTCCCGCTGATGGGCGCCAGACATGCAACCAAAGACGCCTCTCTGCCGTCGCTTCCTTTTCTGCCAGGCGCGCCGACTTCAGGCACTGCTTCGCATCGCCTTCTCAACCAAGGCAAGAGGCATGGGCACGTGAAGTGAGAACTGTGAGCCAGGAGGTCCGGGAAGGGGGGGGGGGTAAAAGAACTGTGCCAAGAACAGCCAGCGAAATCAGATCAGAGGGCTCCGGCACTGGACCAGAAAACAACTTAGGGACTGCTATGTTGGACATGTGCATGCAGCTTATCTGACGAGCGACCGACAGCTTCAGACATACATGGCCAACTCCTTTGCATCTATCTTGCTGCGCTGATATCACGCAAGTCCCCTTGCTGTGTTTGCGTTTCTGCTAGCTTGAAGCACCAAAAAAACCATGCGCGAAGCTGCCACAGTTCCAGGCACTCTGACATGCCTGCCACACGTGCTTCTTGCAATCAAGGAGCAGATGGCTGCTTTGTAATCATCGCGAAGCCGTTTCCTGGTGGATATGACTCTATGACAAGCACTTGTGATGGATGATGGATGACTCGTGAACCTGCGATACAGACTCAGACAGGTCTCAAAACAAACCCCCCCCCCTAAACCCTAAGCCCTAAACCCTAAACCCTAAACCTTATTTCAGGCAATGGCCTCTTTGACTGTCAGCTACATATCTGGGGGCATGGGAGGGGAAAAGGCATGTAGGAAATCACGGCGCAAATCCTGTAAATGAAACGGGGCATGTAGCAAATCACGTCGCAAATCCTGTAAATGGAACGGGGCATGTAGCAAATCACGTCGCAAATCCTGTAAATTGTACCTGTGAGTTCATTGGGCCGAAACGAGGCAATGGCCTCTTTGGTGCGTGAGTGGCAATCATTGGGCCGAAACGAGGCAATGGCCTCTTTGCTACGTGAGTAGCAACCATTGGGCCGAAACGAGGCGATGGCCTCTGTGTGAGTGGCAATCATTAGGCCGAAACGAGGCAATAGCCTCTTTGGTGTGTCAGTGGCAATCCAAAATGGAGAGGCAGGATAGACCTATAGCCATAGACTATAGAACCTGGATCCCCTCTGTCCCCTGAGCCACAAAAACCCTCCCCGGCGCACTTTCGTGAGCCAAAAGAGCGCCGGAGAGGGTTTTCATCGTCATCCAAAATGGAGAGGCAGGATAGACCTATAGCCATAGACTGTAGAACTCTGTCCCTGAGCCACGAAAACCCTCCCCGGCGCACTTTCGTGAGCCAAAAGTGCGCCGGAGAGGGTTTGTATCGTCATCCGAAATGGGAGAGGCAGGATAGACCTATAGCCATAGACTATAGAACTTGGATCCCCTCTGTCCCCTGAGCCACAAAAACCCTCTCCGGCGCACTTTCGTGAGGCAAAAGTGCGCCGGAGAGTGTTTTCGTCATCCCGAAAGGAGAGGCAGTATGGCCAATATAGGCTATAGACACTTAGACTATAGAACTCCTTTTGGATCCCCTCTGTCCCTGAGCCACGAAAACCCTCCCCAGCGCACTTTCGTGAGCCAAAAGCGCGCCGGAGAGGGCTTCCGTCATCCCGAATGGAGAGGCAGGATAGGCCTATAGCCTATATAAGCTATAGACTTATAGACCTTGGAACTCCTTTAGAGACTCTGTGTCCCCTGAGGAAAATGTCCACGTTGAGAATAATGTCATTTTATGATTTATGAAGAATAGAATACTATGACAGTAAAAACACAATACAGCAATATAACAATTTCGCAATATAACAAAATAACAAGATAACAAGATACCAATACAACAAGATAACAATATAGCAATATAACAATGAAATATGTACATATATATATATATCACAAAATAACAGCATAACAAATATGAAAAAAGATATTAAAAAAACAACAGAAGATAATCAGAAAAACAGCAACCTTGTTTTCATATGCTCCAGAACAAACTAGAACAGTTCCAGGGCGTACGTTTTTGGGGCAAAATCCCGAAACAAAGCGGAACTGTTCCGGAACTGTTCTGGAACTGTTCCGGGGCCTGGTTTTCTGCTCCGGAACAGACTAGAACTGTTCCAGGGCATGTTGTTTTGCACACTTTTTGACGGTACCCGGAACAGACTAGAACTGTTCCAGGGCCTCCTCTTTCATGGCCTCTGAAATGAATACAACCTAATAATAAAATACCTTCCAGTAAGTCCCCCCGAGTCCACTCCCAGAATAAACAATATAGCCCTCAAGGCCCAAACCAAAGCTTCTAAACCCTAAACAGCCCCAAACCAGCTAAACTTCTAAACAACCCTAATCTTCAAAACCCTAAAGCCAAACCCTAAAACACCCAGCCTAAACCCTAAACTAAACCTAAATCCGAAACCCTTAAGGTTTTGGGGGTTAGGGTGTTTTGTGTCGGGCTTTGGCCCGAACCCTGTGAAACCCCAAAACCCTAAACCCCCAAACCCTCAACCGTGTCCTTGAGTTTCTTGCACGGCCTATGTATGGTTGCGCCCCGGCGGCCCCCCGCCCCCCGCCCCCACCTCCCCACCACCACTGCCACCACAGACCACCACCACGGACCACCACCACGGACCACCACCCCGGACCACCACCACAGGACCACCACCACCACGGGACCACCACCACCACCACCACGGGACCCCCCCCCCGCCTAGGATTTAGGGGTTAGGGTTTAGGGTTTACGGTTTAGGGCTTAGGGGTTTAGGGGTTTAGGGTTTAGGGTGTAGGGTTTAGGGTTATATAAGGGTTTAGGGTTTAGGGTTTAGGCTTGGTTTAGGGGAGACTGTAGACCATGGGGGGGTGGGATACCTGGGGGGGGGGGGCGGAACGCACAGCGCACAACCAAAAATAGGGGTGGCCAAAAAGTTGAAAGACTACCTTGTCTAGGGTTTTGTAGTTGTTTTCAGCTTTCTTGTTTTTTGTAAAAGCATTTTTCCGCTTAGCAACAATAGACAAGAGGTGAAACATCGTCACTAAAACGACTAAGTAGTTTAAGAAATTTTCGCCCGGCTTTGGTCACTAAAACGACTAACTACTTTAGGAAATGTGTCGCCCGGCTTTGGTCACTAAAGCGACTAACTACTTTAGGACATGTGACGCCCGGTTTTGGTCACCAAAACGACTAACTACTTTAGGACATGTGTCGCCCGGTTTTGGTCACTAAAACGACGAACTAGTTTAGGAAATGTGTCGCCCGGTTTTGGTCTCAAAAACTACTAACTAATTTAGGAAAAAAGTGTCGCCCGGCTTTGGCCACTAAAACGATTAACTACTTTAGGAATTGTGTCGCCCGGTTTTGGCCACTAAAACGACTAACTACTTTAGGAAATGTGTCGCCCGGCTTTGGCCACAGAAACGACTAACTAGTTTAGGAAATGTGTCGCCCGGTTTTGGCCACTAAAACAACTAACTACTGTAGGAAATGTGTCGCCCGGCTCTGGTCACCAAAACGACACTAACTACTTTAGGAAATGTGTTGCCCGGCCTCAATGTCCAAAACACATATTTGAGCAAAAGGGGCCAAAGCTGAAAGAGGCCACCCGACACAACTGGGCTTTCGCCCAAAGTCATGTAGCTAAACAGGCCACCCCCCTTGAATGTCCAAAACATGTATTTGAACAAAAGGGGCCAAAACTGAAAGAGGCCACCCGCCACAGCTGGGTTTTGCCCAAAGCCCTGTAACTAAAGAGGCCAGCCCTCTTCAATGTCCACACTCAAAAACAACATATTTACGGAGTCTTTTCCCAAATCTCTTCCCAAATCTGTTACTGTTACGGGCCATTCTGACAGTCACCCCTTCATAAAGAAGCCAGGGGGGGTGGCCTCTTTAGTTACAGGACTGTGGGCGAAAGCCCACTTGTGGCAGGTGGCCTCTTTCAGCTTTGGCCCCCCCTACTCAAACATGGGGGGTGGCCTCTTTAGGTACAGGACTGTGGGCGAAAGCCCACTTGTGGCAGGTGGCCTCTTTCAGCTTTGGCCCCCCCTACTCAAACATGTGCTTTGGACATTCAGGGGGGGTGCCCTCTTTAGGTACAGGACTTTGGGCGAAAGACCACTTGTGGCAGGTGGCCTCTTTCAGCTTTGGCCCCTACTCAAACATGCGCTTGGGGGGGTGGTTGTGGCAGGTGGCCTCTTTCAGCTTTGGCCGGGTTCCTAAACCTGAACCCTGAAAATATTTACGGAGTCTCTTCCCAAATCTGTTTCTGTCACGGGCCTGCGGGGGTCCCAATTTCCTGAACCCTAAAAATATTTACGGAATCTCTTCCCAAATCTGTTTCTGTTACGGGCCATTTTGACAGTTACCCCTTCATAAAGAGGCCATTGCCTGAAATAACCTAAACCCTAAACCCTAAACCCTAAACCCTAAACCCTAAACCCCAAACCCTAAACCCTACACCCTAAACCCTAACCCTAAACCCTAAACCGTAAACCCTAAACCCTAAACCTCTCACTCTATATATATTTAAACCCTATACACCTTCGTGGCTAAGGGTCATTTCTTCGTGAATTGCTTGGTCGCTAAGGGCCATTTCCTGGGCGTTAAGGGCCATTTAAGGGTCATTTCTTCGTGGCTAAGGGTCATTTCTTCGGGGCTAAGGGTCATTTCCTTCGTGGCTAAGGGTCATTTCCTTCGTGGCTAAGGGTCATTTCTTCGTGGCTAAGGGTCATTTCTTCGTGGCTAAGGGTCATGTCTTCGTGGCTAAGGGTCATTTCTTCGTGGCTAAGGGTCATTTCCTTCGTGGCTAAGGGTCATTTCCTTCGTGGCTAAGGGTCATTTCTTCGTGGCTAAGGGTCATTTCTTCGTGGCTAAGGGTCATTTCTTTGTGGCTAAGGGTCATTTCTTCGTGGCTAAGGGTCATTTCCTTCGTGGCTAAGGGTCATTTCCTTCGTGGCTAAGGGTCATTTCCTTCGTGGCTAAGGGTCATTCTTCGTGGCTAAGGGTCATTTCTTCGTGGCTAAGGGTCATTTCTTCGTGGCTATAAGGGTCATTTCTTCGTGGCTAAGGGTCATTTCTTCGTGGCTAAGGGTCATTTCTTCGTGGCTGGTCATTTCTTCGTGGCTAAGGGTCATTTCTTCGTGGCTAAGGGTCATTTCCTTCGTGGCTAAGGGCCATTTCTTCGTGGCTAAGGGTCATTTCTTCGTGGCTAAGGGTCATTTCTTTGTGGCTAAGGGTCATTTCTTCGTGGCTAAGGGTCATTTCTTCGTGGCTAAGGGTCATTTCCTTCGTGGCTAAGGGTCATTTCCTTCGTGGCTAAGGGTCATTTCTTCGTGGCTAAGGGTCATTTCTTCGTGGCTAAGGGTCAGTTCTTCGTGGCTATAAGGGTCATTTCTTCGTGGCTAAGGGTCATTTCTTCGTGGCTAAGGATCATTTCTTCGTGGCTGGTCATTTCTTCGTGGCTAAGGGTCATTTCTTCGTGGCTAAGGGTCATTTCTTCGTGTTCCGCAAACCTATGAAGCAGCTTTGCGTACTGAGGCTCACTGAGGACTTCAAACAACCAGCACACCCCCAACTCAGAGAATATGCGGGAAGCAGTTGAGTCAGCCTCTAGCACTAGGAGCTCTTGCAAGGAAATGGTGACAAATGTAGGAAAGGCAAGTGCATTGCAGCTCATCTGCAAGTGTCGAAAGAACTGCACAATGAGTGTACGAGAAATCTGGCAATGGGTAGTGCATCAGCCCATACTCCGTCGAAACCCAGTGTACAGCAAAACTGCCATCGTGCGAACTAGTGAGAAGTAGGGCTTGCATCCACATCACGGGCAGCGTGAAGACGCGCAGTGGTTTCGCCCACAGCGAGGGGTTGTACAAGCTTGTCTGTGGCTCGTGTCTTCGCTGGACTGATGTGATGCCTGATTGCCAGACTGCCTTGTCTGAAGCAAGACCCTCGAGCTCTGATAGCGTGACGGTACCACCCATGTGGTACGCCGCTGCGTCCTCCTTCGAGGCCCATGTGAGCAACGTCTGCTTCGGCCCACCTCTGCCTTTAGAATGGTGAACATGCCCTAAACCCTAAACCCTAAACCCTAAACTCTCCCCTTTTCCCGGTATCGAACCTTCCTAGCATTTCCGTCTGGCTTTGCCCGAGGCGCTGCTGCCGCTCTCGGCCTTCTGCCTCGGCCACCTCTGCTTGCGCAGCCTGTAGGGCTGCCTGCAACAGGCTCAAGTTCCCAGCGCAGCAAGGCCCGCGACTTAGGTGACTTTCTAAGGGTAGTTACACATGGTCCCCTGAGTATGGGCACTGAACAGGGTGCCCCTTATCTACCCCTTTTTTACCCTCTAAGGGACCATATTAAGGGCCCAATGAAACTACCCTCAGAGACTCTTGGAAACGCCTGTGCATGCCATGATCGAGCCTCATCTTCTGCAGTGCGCGAGCGGCAGGCCTGACTCACTTGGCTTCATGCTGCAAAGCAGCGAAAGAAGAAAAGTGTGCTGCCTCAGCAGTGTGCACTGCTTGCCCTATTGAAATGTGCGACAGATAACCTCAGATTGACTTCAATAAGCATGCCAAGAGCACACCAAGATGACCCCACCCTAAGACTCCAAGAGTACTCCATGCGCACGGGACCCAGGCAAGAATGCCTTTTTGCACTGTGGGGGGGCAGAACAGCACGAATCAGCCAGACTGTGCCATGTGAGTGCACGGGACCCTAGGTACAAGTGCGGCATGTGCACGGGACCTAGGCGAAAGCACCATTCGAAGCCAAAAGCATGCGAAAACACCTCTAAACTTCCCGCGCATGCCCGCGCCTACGCGAGAGCACGACGCGAACGCCGCTTTTTGGGCAGGTTCAGCAATTTAAACCCTCTTGCCCTGGGCGTTGTAACCCCATAGTGTTGCCAAAAATCACACTTTGAGGTCGAGCTTCACAAGAGCACTGGGAGGGTTGGGGTTGAGGGTGTTGTCAAACGATTCCCCCCCGGTTAACATCAAAACCAAATACGGTCCGCAGAAGTTGTTTAGCGTTGCAGTACGAGGGGGGAGGGGGGACAGAGTACATAATCTTGGACGTCGCAAACCGGCACAGTCCTCTAGCCAAACTGGGCACATGTTCCAGACAATTCTGAAAGCCACGGCCATTGCTGTTTGCAAGATGTGCCTCTAAGTTCTGTGTCACCTTGGCACACTGCTTCTGCACCAGAGCGTGTCCTGAGCTACTGCCGGGAGCTTTGCGGGCGGGATTAGGGTACGAGGCGGGCGATCCACAGACATGAGGCGACCAGTCAAGGCCTGCCCCGAGAGCCCAATACCCCTTAGCTAAGGATAAAAACCCTACATTATATAGGGATCCTTAATATGTGATTTATTATGGTATATTCCTTAATTACGGGATGCTGGGCTCTTTGAGCCTGCCAAGTTCTACCTCCACGCAGCTACCTTGAGGTCAAGAGGCTTGCGGCCTCCTCGCGAGCTTTGCTGCTGGAGTTCAGCCTCAGATTTGGATTATCAGCTTGCGTGCAGATCAGCTGCAGACCTGCTAGGCCTTGATGCCGTATGACTCAGCCAGGTTGTCAAAAACGCCCTCTACTGGCCTGCTCTGCGCAGTTGGTTGTGCAGTCCGATCATGTCGAAACCGTCACTCAAATCTGATGTGCTTTTCATCGCATGTCCTGCACATTCCTGCACCTAACACATCCGACACGTTACCACATGCGATCGCTGCGCTCGAGGCGTGCTTGTAAGCCAACATAATGCACAGATGTGAGCACTTGCATAAAGAATCCTAAAGACCTGCGCCCCGCCAAAAAAACTTTGGGGCTGGGGGCACGAGTCCTAACTGAGTTTTGAGTTGCCTCATGCTCCAAGCTAAGCTTGGCTCTGACTTAGTCTGAACTCCCCGAACTCGTTTGTTTGGAGTTGAACTCCCCTATAAACCCTCAACGCTTATGGACCCATATGGGCATTTCCCCAGATAGGAGAACCCATGATATACCCCTCAATAGTATAATCCTCAGTATGGGTACCCCCCAAAAGGGTAGCCCTATTTTCGGAAACCCCCATATTCCTTCTGAAACCCTCATATTACCTCGAGCCCCTAAAAGCCCAAAGCCTCTCTGCCCAGAGAGCCCAATATCCCTTGATTAAGGAATATATACCTGAAATTAAAAAAAGGATCCCTGTATATAACTTAAAGGTATATATTCCTTGATTGGGTATTGGGCTCTCTGGGTGCAGCCCTGTATACCTTGCCCGCTGCGCACGGCGCTGGCTGGCCGCACCACGCGCTGCGGCCTCGGCGGCCGCACGGGCACATCGCCAAGCCTGGCACAACCGTGTGGGCTTCGGCCCCAGGCTCTGGCGCTGTATTATGGGTATCTCCCAAAAGAGGGGTACCCAAATAGAATAGACCTGAAAGGTACCCCCGAAACGGGTGCCAATATTTTCGGAAACCCCTATACAAGGAGCCCACAAAAGCAAAACAAGCGCAGTGCAGAGACAGAACATGACTGCTATAAGCATCACGACGGCGAGTCTGCAACATGCATCTTGCAACATCTGTACCGTGCGATGCTATTGAGGATTGTAGGACTGCACGTGTTTTGGTGGATTTATAGCGTAAAATTGCCGATGTTTCCTTTCGACCTTGCAACTCGGCCTCGGCGAGCTCCTTCCCGACATCCTCCAATACCTCGAGAGGGGAATTCACGGCAAGTGTGGGTCCGGCTTCTGTACACGACGGACCTGGCTTCAGAAATCTGGTGCTGCTTCTCAGAGAACATGCTTTCGGGGTAGGGTGGAGGCTCGGGACGATTAGGCAGGAGACCCTCCTATTGACGGGCATGCGGTCAAAACAAGTTAAAGGTAACAGCCAGAACGACGTCTCAGCAACTGGGATGCAATGGTGCAGGACACATGTTGCAACGGTGCTCTATCACGACCTATTGCCTGGGCTGCCGACCTTGGCATGGGCCTGTGTAGCTTCCCCACTCTGGCCATGCAAGCCGGATGTCACGGACTTCAGCGTGTCTTTGAGATCTGCAACTGCCTAGCCGAGGCTGCGCACAAAGTTGAGAGGGGGGGGGGGGGGGGGGGCCCCGTATTTTGGTCCCTCAAAGGGTTTTTTAGTGGTTCACATAGCTACGGGTTCATGGTTCATACACCTCAAAGATTTGCCTCTTTTGGGAATTCAGCTGCAGATCGGGGAGGGCTCGGGGAGATCCCTCCGATGCCTGGTTCAGGCGCTCGACGGCCCGAGATCCAGAGACGGACACTTTGGCGACGGCCTGCAGCAGTCCTAGGGTTTAGGGTTTAGGGTTTAGGGTTTAGGGCACAAGCGACAAAAACTTACCACACCAAACCCGTGTGCCTGTCTACCAACCCTCTGTCCCTCCATGCCCTAAACCCAAAACCCTAAACCCGATAAACCCTAAACCCACCTTCTCTGCGGCTTGCTTCTCCTTCTCGGCCGAACGCCGAGCCTGGGAGGGCAACGCGCATTTGTGACTCTCAGTTTGGGATGTTCCCCCTTACACTAGCAGTCCTTAATGGGGATTATAGTAACCCCCCCATATTTAGGGTTTATGGTTTAGGGTACTGACAGTCCTGAATGGGGATTATAGTACCCCCTATTATAATCCCCATGAAGGAGTGTTGGAAAAACGGGGAATATCCCCATTCTCAGCCTTCAAATCTCTCTCCGAGGGTGCTGACACTTCTGAAGCTTCGCAGTAGCAAAAGCATAACTTCAAAATTCAAGATGCCAGCAGCCAACAGCGAAGACAATGTGCTTGGCACCCATACACAATAGAGCGAAAATCCACAAAGCAGACATCATGCAGGGTCTAGGGTTTAGGGCTTAGGGTACATGCCGTGGTTGTGACGGAATCCGATGGAGAACCCTCACATGCTCATATGCACCCTGTCAATCGATAGCAAGCGAGTTCCAAAGTCCCTGAAACTCTAAACCCTTTTTCCGCCCAAAACCTCAGTATCTACTGGTCCCCTAGGCCCCTGAAACCCTAAGCCATTATGCAGCAGGCTTCTGAGGGCTGCGCCTAGCAAACCCTGAAACCCTAAACCCCACCTCCTCCCACCCCACCAAAAGACATGCCCAGGCAACACCTCAGCCGTAAACCCTAAACCCTACCCTAAACCCTGAGAAGCTGAACTGGGACAAGCCGCCGACTGCAAACTACGGAGTGGCGGGGACCCTGGTGGGGCCAAGCCCTGCATGGCCAGCACCATGTCTGTCTGATGCCTTTGGCTCGCGAAGGGCTGAGCGGTTTAGGATTTGCAGGGTTTAGGGTTGAGGGTCAAGGGTTGAGGGTTGTTGAGGGTTGAGGGTTTAGGGTTCAGAGCTGAGTTGTTGCCTGGGCTAGTAGTAGGGATTTAGGTCTATACATTACATGCCCACGTTTTTTTCTGTTGCTTCGAGGCTATCAACCAAGTCGCTCCGCACACCGCGACTCGATCTCGAGCGCTCGGTCCTGGGAAGACATTGGACCAGAGTTTAGGCTTTAGGGTTTAGGGTCTGCCAGCTTCGTGAACATCGTCACCGTGCTTCTGAGACAGAGCCCGCAAGTCTGGAATCCCATATACCCTCCCGCACCATCCCGCACAGGCGTGAAGTGTATGTCGAGCACGATCAGCCGATTGCTGCTACAGTAGCCTTCTGGCTCGATGCTGGAAAAAAATGCGCCATCAACCCCAAGAAGTCCCGAAACCCCAAACCCTAAATCGCTGTGCTGGCTGGGAGCCCACTCTTCCCCGGCGGACGTGCGTGCGCTGCGCGCGGCCTTCCGAAAGTCATTAACCGCACATGGGACCCTCAACCTCGGAGCCTTTTGAAAAACAAACACTGACATGCCATTCTGCGTAAATGCCGACGCCTCAGCGGCCTCAGAGAGGCGTGCAGCAGCCTCTGCGGTGAGTTCTGGTGCATTTTGGGCTCGCTGTGAAAGGTCTTCGGCATCAGGGTAGCTGAACGAACCGCTCAGCGGGGAACGACTCTCTATTTGGGCAATAAAAAAGGTTTAGAGCGTCGGGCTGCTGCTGAGCTTTTTGAAGCGGTAGAAGACGGAGCGCCCCACCAGAAAAAAAAAAAAAAACTCACTTCAAGGAAGCAACTGCGGGCTTTCGAAACCTGTGCAACTGGTCATCCCGCCTTCGAAGAAATATCTTTGATGGGCATGGAAACAGTCTTTGCGTGGCCTTCTGCGCCGCCTTGATCTTGGCGGCTGGCGCTGCTTCAAGGACTGCAGCTTTCTCAAGCTCTGCTTCCACCTGCACAAGGTACGAGGATGGGCTAGTAGCATACCCCTTTGGCCCCTTTATAAGGCACTTTGTAGGGTGCATTCTGGTAATCATAAGCCCTAGTCGCCGCCCTTCAAAAGGCCATTTGTAGGGTTGGTTATGGGAACAAGGCCTTTAGTAGCCCGTCCAGGCATTCGGCTCACGGGTTCTCGGAGCCCTCGAGCTCTTCGGAACATGTGACTTCCTGACCTATAGTTTGAGATGTTCCCCTTATACTTACAAGCCTGAACAGGGATTTTCGTACCTATGTTAATCCCTATCAAGGACTGTTAGTACAAGGGGGAACATCCCAACCTAGTGCTCAAAGGCTTTCTCATAGCTTCGATGCGTCTGTCGGGCTTGGATTTCGGTTTTTTCGCCTCCAACAGGCAGTGCAACATCATCCCGGGCGGCCTGGGAGACCGTGTTCGCCAGCTTCGACTCGGCTTCCTGAAAAGCAGTAAGTTAGCCGAGCGGGGGTAGCTGAATCGAAGATGCCATCTATCTCATCTCGTTGCAAGAGAATTGGGAAGGAGCAGAGGGGCCTTCGATCAGCCTACTCCCGGACGAAAATGAACCCCAAAAGTAGGGTCATATGCGCTTTCTTAAACCTGCGCTGTGCAACTGCCTGAAACGGGAATGTGACAGCGCCATCGCTCCACAACAGCACCATATCACATGAACAGGGCAAAACGCACTATTTGCGACAGCTCGCAACCCTCGTCAGGAGTGACTTCAGACGAGACCAACGCACCAAGCTCGTACACAGACCCTTGAACAAGAGAAACGTCTGCGAGGATCGTGTCCACAGAAATCTGCGAAGCCAAAACATCATACAGCTTATGCTGTGCACTGTTCCACTATGTTTTGTAACCCTATACTCCCTATTAAGGAAACTGAACCATAAACCACATAGGTATATGAAACACAAACCTTGGATGTACCCCGTTATACTACCAGTCCTTCATAGGGATTATAAGAAAGGGTACTATAATCCCTATTAAGGACTGCTAGTATAAGGGGGAACATTCCAAGTTAAGGGGGTACCCCATTTATACCCCAAATAGAGAATCCCCTTAACGGGGGGTACCCCTATTTGCGGAAAACCCCATTTGTTAAGGGGCCTAAGGAGGAACCCCAAGAAGGGACCCTTAATCTTACTCCTTTATATAACCCCTACATATACTTAGATATCTAAGGTAGCCCCTGAAGAGGCCCCAAAGAACCCTAAACCCTAAACCCTAAACCCTAAACCCTAAACCCATCCCGTATCAGGGTCTCTCCTTTGTCCCTTAAATTTGGTCCCCAAAGTTCCCCAACCACCGCGCTTCGGCCTGCAGCGCTGCGGCGCTCTCGCGCGCCTCGGAGGTCCCGGAGGCCACCTGAAGGGGTGAAAATCCTAAAGTCCTAAAATCCTAAACCCTAAATCCCTAAAACCCTAAGACCCTAAAATCCTAAACCCTAAATCCCTAAAACCCGAAGCCCTGAACCCTAAGCCCTGAACCCTGAAACCTGAACCCTAGACTAAACAAGAAACCCTGAGCCCTCATACCCTAATACTCAGCTAGGATGCGAAAGGTGTCGAAGCACTCGGCTTTTGGGGGCGCGGAGCGGCCCAATCAGCATGTTACTTTAAGAAGCGAATCGCTCGAAACACGAAATTTTCCCCTAGCAAAGAACCTTTTAAAGGCATGGAAGCCCTGGCATGGATGCCCTGGCATGGAACACATGCCCAGGGGGCCTTTTCTCATATTAACCCTGGAGCTCCAGGCTTAAAAGACGCTTCGATTCAAGACCCTGAACCTTCTATGACATAGTTCTAGGACGTATTGTTGATCCAACAAGGGACAAGGCAAAGAAGGTCGATCGTGAGCTCCCAAAGAGCTCTCGTGACTTCATTATAACGCTGCTTTTGCACATCTTGCTGCCCGTGACTGATTGCGAGCCTCTGCATCATGCTGATCTCGCTGTCCTTCTGCCTAGGGCGGCAAATGCCAAGGCTTAGAAACGGGGCGCAAGAGGCGAAGAGCAAGAGGTGACCAGGTGCGAAGGGTTCATTTGCGGAGTGACTGGGTCCACGATTGGCTCCCGATGCCCACGAAGCAAAACAATCTTCCGCATCCTCAACCCACCCTGAACCCGAAAGTCGTCCAACTCTACAGCTTCAGGCAGTCCCCCCCCCGGTCATCCCAAGCTGCTCAGGCTTGAGCCTTGACGCGCTATTCAATTTTTATGCTGGGCTACGCCGGACTTCTGAGAATACAAGCCTTGGCAGCACGTAGATTCCGTAGATGTATGCACGGCCTTCACATCTTCGACCCCTATTTACCCCAGCCCAGTGAACCCTGAAAGTCCTAGGCCCTTGGCTTTTGTTAAGCTTGAACTTGAACCCTCAAGGCCCCAGCAACTTGCACTCTAAACTCCCAAAGATCAATCGATTCCCGCAGCCTCTGCGAGGCGCTTTGCAGAGACTTCGAAGCACTGATTGCTCTTCTCCTTGGCTAAGCTACCTATCCGTGTAGCGTGGAGCTCTCAGGGCCCTCTCGGGGGAAATGGGCTGCTGTGCAGGTTTCAGCGTTGCGCTCTTCTCTTGCGCAGTCACAGGACCCCGGCTCATCTGACTGCTTGAGCGAGAAACCTTTGAGAACCCGAAACCTGTATCACAATAGTATTGCAATTACAAGATTTACACCACTCTCCAGTTGTGAGGCAACTTCGAATTTGAAGTCCATCGGATTCTGGAGTCGTGCGGGGCTTAGAACATTTCACATGAAGCTTGGGAACGTCAGCGTGCCCCAGAATGCACTAAAACGTCGCTTACTGCCAAGTTGCTTGCCTCTTACATGGGGACGTTCCCCCTTATACCAACAGTCCTTAATCGGGATTATAATAAGGGGTACTATAATTCCTATTGAGGACTGTTAGTAGATGGGGGAACCTCCTAACTCTTACCCTTAAGCGGCATCGAAAAGCTACATCAAACAGCAAACTCACCAAAGAAGCCCAACAAGAAGCCACAAAGGAAGGCCAGGCTTCGGCCTCTTTTTCCACCAAGCCTTCTTGTCTTTTGGCCTGCGCCAGCATCGCCTCCAGCATTGCCGGCATGTGGAATTGTATGGGTACCGGTGGATGCAGCTGGAGGCTGGAGGAACCAAAGATGTGGGCAGATGTGGGCATGACCGGGTGTGCCAGTGTACCTGAAGCTAGAAGTTTGGCGAGGTCTTCAAAACCGACCCGGGAAGAAACAAAAGACAACACGACACGGCTACACGTAGACATGCCTGCACCAAACCCTAAGCCACCAGAGCCACAAACAGAGTGCCTGCGCCCTCTTGAGGCGCTCGGATGCAGAAGATCGGGCCGAGGTGGCACTTTTGATCTCGGCCTCGCAGTCTGACGGAATCTAGGTTTAGGGGTTGAGGCATCTTGTGTCCTTACGTCTTACTCAGGCTGTTCCGGGCATGTTGGGAGCCTCCGGACTTGAGCCTGCGGGGAGGCTTACGGAAGGGAAGCCCCTCAAGTCTCTGCTCTTTTGGAGGCCATGGGACAGTGTGTTGGACCCCCCTGCCACCTGCTTGTGCGACCTAGAAGGTTCCCAGGTAGCCTACAAACAACAAGGTTTTGGGTGTTTGAACGAGTTAGAATCCCGTGTGAAAGAGCAAATGAATGATACGGCCGTGCATTTACTGTATTATTAGGCCGTAAACACTATTATTACTCTCTCCCTTTCCTATAGACCCGGCCCACATTGAGGCTTCCTTCACGCCCTGTAAATCTTAACATGTGATCTGTAAGAAAGCCGCATTATTAATATCTTTCCCCACAGTTATAGTATTACAAGCCTGTTCACGGGTGCTTCGCTTACAAGATTAAAGAGGTGCGTGAATACACTTCTTTTAACCAGTGCGTCTTGGAGATGATAAATGTTATGATCAAAGGTTTGGATTGCAAATGAAATTACTGTGTCAGCGGGCTTTTCCTTATCCTCGCGGAATCATAAGTAAGTCTTTTGTTTGTTGAAGGGCGATGATGCACGATGATACCAGGTGCACAGGAAGGTGAAGAGTCCCGTCAGGAGTGTCCACAGACATGTTCAGGGCGACTTTTGAATGAGTTCGAAGGGCCTATGCTTCTGAAACAAAGCCAACTCTGAGCCTTCGGTTGTTGAAGCCTTCGGGAGAGGAGGCCCTACAAGGAGGGGCCCCCTTGCTATACTAACTGCAGTTCAGGGACTTATTTAACATAATTTCGGATCCTTATAACCCAACTTAGGGTCCTTAGAAGTCTACTTCCATCTAGGGGGGGCCCCTCCCTGTAGGTTCGCGTGAAGTGACCGAGCCAAGGAGCCGCTGCTTTTTCCAGCTGCTGCTGCGCCGTTGACAGGGAGCCTTCCTTCAGAAGAGAGGGCAAACTTGGGATGTTCCCCCTTCTACTAACAGTATACTAACAGTCCTTAGTGATTATAGTAGGGGTAGTAGGGGGTACTATGATCCCTACTAAGGACTGTTAGTATAAGGCGGAACATCTCAAGGTCGAACTGTCAATCGGGCAAAGTCAAGCTGGCCGGGATGGCTTCCTATTTTTCGGTTGGAGCCCGATTATGCCCGATTCCGAAGCACGTGACTGGCCTGGGTGTTCACAAACAGAAGAAGTCGGCCATTGGTTAGCAAGGTGAGCTAAAAAGGCACTGAAAGAGTTGGCTTTTGGTTCAGGATCTCGGGTTAATTCATTGAGTCTCTTCCAACTGGGGCAAGCCAGGCGGCCCAACTCAGTCAAAACACTCAGCGGCTTTACCCATCCACGTCCAGGCAGTATAGTCACCCGAAGATAGCAGAGAGCGTATGGAGCTGACTTGTACGACATTGCTAACATTGCAAGGCCAAAAACTAGAGGAGTAGCAAAGACGAATGACCAAGGACTTATCATGGTCCCACGGGCACGCAGCTTCTTATCCCCCCTCGGAAATGCCCAGTCCTCAGGTCATGTTTTCAAGCGCTGGTGCTGGTGAAAGGGCAATGGCTGAAGTTTTTCCATGCAGGTGCCAGATAGCATCATGCCCCGGCTCATGGTTTCACTGGTTTCACGTCATTTCGTCCAGTCTTGACCGTTCCAAGCTAGCGGAGCGGAGTGCCGAAAGACTTCTGAAATTGTCTCGCTGGCGATGTGCTGTGGCGTGTGTGCAGTAGGAATACGCGGGCCATGCGTGATGCGTGCAAAGGCAGCCAAAACCTTCTGTCACGCTGCACGGCACAGTTTCAACAAAAGTCTGCTGCTGGTCTAGAGCTGGCAGTTCAATGGTGCAGGAAGCTGGTGAAAAAGAAACAGAAAAAAAGAAGAAAACTCCAAGGAAACTGCTGCCCTGCCTTGGCCAACCGCGCCGCAGCCGCTTTCCCAGCTGCATCCTCCGCGATCTTGAGCTTGGCCTTCATGAGCCTGTTGGTCTTGCCAGCATGGGCTACTGGGCCTGAGAATCCCCCTAAACAACCCTGCAAAGGGCCTGTTTAAGGGGTTATAGGGTATATCCTCGCCCATGCAGGTAGGGCCTTTAGGGTTCTTTGTGCAGTTGCAACACCCCTCCCTCAAATTTCTGCCACCCCCCCCCCCCCCCCATACATCCAGCGTCAGGGTCTCCTCACTTCGGGCGCTGCACCAGCAAGCTCGTCGTCCTTTCGGGCTACTCCGACATTGGACGTGTTCGGGAGAGGCTCTGAAGTTTCAAGTTTCAAGTTGAAGCAATCATGAAGAGGTCGGGTCTAGCGGTTCCTGTCACCGCGACAGATCCGAGGACAAGAAGCGGATTCTGAGTGTGTCGCTGCAGGTCCTGCTCGCCTTGGAGGGTGCTGTAAAGGAAGGAAAAGCTGCTGAGCCCCACCTTGCAAGGAGTTGCGCGGCAGTGGATCTGGAACTGTAACTTCGCCAGAGTCCCATTGTTGCGACGGCCTCGCATCATAAGTCATGCAGCCAAAGCACGGCCGGACCCGCTTTCAGCCACTCTTCGGGAGCATCGCACTGTGCCGTGCAATCCTGAGCCCCAGCATTTTTTAGGACATGTGCGGAAGGGAGCCGCAGCCTACACATTGAATGCGGAAGGCATGATCTACGGGCCCAATGTAGGCCATATCCTTTCACCCTTTGGTCGCTGAACTCGAAGTGCCAAAGCGGCCCCAGCAGCTACTGTGCATCTTCTCATGTCGGAAGGTATCCCAGGAACTGCACGAAGCATATGAGGGTCAACCCCGATTCGTAACAACCACGCGGCCGCGGATCTTCTATGCCGTGCTGATGCCGTAGCAGTGCACGTGTCTCGCCATGCACAGGATCTGTCCACTCGAAGAGGCCATGGATCTCCTCGGCGGTGAAATACCTTCAGCACAAAAAGCTGTCAAACAAGGCGACGTCCCACATCTTCGCTAAGTCCCCTTACAACACAGAGACCCAGTGGAAACTTTGAAGGAAGCCCTGCTCAATTTGCAGAAATAGGGGTACCCTATTGGGGTCTGTAATATCAGGGAATTCTCCGATTCTGCTAAGTTACTATTTGGGGGACTATATTAGGGGTCCCCTATTGGCGCAGTGGGCTGCACCGGGAGAGATTCCACAGCCTGAAACTTCGAGATCCGCCATGGTGCCGCTGCTGCTGCTTTGTCTCCAGAGCTGTTTTGGTCCTCAACGATCAGACTTCGAGCGTGCTGCAGTGCATACTGGCAAGCCTTCAGCCTCAAACCTCTAAAGCATTCAAAAACTATACAGACAGGGCACAGACCCATCTTGAAGACCTGGAGCCGGAACATCTTGTCCTCGATGAGGCCACTCCTTGTGCGATGTGTGGATCGTCTGACTCGTCTTTTTCGAGAGCTTGTTGATGCTTGGGTGTCGGGACTTTTTTGGTGTCGTTTTGGGCAATGTAGGGTTACTACTGCGGAGTCTCGGTACAAAGCGTCATGAGTTGGGCTACGCAGATCTTGCGCATGTCCACGTTTTCGGCTGCATCACGCTGGGGACTCGATCGTTGGTGGAGTTGATCTCAAGTGGAGCCTTGTCCTTCCAAGTTGCCTTCATGGGGGCTGGGAGCTATAAGCTATCGCCCATCTTGCGAACCAGAGTGAGTATCCGAGTATCGCGCAGCACGGGTTAAAAGCTTCGGCTCTGCTGCACACTTCGTGACCTGCATGGCACCATTGAAGTTGAAGCTCTTCCAGGCGGGGTTGATCTAACCTTTTCCCCCCTTAGCACTTAAAGGCACATCTCAATCTACATACGATAGACACCGTGCCTGTACGCAGTAGATCATCCTCCATTTTGTCGAGGCTTCTCAGCCAATGGTTAGGGGTATTGGCGGTCAAGTCTCATTACCAGTCTGTACGTCTTCACCTCCCGGTCCTGTCCTCGCAGCGCGTGATGCCGCATGCACAGGGTGGGAAGGTATTCGGCATAAGCTCGGGTTGGCAGTTTACAATCTCACTTTTGGGCATCAAAAACTTCAAGCCCCTCAAGCCCCCGTGTGCATCTCAACAACTGCTTCTCAGCCTTGACGCCTTTTGAGGCGAAGAGCGCACGTCCTGAAGCCTTATGAGAATAGTGCCCCTCTGAAAGTCGGCGTCCTATGCGGTGTGCTCGATCGACAGCTTGCATGTCGACGGCGGGGTTCCTGGCTACCAGAAGCCGAAGTTGGGTGGACTTTGTGCATCACAACGCCTGCCGGAGTCCATATTGAGGCACTCCCTGCCTTATCGCATCAAGAAAGAGATGCACAAATTCTTTCAGTCCAATGCGAAGGCGTACACGTTGCCCATCCTCCCGAATATAGTCCATTAGGCCCTGTATAGGCACGAAGATCGAGATTCCCAGACCTCTTTACCCCTCCACTATTTTCCACAAACAGCCATGTGCTGGCCGACTTCTTCCTTTGGGTTACAAGGGGATTCTATTACCCCAAAAAGGTTAAAAGGTTACCTACTCTACTACTAAGACTTTGCATGCCCAAGCTCCAAGCAGGGTCGAGGATGATCACTCGATCCGCCGATGTCAAGTTCAAGCCATAGCCGCCCACTTTCGTTGTCCTTGGACTGGCATCCTACTAACCCTAATCCCTACAAACCCTCTCTCTCTCTCTCTCTCGCAGACTCGGGAATCCGTCAGCTGCCGTCTGCATCCCTACAAACCCTGAACCCTGTAAACCCTAAACCCTCAAGGGTTTCGGGTTTATGGATCTGCACACATGTGTGAAGGTGGCGACTAGGCGTTCGACTCTCGGACGCTGGTGTCTTTTAGCTCCTTGAAGGTCCTGATAGCAATAGCGAAGAACCTCAGAGTAATTGTGTCAATAGAAGCCGCTTCCCGTCTGCAAGAAGGATGGACCGTAGATGTATCTATAGGTCAGCCATCATGCTCGAAGAACGCGCGTTGATGCCACTGCCACCATCAGCTGCAAAACTACTAAGTGCTGCTGCTCTATAGAGACAAGCTGTCATGCCCTCGTGGCAGGTGTGGGCGTGTCGCGTGCAATCCAGTGTCCCATGAGCTCGGCCCCCTGCCCCTTTTCCGGCCCCATTCCCCCGCCTGCAGCAGGGATCTGTGGATAATTCTATATTGGGGTGGGAAGTCATGATAAAGCGCTTCAAGATTGCGACGACCACTGTGACTGCCGCGAAGACGAATGCTCCATGCAACTAGGTGCGCGGCGCACATCTCGCCGTGCGTTTTCGTGCAGAGATTGAAAATTAAGATGGCTGGAATTTGCAAAAAATGGTGCTATTTACAAGGTACTCGGCGTCCTGAGAGGTGGGAGCGCGTTATAAACGGCACTCTAAGGGGGAAACACGTATTTTAGTGTTTTCGCCTAGGGAATTCACTCCCTTTAAGGAGTTCTGAAATGCCTAAAACTACTTTCCGTTTTCAAGGATTTTAGGGCTTTCAGGGGTTTAGAGTTTAGGGGCTTAGGGATGTTTTAAGGTGTAGGGCTTTATAGGAAAAGTTGCTTGAGGATTCTGGGGCAGTAGGATTTCCGGAATCAGGTTTTGGGAAAACCTCAACGCAGAACCTCAAACCCAGAGACCTCGACCCTAAGCCCCACATCCTCAATCCTCAGTCCTAGCCCTAAACCCTGGGACAAAGCAGAGCCGTAAGTACCCTTAAACCCCCTAAGCCCTATACACCCTAAACCCTAAACCCTAACCCCCCCCAAGCCCATAGGGCGGATTTAGCAAGTCGGAGGGCTACGGTTTAAGTCTTAGCATCTGCAGAGTTGCCAGAGGCCTAAACCCCGAAGCCCAACATCAAGGCTAAACTCCAAGCCCCAAACCCTGCAAACTGGAGCACTAAATGACTGAGGACATGCTGGCAAGTTGCAATAGGGGGGGCGGATTATCCCCCCCCCCCCCCCACCCCCCCCCAGCCACCCCACCCAAGAAACCGAAGGAAACCACGCGGCGAGATACGCGCCGCGCTCCAACTACTCCTGCTGCTGAAGGCTACAGAGTAGGCTGAGTAAACGCTTTCTGCAGACGTAGTCTCAGCAGCATGCAGGTGTAGGACTGCGGCTGCGTTTGAAAGAGACGTACTCGCTCGTTCCGAGCCTTGCAGGGTCAGGGCTCGTCCGAAGTTGATCGCTTCAAACACCGCGGAAAACGAGGGGGGTTTAGGGTTTAAAAGTCTAGGGGGTTAGGAGTTCAGGGCTTAGGGGTTTAGGGTTTGAGGGTTTAGGGCTTCCGTATGGTTCAAACTGACTTCATTCGACTCCGCTGTTCCGGTACAGGCGGAACAGCACAGAAACAAATCAAGCGCTTGGCTGGTCTTGCAGCAGCTCTAAAGCCAGGCCAGCGCATGAGCTTTTGGAACCCCAACCGTGGTTCCTCCACTGCTTCGCTTCCCAAGCGACGCCGTAGGGCGAAAGCTTCAAGGAGCTAAGGCCCCCGCCCTGCTTGCTACATGTTAGCTTCGCAACCGGGCCAGAGAATCGGTGCCAGCTAGACCCTCGCCCCCAGCCCAAAATCAGCCACAACCCTGTGTTTAGGGTTTAGGGCTCTTCCCCGGCCGCGATCTCCGTCTGGCCGTCGATGCGAAGGTACTTGATCTTCTGTTTCCGGAGGATGCAGATCTCTACCTCAGTCCAGGCACGAGGAAGGGATGGAGCTAAGCTCTACTGTCTTGTGGTCCCCACACACTCAGCAAAAAAATTGAGCGGACAAACCATCCCCAGAGAGCTCACTACCGCCTTAATTAAGGAATATACCTTAAAATTATACTCTGGATCCTTAGTAGGATTTAAGGGTATATTCCTTAATTGAGGGATATTAAGGGCTCTTTGGGTCTCATGTACATGCCCGGCCGCAAGGTCCATCATGCGTATACCTTGCGAGAAGATCAGTGTCCGATGCCCACCAGACTCCAGCGTAGGCAGCCTCAGTTTCGTGAATACTTCCACCTAGGGTGTCTTGATGTGGGCCTCGAAATACACGGAGCCTCTTGTTTTCTTGACATCCATTCGAACCTTGCGGGGGGGGGGGGGGGGGGGGGGGGGGGGTTCATAAATCCGGCAAACCATGGTCCTAATAGGCCTGGCCGAGGTTGCCGATCCCCTCCAAAAAAAACCCTCCAGATTTGCCCAAACCCTGCAAACAGTGCCAAAACGATTCCGAACCCAAGAAAACCCTCCCAAGCCAAGGAGGTCCCAACGGCAAAAAAAGTAACCAAACAAGGGGCTCAGACTTCCTCAGATCTGAGACACGAGCCCCTCATTTTCTAAAACTAAAAGCTTGAGCCTCTAATTTTGTCAAACCCAATCGCCTCTGAACAGATCTATCTTATCCAGTAACGTCACTGTAGAAATAGATGTGTGAAACTATATATGCATATGTATATGTCTGTGTATGTAATGTATATGTGTGTATACGTTTATGTATGCATGTATGTATGTATATGATAGTTGGCCAAAAGACATGCTGCCAAAAGAACCCACTTCCCCCTTAAACCATAGGAACCCTAAGTAGTTTCCGGAGAAGGACCTTTACATCAGCCCCCCCCCCCCCCCCCCATACGGCATACAAGGATGAGTAAACCCTAAACCCTAAACCCTACATAAACCCTAAACCCTAAACCGTAAACTCTAAACCCTAAACCCCCGTATTACATCCCGGGAGCAAAGCTGCCAAGCACTTGAGTTTCGCACTCTGCGAGATCATCGCATCAACGCTTCCCTTGAGGTTCCTGCTCAGTGCCAGGCAGCCAGGATGGGCCATTACTAAGGTCTAACAGAAGCCATTATACCCTATAACCCCCTCAAGAAGGACCTTTATAGGCTTGATTGTGGGGATCATAAGGCTTAATAGCCCATCCTGGAAGGCACCCGTTTTCAGGTTCTGTCCATGGCTAGACGTTGCCGTAAATTTGTGGCAGTCGGTGGGGACCTCTCACAAGCATTGGAGAAAATAGCTGATCATTCGTGAGCAGAACATAAGTTGGGGCAGATGTGTCCATGCTGTGCAGCATGATGATGACGACTATGGCTACGGCTATGATTGTGCAGTCTGTCAGGCTACGACTGCTGTTCCGAAGAGGCCGCGTCAAAAGTGCATCCCACCCAATTTGCACCAACTTCGTGCTGCACTCCCTCTGGCGCTGCCCTCTCGACGAACCCGACGTGTAGGGTTGAGAGGGTTAACCCTAAACCCTAAACCCTAAACCCTAAACCCTATAAACCCTGAACCCTAAGCCCTGAAATGGCCCCGCACCAAGTTCCAGACCGGGAAGGCCTCAACATGCGCTCAACAGCTTTTCCAGGCTGCGGGTCCTCAAGAGCCAAGATATTGGGGGGCAATAAGAACTGAAATTTCTATGGGTTGTTAGGGCATGAGACGGATTAAAACCCATACTGTAGAAGTATAGATGCATTCGAAATCCCCACCCCTCAGTGGCAAGCTTGGTAGCATGTACTTGGAAGGCCTCTGTGAATCAGTGAGATACACGACTCAGAGCAGATCCAAGGGGCGCGAACGAGAGGTCGTCGGTTCATTAAAAAAACTGCATGAAGGCTCCATTCAAACAACAAGGGGGTTTGGGTTTAAACCAAACACCACAAACTCCCGAAATCCCTTTCGGTGCACCTCTTGGATGGCCCTCAAACAAACACTCTGAAAAATATTCCTGAATATGATCCGTTTAAACCATATAACCTAGCTAGACATATGAAATATCCCAAAGGACCCAAAAGCGCCGAACCCATCGGGAGGCCTGGGCAACGTCGCCCTCCTCTTCGCCGGGCTCCAGGGGTAGCGGCTCTGGCTCCGCGGGGCCCTTCCGATTTGTCTGGTAGGGTTTCATGTCTATGGGGTCTTTGTAAGGTGTTAGGGTTTGGGGAATCGCCTCGGAATAATGTGTACAGGGTTTAGGGTCGAGGGGTTGAAGGCGTATGGATGTTTAAGTGTAGGGCTGCAGGGCTTCGGCCAATTTTGAGGGTTGTTCTTGCCGCCTACAGCCTCAAACCGGTTTAGGGATTACAGGAGGTACAAGTAGACTTTGGGCAGAGGTCCTTCGCTGAGTGGGGCAGTGAGTGTTTTCAGGGCTTGAGATTTACGTTTTCAGGCCCTTCTTGCCCAGAACAGACTACAGGCTTACTTGCTGAACTGGCCGCTTAGAGGAGGCTTTCGGAATGCGGTTGATTTTTTGGGCGGAGAGGAAGATAAAGGCGATAGGGGAGCAACATGGCGTTACATTTTGCCATTCGCGCTTGGAGGTTCTGGGTTGATCGGGTTTTGCAGTCTGAAAGTTTAGGGTTGAGAGTGCCGAGAAGGCGCTGCTTAACAGAGAGCTGACAGGTATCAGGAGTCGAACAAGGCTTCTGCTGCAGTTTGTCAAGAAATATGGATATTGCACTCCATTCCGCCTTTGCCCTTCACGCCTGTTCGCGCACGCTCCTAACTTAAGCACCCTTTTGTGAGCACGGACTGAGGAAGCCAGCATAAAAACCTTAAACCTTAAACCCTAAACCCTAAATCCTAAACCCTAAACCCTAAGCCCTAAGCCCTAAACCCAGGCAAACCCTGAAAGCCGGGCTTGCCTTGACTCGCTTCCCTGGCCGTGCCTTTGGCAGGATACATTGGCATGCTCCCCATCGGGATTCATGATAAGGGGGTACTCTAATCCCTATTAACGACTGTTAGTACCCTAAACCCTAAACCCTAAACCCCTTAAACCCTATGTTAGTATGAGGGGGAACATCCCAAAGGATACATCTCAAGACTGCAACACGTGGCTCTTGTCATGCGTGGCCACAGCCAAGTCGCCATGCGCGCCAGGTCTGCAGGCTCCAGGAGGCCCTGGAGCAGCTTGGGTTGAGGGGTTAGGGTTTAGGGTTTAGGGTTTAGGGTTTAGGGTTTAGGGTTTAGGGTTTAGGGTTTAGGGTTTAGGGTTTAGGGTTTAGGGATGGGAGTTTTAAGGCAGCTACTGGGAGGCTTTGGACATTGGAGTCCGTCGGAGCTTCTCAAGCTACCAGGGGATGGAGCAGGATCGCGGATTAGTTAACAATGTCCATTGTAGCAGTCCCTAAACCACATAATTGCCGAACAAAAACCCACCCCCCAAAACCCTAAACCCCAAACCCTAAACCCCAAACCTTCGCCCCGAAATGCGAGTTGCTTACTAGCTTGCGGCCTCCCCTGCTGTTGCGAGCGCTCGCTGCCAGGCATCGGGCGACGGCAGCGCCAAGGCGGGGTGGTTGCAAAGCCGCTTCCTGACCGATGCCAAGAGGGCGGAGTCTCCCTGTTTGATAAACCCTATAAACCCTATAAACTCTAAAAACCCTAAAATCCTGTAAACCCAAGAGGAACCCTGCAAACCCCATAAACCCTATGAACCCTATAAACCCTAAAGGCCCTAGCCCCTAAGAGCTCAAGAGGGTTCAGATTAAGAAGGCACTTGGAGGTTCATGTGTAGTTTTCAGTGGGGTTATTCATACGTTATTCGTATAGTTATCAGACCCCGCAGCTGTGCAAGCACAAAAGTGTGTTTTGGGTCTGGCGATGGGAGCTGCTGAGGGTGGAGCTGTCACTCCAACATGCTGTTGGTCGCGCCAAGGAAACAAAAACATCCACCTTTGATGTTGGCGTGTTTTTTCCTAGACCACAGTGACTACTCCGAACCGCCTGGCTCCAAATCCACCGATATCCACTTTCCGCGGCTCAATATTTCTAAGCACCTAAGGCTGCCGGGAATCAGCAGCCCAATGGCGCGGAAGACTTCAACTCCCAGCTTGCTCTTGCCTGACAGCGCAAGGATTGTTCCCCTCTCGCAGCTGGACAACCCAAGGCGTCGAACCAAGACGACTCCATGCTATCTACAGTACTACAGCATGTGCCGATGATAAAGGCAGCATGTTGATCATGTTCTGTGTCGACTCTTTGTCCCATGCCGATAATTGCAACCAGGGTGCTGTTTGCTTCGTGGATGATTTCACTTGTTTCCAAGGCCTTCTGATAGATCCGGACTTGGTCTTTCGAGGGCACCAGCCACACAACAAACCTGAGCCAATCGAGCCCGACAGATTGTGCACAGACCGCTGGCAGCCTGTTGCAAACAAAGCAAGGTCTCTGCATGAGGCTCCCTAAACCCTAAGCCCTAAACCCTAAACCCATTCCAGAAATTTCGAGTGGCTCTGTCCGAGGCGGCAAAGGCTTTGTCAGCGCTGATGCGATGGCTTCGGTGCTACCTCCTGCTTCCGGTTGTCCTGAGGAGCGGTGCTGCGCAGAGCCAAAGCTACCTTACTAAGAACCAGTGCTGTGCAAGCTTCCACAAACGACCCATCGATGCAGTGTGTCCTACTTGAATATAACTAGATAGCACCGGGGGTTAGCATGAAGAAAAGCCCCTTGCCCCATGTCTTCCCCGCAGACTTGCATCAGGGCTGCTGTAGCCCATCATGCCGACGCGATCTTTGGTGCGACGCAAAAGATGCGGCCTGTTCCACGAACGTGAGGCGGCGCACAGGCTGGCTTCCGCAGTTCACTCACATAATGACAGCATCCCCAAGTCACTATGGAACCGCTCGCCAAATCTAGCTGCTAGACTCACTGTTGCGACACCCTCAACCATTTCGCAAGATTGTCAAGGCTGCCCTCCCTTTTAATGTTTTTGACAAAGAGAAAGCGACAGAGAGAGAGAGAGAGAGAGAGCGAGAGAGAGAGAGCGAGAGAGAGCGAGAGAGAGAGAGAGAGCGAGCGAGAGCACACACTGACAATAAGACAATTATTGATGCTTTGGAATCCCCGTGTCGAACGACCATACCACTCAAAGGCTCAGCCGAGGCTTCAGGGCCGCAGAACTTCAACCCAACCCTTCACCACTCAGGTCTCAACTGCTGCCTCTTGGGCTGTCCAGGCAGTTTTCTTTTTTTTTGTGTTGGTGGGGAGGGGGGGGGGAGGGAGGGAGGAGGGAAACATATTCAACTTATTAAATTAGGGCCTTTGGGAATCCAACATCATTGGGCTGAGGAGCAAGGGATTGCAACACGTTTATTTGCTTATGATTTGCCCAAAACCAGGCAGCCTAAAGAGCTTTGTTGCATCTTCTCTCAGCCTTAGCATCCAGGATTACTAGTT
The DNA here is from genome assembly GCA_905221605.1 of Symbiodinium natans. Classification (NCBI taxonomy): domain Eukaryota; class Dinophyceae; order Suessiales; family Symbiodiniaceae; genus Symbiodinium; species Symbiodinium natans. The sequence goes on from CAJNDS010000957.1 coordinate 126,762, forward strand.
TTAACGCTAACGCCCCAAAAGCAAACATTCATCAGCCCTTGAAGACAAGCACCTCACGAGCGCCCAGAGCTGCTCGCACAAGTGCTTCCTTGGACAAAAGGTCGAGTGCTCGCAGCTTCAGTAGGGACCAGTTCGGTTTCGACACTGCATTACTCACATCGTGTGTGCCACCCACGCCACAGTACTGCAGCAGTCAAGTCGAAGCTAGCAGTTGCAGGACTGTTCGAAGTTGCTTTTTCCATACCCTGCCGTGCCTATAGGACTTACAGTACTTGAGCACCACTCAATCTGGGAGTCTCTGTTGTGTGCCTGGATTTGCCCTTTGCTGAGCGCACGAAGAAACGATCTCCCTGCCGAACGATCACACAAAACTTGGTACAACGACTGGCCCCCGTGATGCCCCGTAATAAATCAATATAGGGGCCCGCGTACTTAGAATAGCGTTCTGGGGGTTATTCTGGTACAATTACGAAGGGGCCATTAAGGGAATATCATTGCCTATTTTTGACAACTAGCCAAGGCAAGCGTCTTGAGCGCGACCGCCGAAGGCGATGCATCTCGGACGCTGCCTTTCCTCACGGTTCACGGAATCGCGACGGATATTCTGTCTCCGGATGCTACTAAACAATGAGGTTGCTTTAACAACTAGCCTGTAGAAAGAACAAGTCTGCTACAGTCCGTGCAGCACAAAGATGGTCGTGCGATGTAATGTAATGTTAAAAACCTGCGATGCTTTGCAGCCCGCTGCAGGTTTAGCCGGTTTAGGGCTTAGATTTGGGCATTCCCAGATTCGGCCTTATCCAGGGCATTATCAGGAGCTAGGCTCCCAAAGCTGGACTCCTTGACGTCTCGCCTTTGGCTGCATTCTACCCCACTCAGACTTGGAGCTCCACTCCTCCACCCCAGTCCGGCCAATGACCCACTTGGGTTTAGGGTTTAGGGTTTAGGGTTTAGGGTTTAGGGTTAGGGGGGGTGCAGGGGGGTGAGGGTTTGGAACGAAGCCTGGGGAGGGAGCCCACAGTAAGCTGGCTCGGGGCATAAGGCTCGCTAAGACTTCGGCTTTTCTATCCGAAAACGGAAGGGAAAACACCAAGCCTCGGGCCGCAAGCCCTAAAGCTATAAGCCTGCTTTGGCCTCTATTTTTACCTTCTTATTCGCGCCAGGGGGATCTCAACTAAGCTTGCCAACCGATTCCTTGCCGGAGGAAACAAGAGCTGCAACTTCAACTCGACAAACGAATCATGTGGGGTGCCCGCGGACCCCCTTGGCCCACAGCCTCCCCACCAAATTCCACAAAATACACAACTTCGTGGCCCCACTACGGTTCTCTCGTGGTAAGTCCCAGCAGCTCAATGGGGTCGTTGAAGCGCTTGGTGAAGGTCGCATGGTTTCCCAACAATCCAGGCTGGGCAAAGTCCATCAAGGCCCAGAGGTCTTGCAAAGCGTTCTGGACCTCGGTCAGAATCTAAGGGTTCATGTACCAAAAAAGGAAGACTTCAAACAATATCGACCAGAGCACACTAGATTGGGCCACAAGAGCCCTGAATGCATGTTCCACAAGACTCAAGCTTCAGCCAACCCGACATTCGATCGAATCCCAGGGGCTGGTGTGCCGGTCAGGAGGATGCGGCAGTCGGCCTTTAGACGTCTCACTGCCTTGCCCAGGAGTGTGGAGATCGTCCGCATGACGTGTGCCTCGTCGCAGATCACCTCTGCTGACACGGAAGTGGAAGGCTACTGGAATCACTTGCCTAGGCAGGTTCGTCCGATCGGTACCTGAAACCTCACCTTTCCATGAACTAAGCCACCCCTTGCTTGGTAGCTCAGTGACCATCTTAGAATAAGGGCACCCGTTTTGGGGTTGGTCATTCTTTTTTAAAGGGAGCCCAGAACCAACAAAAGGGTAAAGGGTGCCACTAAACCCTAAACCCTAAACCCTGAACCCTGAACCCTAAACCTTAAACCCTAAACCCTAAACCCTATTGGGTGCGGGGCGAGTGGCAAGATCCCAGGGTTTCGTCCATGCTGCAGCGCCCACGCCTCGGGCGCGTTTCCTTGACAAGACGAAGGAGAGCAAGAAGGCGGGGCAAGAAAGCATGCCCTAAACCCTAAACCCTAAAGCCTAAACCCTAAACCCTAAACCCTAAACCGCATGTTTTGTGAGAGAGAGGGCTCTTGCAGAGACCCGAGGCCCAGTCTCAGATAGAATGATGTTTGGGAGCCGTGGGCAAAGTGGGCAAAGTGATAAGCTACGTGCCACGACACGTCCTTAGCTTGCCTCGGAGCTCAAAAACCAACACTTTCTTAAATCCAGAATTCAAGAACCTGGCTAAGTGGAGGAACAAGGGTTTTGCCAGTCTTGCGCGCTTGGTAGCCTTGGGCGACCTCTTGAGGCCAAGCGGCCCCGCTGGCCGTCGTTCAGACTTGCTGAGCCAGGTGCCTTCGGCATCCTTCCGGGCAAGCTCACCGGGCAAACATGGGCCGCGAGAATCGAGCACCCCAGTCCCCGAATTCAGTGCAGCTTGGGCTTGTCGTAGCAAGGAGGTCATCAGAGTTCAGCTGGGTTGTCTGAAGGCCGGTTTCAGTTTGACAGCTTTAAGCGGCTTTGCAAATCTGAAGCCCCTAACATCTTCATGTGCAAGTATGGACACGCTTTAGGTGTGCGCACACCTGGGCTGTGCGGCTGTGGGTGTTTCGAGACGCCTTTAGGTTTCGGATGCTGTCGGGAGGGTCGGCCAGACGATGCCTCCGATCCAACCATCTCCGACTCCCCCCCCCCCCCCTCCTGCAAGCTGACTGCTCTAACATCCTGGACACTGCGCCATGCCATGTACTGTAAGTGCAAACCAGAGCTGCCAGTTGCTGGCTTGTCCAAACTTCATCTTGCTCCGCCCAACATCCAAGCCAAACCCTACAACCCCTCTAACCCTGCCATTTTCTGTGCTGCCTCGAATGACCCAGCCTTGCAAACCTTTCTCCTACCCCTCCGCTCCCCCACACACCACCCCACCCCACCCCACCCCACCCCCCCCCCAAACCCCCCCAAAAAAAAAAAAAACAATTGGCCTCTGCCAGGTCGACCATGCCCAGTTTCTCATCTTCGTTCCTCCAACGCCAACTTCGGCAACTTCGAAGCCGCCAAACCAAAACACAATGCAGCACACCTTCCACGCAAAACGCACTCAATTGCCCGCAAGCGGCTTAATGATGGCATACGATGTGAGCAGTACTCCCCCTCGTGCTCGCGCCACTGCACGGAGGGCCCGCGCCCGATGCGTAGGCGACCCGTGGTAGATGAACACCTCTAGTCCAAGGGCTTACAGGGCTCGCCGAATGGAATGCTGCAGTCGAAGCTTTTTTGTGTTTTTCTTGCTGTTTTTCTTTTATGGGGCCTGGGGGTTAAACCTGTTTATATGTTCCTCTCTTTCTTTCTTTCTTTCTTGGGGGCAAGGGGGCAAGCCCCCGGGCGTTCGCGCCCGCCCCTGTATTCAGGGCGCCTCCTGGTTAGCTCGTGTAGGCGAAGGCCCCCAGCATACAGCTTCCCCCCCCCCTTCTTACGTTACTGAAGACAGCCCCCTGACGTATCCCTCTAGTTGCCTTCTCCGTCAACGAGCACGCTTATTCGGTTGTCCTTTCCTGGCTCTCGGGAACCCCCACAAGCACCAATACTGCACTACACCCCCTAGTTAACCACACCCCCAGGAAAGGACCCCCAGCTGGCTATGTGAAAAGCACAGGTTGCCATGTGGGCTTGGCTCCGTTTCCCCGCTAGGCTATTTACCGGGCCCCCCCCCAAAATCAGGTGACCTACGAGCCCCCACATACCTGCTAGTGAGACCAGTGCGCCCACGTTGAGGGTGCTTCGGGGTACCTCACACAGGCTGAACCTTGCCCCAGCCCCCCAAACGAACCTGCTGCAACCTGCCAACAAGTCCTCCCCTTCCCCCTCCTGGGCCTCCCTCAACTTACAGCTGGGCTTGGCTATTCGAGTCTTCAGGTGCATGCGGGTCTCTCTCTAGCTGTTACCTAAACCCCCTAGGTTCAGGACCCGGCCCCTCATTCGAGCCCCGCATGCGCCCTCCTACGCCGGTGCTCTTCACCCCCGATCAGGTGAGGTCGTGGGCTTGTGGATCTTCTCCAACGTTCCAGGTGAGTGCATGCAGTGCTGAAAAGACGGGTTTTCCCCCGCCTCGGGGGTGAAACTTGCCATGTCGCTGTGCTCGGCATCGCTGTGCCCGGCATCACTGAAGGGCCCCGCGGAGCCCCGCCCATTGCTGGTTCACATTGTCAGCAGCGATTTTGAGCTCCTTGGCCAGCTCCTTGAAGTCGAACCATCCGGGCCCCACTTTGTCCGCCCCTTCTGTTGCCGGGCTGACCGCCGATGAGACGCGGGTGCCTCTATACCACACCGTCCCCGTGGCGAACTCCACCTCCAAGTGCTCGTGTCGTCCCCCCAGCTCCAGGATGCAGCGCTTAACTTTGGCGGCCAACTTGGCGCGCAACCTGCGCTCCGGCGGCTGGGAGATGGTGAGGTACATATAACGAGGTTGCCCCGTGTCTTGTCGGACATGCCCCGTCTGTAGCTTGGCATTCCTCACTTGTGCGATCGCCGCTTGGATTCTTTGCCTGTGCCCCTCTCCGCTTTCCCCAAGTCGAGGTCCATGGAGCGGTATAAGCGCGAACCCTCTGCGGATGCCGGGGACGAACATGTCCTGGTAGTCGAGGTCAACCTGTAGCTGTCTCAGCACTTGCGTCGCCTTCTCAATGACTTCATTGGCTGGAGTGTTGTCGTTCCAGCCCCCTACCACCAGCGCCGGAGCTCTTCGCCCCCCAATTCCGTCCCCCTCCGTTGTTGCGGTGCTGTGGGCTGACGGTCCTCTGCCCCCACCGCTGGCCTCCAATTTCTCGATTCTCTCCTCCAGGCTGCGCTGGCTCATCTCGAACTTCTCCTCCAACGCTTTTTGCCCCGCTGTCAAGTTGGACACCGCTTCCTGCTGGACGTCATGCTTGTCCGTGAGCTGCTTCAGCAGGAGGAGGGTGGTCTGGAGTTGCTTGGTAACCTCCGATTCCACCACCTCGATGCGTTCCGCCATCTCCTTCTTGACCCCTGCCATAGCATCGTGGATGTCTCCCTTCATAATTTCCTGATGGCCCTTCAGCTCGGCCTTGAGGAAACTTTCCAGGGAGAGTCTGTCCCCTGCCTCTACATCCACCACGTCCCCCACGGCCTTGCGTTTAGAGGGGGAGGAGTGGTCCCCTGGTTGGCCCCCAGACGTCGTCATAGATCTCACTCACGGTGGCGATGCCCAAGTCACGACCCCTGGGTTCACAATGTCCCTGGCGGGGTGCAGGAAGTTCCGGATCCAAAGCGGTCCTCAGTGTCCCCCGCTCGCCTCCGCGGTGGTAGAACGGCTCGACGGCCAGCAGCGGTTCACCTCGTTCAACGAACTTTCCCCCCTCAAGGTCCACAACCCCCGCGAGGAAGGCGCGTAGTTCAGCACAGACACCCTCGTTCTCGTATGGCGGCACAGGGGAGAGGCGATCACTCTCAGGCTGCCCCCCTTTCAACCCTCTCTCACAGCTGTTTCTTCACCGGTTGTCCCCCGGACAAAGGGCTGGGGCTCGAGCCGCTCGTGGCTTGAGCCAAAAGTTCCTCTCTCTCTCTCTCTCTCTCTCTCTCTCTCTCGCGCTCTCCTTCTCTCTGACTCTCGCTCTCTAGTTTGTTGGTGCTCTTCTTCTGTTGTTTCCTCCACAGCGGGCAGGGAGATCAAGGTTGCCTGCATCACCCCGGACCTGTGCACTCTCTCTTCCATCTTTCCTTCCTCCCTTCCTTCCAGCGAGCTTAGCCCCCGAGAGGGTCGCGCCAAGGCGCTCTCGCTCGCTCTCGTGAATGTTTTCAAATACGGTCATGCCTCGAAGAATGAACTTTATTTACTGCAGTCGCGTAAAGGCCAACAGCAGGGGGTGTGTGGGGGGGCGGGGGCAAAATGTTAACACCAACTGCAACAAGCTGATTCTCAAGTAGCCGCAAGTAGCCAGAGCTTAGCTTGCGATCCCTAAACCCTAAACCCTAAACCCTAAACCCTAAACCCTAAACCCTAAACCCTAAACCCTAAACCCTAAACCCTAAACCCTAAACAATCAGCACAGCACAGAGGCGACCGGGTCCCCTGCTGGGCAGCCTGGACACCACTTCTTCAGCTCCTGGGCCCATTGATCCTTGCGCAAAAAGCATGGTTTGGGGTTTAGGGTTTCGGGTTTGGGGTTTAGGGTTTAGGGTTTCGGGTTTCCGAAATTAGGGGGTACCTTCTTGGGGTCCTTCTCATAAGTGTATCCTACTATTTGGGGATCTATGTTGGGGGTCCCCTATTTTCGTGAACCCCCATATGTTGGCCAACGTGCGCTTGGCTCAACTGGGGTAGGTTTGGGGGCTCTATAAAATTGAAATGTTTATGGCTTTGCAAGGATTTTATAGGGGATCCCGGTCAAGAGCACAGTTTCGTGTTTAGGGCGAGTCAGCCAAAGTGAGGAGAATATTTCGCCAGCCAGCACCCCAGCAGACATCACAGTCTCCCCCTCCACGCAGCCAAGGTTCTAAAAGCGTCACGGGCATCACCACCAGTACGTGCGTGGCCTCAGCCGGGTGACCCCAAAACCAAGCACTGCCAGGACAAAGAACTGCCCGCTGGCCCAAACTGACAACTTCCACCCGAACCATGTCAGGACTGAAACACACACCCAGATCTTCCAAAACCCCTTGACTAAGGAGAATACCCTAATTACTGCCAAGGATCACGATTATGAATTCGGGGTATATTCCACTGAATTAAGGGGTTGTGTATATTCCTCAATTATAAGGGTTTTTTTGGAAGATCTGGGCACCTCAATGAGCATCCTCTACGCGGGGACCGCACCTCTCTCGCACGGAGAGCCTGGATAAGGCCGCAGGCCTCTCCATGAGTGGAGATTTGGGATTATAAGCTTCAGACTGTGCTGATGTTTGGGCAATTTAGGGGGTTTAGATTAAGATCCAGATGGGGAGAGAGGAATGCAGCAACTCCTGTGCTGATGTTTGGGCAATTTGCTGGACGTCCCGACCAGCAGCACATTCTCCGGCGAGGGTCCCATACAACAAGCCCGTCTCCGGCAGCCTGAACTGTCTTCCCAAGGCCCATCTCATCTGCCAGGATGCCTCGGCTCTCAGGGTTTAAGGTTTAGGGAGAGCACTGGGGATGTTGTGCCTCAAGGTGCACGTGTGAGGCGTGCTTCTGTCTGCAAGAAATGGGGGCATCGTTGCTTACAACTCGAGCGCGAGGAAATGCCGCGGAGAATCTGCTGGGGGATGGGGCTGAGCTCCTCAACCTGTTGAATCTTCCATCAAGCGTGCAACTATTCCGTTTTCGGCCAGGGGTGAGCGGAAAAGTCGTGTGCAGACCCCTATTCCGGACGGTCCTTGGTATTCTTCCGTGCAGACTACAGTAGTCAGAGAGTCTACAACCAGGCGAGCTGCATGACCCAATGGCCAATGTCATTGAGTGAGCTTTCACAGCATCCATTCTGAGAAAGATTGCATGTACAGTGCATGTAAACACTTGTTTACAAGCTCCTGAACGTGTAATGCTCGCACTGTCCTAGCTCTGACCGGCGGAACTCGGCAATCTTGCACGTTGCTTGTCGATTCTTGTTTCGCCCCAGCCCCCCCTAGCGGCTCCAGAATGGCCTCGTCTGGCGCGCACGCGACGAACCGCTGCCAGATGACAGAACAGAGGCCACACTTTTAAAGCAAGCACTTGTGCCGTAAACCCGCAACCCTGAACCCTAAACCCTTTTGACCCCGCGAGCTCTGCCGGGTTTCACAGCTGTGAACCCTAAATCCTAAACCCAGATAGTTCAAACACGTTGGCCTGGCATGGCGTGTTGACGAACCACGAAGGCGACCGGACGCAACAACAAATCTGGGAGACCCTTGGCCACCTTGGCCCAGATCCGAACGCCCTCGAAGACGTGGAAGACGCAGGCAAGTAAACGCCAAACACACAACCTCGAGCTCCAAATGAACATTAGAAAGTGCTCATGGTTCACATTAACTGCAAATATCGCAGTATCGGGTATATGACCCCAATGTTAGGGTCCATTTGGTCCCCAAGGAATAGACATTTTTTGTCTCAAGGCCCGAGGTGCCCCCATGCTTTCGGCCGTGCAGATGCCACATCCATGCCACACCTTCCCGTTGCAGGTGCTTAATGAAGTGCAGCTCATTACCTGCCACACTGCCCATATACAAGTATGGACATAGTTGATATAAAAAAGAATATAAATACATCTATATGCATACAGACATACATACATACATATACATGTATAGAAGCCCTGCGACCCTGGGACTTGCTTTGAGTGGAGTCCCTCTAAACTTTTTTGGGGTGGGAGTCGTTACCTCTACTAAGCCTATGTCTACTGTTCTCCGAACACAAGCCGAAGCCAAACAACCTTCGGCCTTCACGCTGGTAGGGGCAAAGGCGGTCGTGGAGCGTCTGTGGCAGATGCAGCGGCTCGCCCGACGGCCCCGACGACAGGCCTCAGATTAGGCTGCATAGAGGTAGACGACCGGCACGGGCAACATCCGAGTTGGAAACTTTACGATAACATGCTATGGGGTTAAGAGAAGGCATGGGCTTTGAAGACTTTGTTGCTCCGTCGTGTCTGAGTTCGAGGCTGTGCCGACTGAGCAGTGGTCAGAAGGCGACGATCTCATGTGCACTGGTAAAGCTGCACCCTCACTCACGAGACGAAGCATGCCTCATGAATTCAAAAGAAAAACACCACATCTTTTGTGACCGCAAATACTTGGAACCCACACCACTGCCGCAGCCTGGTTGCAGTCAGGGACTGGAACCTCGATCATCGCTTCGTCTTCAGGGCCCTGCACCTGCAACTCCAGCTGGCGACTTGGGTGAAGCTTTTGGCGAGCCTCTGGCTACCACAAACAGCTGCCTCTAGTTCTCACTTGAGGGGCTGCAGCCTGTTACGGGTTCATATGGGTACTCATAAGTAGGGTTATAATATAAGTACACTAATTAAGGCTATAAGTATAGTTCCCATACTCATAACCCTACGGATAACTACCCATGAACCTCCAAGCAGCCCGAAAGCCTAAACTCTAAACCCTAAACCCTGAACCCTGAACCCTGAACCCTAAACCCCAGCCCTCGCTTTTCTGAAACCCAAGCTCTCCCGCCTGCGACGCAGATCGGGCACCGATGCCTGGCTCGATCACCGAGGTTGCGCGACGGAGAAACTCGGCAGGGCCTCACCAAGATCCACCACATGGGTCCCCTTGTTCTTGTTGATATAACGTGTCGTGGTAGGGTTTAGGGTTTAGGGTTTAGGGTTACTTGTTTTAGGGTTCACTATTTTCAGGCTGGTTGTGACTTCTGAGGCGAGCAGTGTCTTCAAACGAACAAAAGGGACACCCTCAGTGTGTCCGTTTATCTTGCTTGAAGATGCAGAAAATGATCAAGAAGGACACCCCTTGGAAGGAGAGAGAAGGAGAGAGGAGAGACAAACAAGGATTGCATCTTTAATGGGAAGAGCAAAGAAACGAATAGAAGAGATATGAGTAGAGAAGAGGGAGAGACAAAACAAGGCGCAGAGAAGATGGCACTCTTCTTTGTCTATCCTCTCTGGCATCGAGGAGCCGTTGCTTCTGCATAGCTCGTGGCAAGGAAGCACGCAACTGCCCTAAAAACCCTTTCCGAACCGTTTTGAACCCTAAACCCTAAAAAAAACCCTGAAATCCCTTTTTGGAACCCTAAAAACCCGAAAAACAGACCCAAAAAAACCCTAAAACCACTTTTTGAACCCCAAAAAACCCGAAAAAACCCTGTGTTCCCTCGAAAGCCGGGCGCCTCCCAGCTCGGGCCCCGACAAAACATATAAACCTTAAACGCCATGAATATCTTGGGGACCAAATGAACCCTCAAAGGGTTTATGGTTCATATACCTGAATAGGAATTATAATGGTATAGGCATCCTAAACCCTAAACCCTAAACCCTTTTGCAACTGGGCTCGGGACGAGCGACCCCAAACCCTAACCCCTAAACCGCCTAAACCCTTAATAGGCCGACAGAAGTCCCCACCTGGAGCCACTCCGGCGGAGTCGCCGAGCTGGGCAAGATCCTGATCCCAACTCAGACGCCGGCTCAGCAATTAATAGCGTTTAGACTGCGCTTAGGGTTATAGGGGTTTGGGGCTTTAGGGTTTTAAGGGTTAAGGGTTTGGGGTTTTAGGGTTTCGGAGGCCTATTTTGTTTCAAAGTTTCAAAGGGCAAGGCCAGGCAGATTGGAGGGTCGGGATCGAAAGATGGCTGCCAGGCTTTGTTTGAAGGCTGTCAGTTGTTGCCCAGATGTTGTGGATGTAGTGTGCCTTGCTTCTATCCGGTGATCAGGTGCTGCAACACATTCTTTCGCGTGGCTTTGAATGTCAGGGTGCGAAGATTTCAGCCACAGATGCTTGCGAAGCTTGACTCAGGCTGTGCAGCATGACTTCAACCGAGCCGCATCGACTTCAAGGACGCTTGGTGGACCTTTCTTCTGCCGCTTTCGCTGCGGAGAGCTGGAGCTTGCACGCTGCATGCCGCACATCTCACACTCTGTCAGGGGCTCCACATTCTCAAAAGTGCACACTGCGCAGGTCCAGTTCTCCTCCTTTTCCTCCTCGCGCAGTCTGACAACCTCCCTGGCATGACGGTTCTGCTGCGGTGTGCTTGAAGGCTCGGCTTGCTTTGGCTTCTGCTTCGGCTGCTGTGGCTGCCGAGGGTGCTGGATGTGCTGCTGAAGCTGCTCTCGCTCTTGACACGGCCGCGGCTGCAGCTGCCGAGGGGCATTTGCCGGCTGCGCAGGGGGCTGCGCGCGGGGCTGCGCAGGGGGCTGCGCAGGGGGCTGCGCAGGGGCCTGCGCAGGGGCCTGTGCAGGGGGCTGCACTCGCCGCTCCTGCAAGGCGCTTATCTCCTCTTGCTGCTTCGCAATCGTTGCTTTGAGACGTTCAGCCTCCTCGACCAGGGCAGCCACCCGATTATCTCCTCCCTCCTCCTGCGTCTCGGCCTCCACAACTGTGCCGGAGGCTCCGCGAAGCATGGAGCCCTGCAGCCTGAGAGCAGAATTCAGAAACGGCCAGAACAACGCACGGCACGTTCTTGGAATTATAATCTGTTGCCTGGGTCAGACAGATGTTCGCCTTCAGAAATACTTAGAGAAAGTCTACAAGGGCAGCAAAGAAGCTCTGGAGCCAGGACCTTGTACAAATGCCTTGGTCTCTGTTTCCCGACAGCCGTACTTAGAGATGCAGTTTGGTTCAGCATGCGGTGTGAGTACCTGCTGCGCATACTCGCCATCTTGGAACACCCCCCCCCCCAATGCGCAGCAGCAGGAGTGTGAAGCTGCAGCGACTTAAACCACGGTCTACGAGTGAGACGCCATAGAACTAAAGAGAAACGGGTTTGCTAGGACATAGCTTTCCCTAGCCCGAAACCCTAAACCCTAAAGCTTCCTTCTGTGTATTTCGAACGGGCTTGAAAGCCTTGCGATGCAGTATGCAAGAAAAGATGGCAGCTTGCAGCTGAGAGCAAAGTCAGCTTGGGCGACGCGCTTACACGGGTTTATAGGGTTTGTAGGGTTTCTAGTGTTTCGGGTTTAGGGTTTAGGGTGCAGTTTCAAAGTTGCGCACATAGGCGCGCCACAGCCAAAGGGGGCGGTGAGTACCTTTTCAAACTGCCAGGATGGGCTATTAGGCCTTAGAATCCCCATAATCAGTCACTAGCCCATCCCGGTATGCTGGTATGCGGAGGGGCAATGGGGCGGGAGGGGACCACTTTAGGGGGCTATCACACCTCTGCCTCCCCTACCCGGACCCTATTACAATTCATAAGCACGTTCAACGACTGATTTTTGCCTGCACGCAAGCCGAGACCCACTGCGTCAATGGCTAGGCACGACCAGGTAAACAGGAATATTCGAGATTGCGTGCGAAATGTAGTGAAGCGTTGCGATGGACGGTGGCACCAAATCTCTGATGCGAGCATACTGTACTTGGGTTGACGTTTACGTGATAGCCGTAGTAGGCACCATGGCCACAAGAACTGCTCCCCCTTCGAGCACGCGCTCGGTCTCTGTGTTGCAGATCCAGCCATCTTCGATGCAATTTCTCGTGATGTTCAGGATGACGGCAGACATTGTTAGTGTTTTCTATTCTGGACATGTCTTTTTGCAGTCAGGGTACTGTGCCTGTTCGTACTGGACATGAACAGAACCATCTGGCCAAATCTCACGGATGATGCCAGGTACCCATTGCTGGCTGGTCTTCGAAAACCTGACATGCAAGCGCGAACGCGGTGTGTGACATTCTGTGTAGCAGAGGCACACGCTACCTCGGGTTCGGGGCATAACACACATGTGCAGTAAAGGGCGTGGGGTGGATGTGTAGTGCACGAGGCGACAGGGCATATGGCATACGCCGCTGAAAAGTGATATCAGTCGTCTGGTCTCAGAGTGCTCTTCCACATCACTTCCGTCACGCGGAGGAACTTCTGATTCGTGTGACCCCGACACTCATCTGCGACTTAAAGCCCTAAACCCTAAACCCTATTTCTGCATCAGGACTTGAACCCTAAACCCTATAAACCCTATAACCCCTCTAAACCCTATCGCTGCCCAGCAGCACTTGGACGCGCTGCCCAAGGATGTACTCTGAGGCCTCTGGGGTGGCCTTCAGTCTCAGCGCTGAGGACTGCAGCCTGCACAAACACGTCAAGGGCACTGTCCGTGTAATATAGGGGCCTGAAGAATTAGGGTAGGGTTTTGGGGGTTATTATGGTATTAATAATTATATAGGGACCCTAAAGGAATATTATTAGTAATTATTCCGACCCTGTAGTACCTTGTATCTGCCTTCTTAAGTGTGTGGGGAGCGGAACGGATGCAAAGGGCAAAGGGCTAGCGGCGGCTAGCGGCTAGCGTGGGCTAACATGTGCTATCAGAAGGCTGCCCGCGACGCGCACAAAAGCCATCGCAAAATGAGCATGTCACAGTAAGTCTCAGGATCCTGATGACCGACGAGCACAAAACTTAGCAGCTGCGATTGCCAGCTTCTTGCCAGAGTATGAGTCTCTCGTTTGCCGAGGCTCTACCCTACCACACCACCGCTAGTCAGTTCAAGCAGCTCTGGCGGAATCACCTTGTGCGAATTTCCGTACCTAGGCGCAAACAGGTCACGCGTAAATGCACACAAGCGCACGACGCACTCACATTCGCAAGCAGGGATGCATTGCACACCACGCACCCAGCTCCGCGCACACCCGCGCAGACAGACAGACAGACAGACAGACAGACAGACAGACAGACAGACAGACAGACAGACAGACAGACATGTCACACACAAACGAAGACACCACAAACACCTCAGACACCACAGTCGCCGCAGCCGTCACAGACACCACGGACACAGACACAATAAACCACACAGACAGAGACAGAGAGACAGACAGAGAGAGAGAGAGAGAGCTGACGCGCGCACGCACGAGCTCGTGCAGGTGCGGACGCGCACGGACACGCACAAGCGCACCAGCGCAAGCGCAAGCGCAACCACAAGCCAAACAACCGAACACGAACGCGGTCATACGCACACCTACCTCCAAACCCTCCTCACATCGGAGCGCAGGTTTACCGAGTGGACAAAAACGGATAGCAGTTGCATGGTGCTTGCTAGCTTGCAACGAGTTCTTCGATTGCCGAGGCAAAGTTGCAACCTGCAGCTGTAGACTTGCATGGTATGAGCAGCAGACTTCTACTCGAACCTCTATGCAACTGTTTAACTGCGTACCTGAAATGCCATAAACCTAGACCTGATCAAAGTGCCAGCCGAAAGAAAAAAGAGAATGGGTTGCTGCCGGATTGCCGAACCCAAATGCCCTTGTCTGGCAAGATCTGCTGGACTGTGGCATCTACCCAGGCCTGGGCAGGGCCCAGAATATGCTGGGGCAAAGTTGACGCCTCTCGGGAAACGGCAGCCTCGCCGAAACCTCAAATCTTCTGTAACCTCTGAACCTAAACCCTAAACCCTAAACCCCAAACCCTATGCAACAATCAGACTGCATGCCCCAGGCTGGACTGCAGAAGGGAATCGTTGCTGGACTTTGAGAGAACCTGAACTCCTTGACCGACGCGATAGGATGCCTCGGCACCGTCGGTGTGTAGGAAAAGGAATGGAATGGACCTGCTTTCCAGTAGGGCCTGCAGGGTTTGGGGGAGCAGGAGGGTGAAGGGCTCAAGTCGGAGGACTGCGTCTCCGAGGATGGGGTGGTAGGCTCCCTGAAGATTCCCACAGCACGCCCGGGACTAAGGCCATGTTTACGGTTCCACTGTTAGCGGCTTGGTTGCGACCTTTGTTCTACAGCGACTGGCATCGTGTAACAATGGTATGAACGCTATAGATGTCCTGTAAAGTCCAATTGCATGGCGGGACACAGCTGCCGCTGCTTGTGGCGCAGGTGCTGCCATGCCCTCTTCCCCCATGTTAGAGCCGCTGCTGGATCGAGATCGAGCATTGATTCACACATGCCCTGAAATAGCTATGTTGGAACCCCAAGCACTGCCTGCGTCATCACATATGCGATGTACTACGTATGTGGGCCCGCGTTGCCTGTGGCTGGGCATCTCGTCTGCAGTAGGTGACTACAGTACTGCAGACGGCGTGGTACATCCACCTCTGTACGAGTAGGGTTGTGCTTGTCAGATTGCGTCAAGCCTCATTTATGCCCAGAACACCTTCGCAGCTTTGTGCAACTCTGCACGACATCACAAAACCAGCCACAGACCGGCTTTTCGGCAGCTCTCAACTGTGAGCCCCTGTGAAAAGTTTATATAGCCTCCGGGTCATCATAGGAACCCCCTATTAGAAGCAGACGCTCATTTTGGAGAACTGTCGGCGCAAAACCCTAAAGCCTAAAGTAAAGGCCCTCAAGGCCCGAAACCCCCCAAACTCCAAACCTCACACCGAAGACACAGGCGCCCGGCCGCAAGGCGTCCGCAGGAGCCGTTGAGCTCGGGCCGCTTCTCCAAGCCTCAGAGGCCCTCATAGGTCCCCGGACAGCCAGTGTACAGATATATTTTAACTAAAAGAACCAAACAGCAACAACAACGGCACACCAACAACAAAACAACACAACAAAACACAGCAAAACAGCAAAGGAACAAAGCAGCAACAAAGCAACAACTAAACAACTACTAAAAACACAAACAGCACAGCAACAAGACAACAAAGCAACAAAAACAGCACAACAACAAAGCTACAAAACTGCAAAAGTACAAATACAAAACTACACAACTACAAGCTACACAACTACAAACATGCTGTTTTGTTGCGATTGTGGTTGTTGTGTGGTTGTTGTGGTTGTGGTGGCGGTTGGTGGTGGCGGTGGCAGTGGCGGTGGCGGCGGCGGTGGCGGCAGCGGTGACGGTGGCGGTGGCGGTGGCGGTGGTGGTTGTGCTGGCGGTTGCGGTTGCGGTTGCGGTTGCGGTTGTGGTTGTTGTCTGTTTGTTTGTTCGTTCGTTTGTTTTTGCTGTCGCGGTCGCGGTCGTCGCGGTCGTCGCGGTCGTCGCGGTCGTCGCGGTCGTCGCGGTCGTCTCAGTCGTCGCCGTCCTCGCCGTCTATACGCCGTTGCCACCGTCGTCGTGGCTGTCTGTTGCTGGTGCTGTTCTTGCTGCCTTGCGGTGCCTTCTTTTTGCTGTGCACACGGCCCAGCTCGCTTACTCACTCGCTGGCCACGTGGTGTGCCTTTCGCAACAGTTTGGAAAACCTTGCTTTAGTTACCCTAGTTCATGCTCTCTGTGCGGGGCGCCTTTAAACCAAAAACAACACGGACGCCAAACCACACGTACCCACCCAGCAAAGAGCATGCAAACTGACTCGAGCAACCAGATTTATGCTTGCCCGATCTCCAACACTCAGAATGTCATGCCACCGGCGACGACCTGCTAAATTCAACATATCTTTTCACATAGACCCAACTCTTTTTTCAAGTACTGGCATGATACTGTCAGGTTCAGGACTGCACGCCACAAGGAGACTTCAAATGACGCAATGCAACCGCAAAGGGATGACCAGCCGAGCTTTTGCAACCCTCCACTGCCCCAAACCCAAAGGATCCATGTACCTATATAGTATATACTTGGGCCTTAAAGGGGTTCCTGTATAGTAGCTTTAGGGCCCAAGAATATACTATAAAGGTACATGGATCCTTTGGGAAAGCAGAATACAGGAACGTCAACTCAGCTTGCCCTTATGACGCCCAGAGAAGGATTGGGGCGTGGACCGTGCAGGCGCACGCGGGACCCCACTGTCAAAGGCCTGGGAAGCAGCTACAAGAAGAGACCGGGCAGCGACTAGCTTGAACGACCTAGGCTGATGTTGCAGCATGTCGTAATTCCTGAATCAGGTATCGGCTGGGAGGACGGCGAAGACTCAGGAAGTGGCTATATGCTTTAATTATTGGCCGAGCAGGTTATAGGCTCAGACATTGTTTACGCGACATGTGCACCAAACACCTGAACCGCACAAAGCCTTTGCTGCCGGAGTGGCGGCGAGGATGCAGCTTGTCTACGATCGGTGGAGCCTGATTTAGGCAAGGTTCCCTTCTCTACGTAGACGAGTAGAAGCCTACAGGATGCGCAAGATCCGACAGCTCTGCGTGCACATGGCTTATGACTACTTTCCACGCATCGTGTGCTGGCCAGTGCTGCGAAACGAAGGGTTTCGTTCAAGGATGCCGGGCTCGGACTTCTCATGACTGGCAACGGTTCGGGGCGGCCACTGAACTCCGTGGATGTTTGCATGCTTGGTATGGTCGCTCTAGGAAAATCGAGAAGTACTGTAGGGCCAATATGGCCAATCTGACTGGCACACGCCTCCCCTACCTTGGTTGACGCCTGCACTGCTTGAAAGACTATATCCGTTAAACTCCAAGCTGCCCTACAAACCAAGGTGCCCTCCATGTCTGCTATGTCCAGACAGGGGGCCCGCCGATGCTTCCGGAGTGGGAGGAGCCTGCAGCAAACGACGCCCCGAAAAAATCAGTTTACTCTTGGATGCTGGACCTTTCAGCTTCGGCAGCCGAACACTACATCATCGCTTATATCTTATGCCATGGTGAGGCTAGCCGAGCTACATTGAAGCACTCAAGGGGGCGGTGCCAAGGAAGCCCTTTCTCTGCATACTCTAAAGATGGCATTACAACCCTAAACCCTAAACCCTAAACCCCAAACCCCAAACCCCAAACCCTAAATATTTTATTTCGTATTCGATATTAAAGACGATACGAGGTTCGAAGCCTCTAAAGGAGCAGGCCGCGACGCTTCGGCTGCGGCCGTCACCTGAACAAGATTTTTCAACAAGATTTTTCACAAATACAGATATCATTACATATTGACATATATATATATATATCTATATGTATAATATATAGGTCAATTCTCTATATCAGGGTCACTGTTGGGGGGTACTCTCTTTAAGAGGGGCCGCCTTACAATAAGGACGCCGAAAGGGATCATGCGTCAGAGAAATCACCGCATACACAAAATGACATCATACTGTATCATTGTATAGAAAATATTACACGTAGCTGGGCAGGAACATTTTGGACCGAAAGGGGCTCGGCCAAATGAGCCGGGAGTTTCGGGATTTCCAAGGTTGGAAGAATTTTGGCACAGCGGGGGGTGGACCCACGAGCCTGGGAACTGCTTCCTTGCGCTCATGGCACCAGTGTTGGGGATACAGGCCCGGATCTTCAAAAGAAGCCTTACTTAAGGAACATGCCCTAAGATATACTAAGGATCAGGATTATGAAGTAGGGTATATTCCAAAAAAAAGAAGGGGTCTTGGAAGATCTGGGGAAAACGGGTGCATCTACTAGTTGTGCCCTTTGGCGTCCTTCCCTCTGCTTGGAACTGACGTTCTACCATGGCTATCCGACATAGCAAGACCTGAGAAGCCGCCTCTCATTCCTTACAGGGTCACTGAATTGCCCCCCCCCCCCCCCCCCCCGAAACTGCTCTCCGAGTCTAACCTGAACCTACACTACCATCACGCCAGAGACTCACAGGTACATGTTCAGCGCCTCGTTGCGTGCCATTGGCACCTCCGACAACCTCGGAGCGTCCTACTTCATTTGCAAGTTTGTTCTTCTCCTCTCATCAAGCCCGGTCATCAGTTTCACTTCGCCATCACTTGCACTGGCGGGCGACAGCGGCCAATGGTGCTCAGTGCAGGAATCTAGCTCTGCCTCGACCCAAACTCTATCCCGGCATATGTTCGGGGCATGTCAATTCTTTGCACGTATTGGTCCTTCTCTGAGCTCTGCAAAACATTGCTCTTGTACATTGGGGGGGATACGCGAAGAACACACCACAACTTAGAGTTCGAGACCTGGCTAACATGACACCGTGTATCCCACTTCGTCACATGCACCAGGACAGCCAAGCTGACGGCTCATTGTCTGCGCCAGTTACACTTCTGGTCTGGCCTTGGAGTCCAGAGGATATGAGGAGATCGGAGACTATTTCGACAGGATCGTCTATACTCTTTCCGTGTGATTCGACGTGCCAGCATGTCGCTGCCATTCAATTGAGCACAAAGCGCAAGTGTGTGGACCGATTCGACCAAAACGAGCAAGCACCAATGCGTTTGCATATCTATCCCAACCTGGATCCTGGTCCCGACGCCAGCCTAAACCCTAAACCCTAAACCCTAAACCCTAAACCCTAAACCCTAAACCCTAAACCCTGAGCAGAAGTACTTTTTCGAACCGGGCTGGTGAGGTCAGACCCGAAACATAGGATTTGGATGTGCGGCACACCTGCAGAGTCATGACCACACGGAGTCTTCACGTCTCCCTCTGAATCTCCTTGACCTTGCCGGAATCCAAATATGGTGATTTTTCTAAATCATGGTCCCTTATGGGGTCCTTCTTCTAAGGTGGCCCCGATTTTAATTTAGGGTACCAAAAAAGTGACTTTGATTTAGAGAACTGACCCGCATATATTCCTTTTTGTTGAGTTGGTTGGGGGAGACCCTTCAGTTCATCGCGGACTCCTCGGTTGCCAGCAAGTATGTACAGGGAGAAGCAGACCAAGGCTCAGAAACGCCGGCGCTTCCGTGGCCTGAGATCGATATCTGCTCTGTGGTTCGAGTAAGATCAGGCGCTTTCTGGGGCATGGAACATGTTGGCGTGCGTGGGTGGGCGGGTGGGTCGGTGGGTGGGTGCGTGGGTGCGTGAGTGGGCGGGTGAGTGCGTGCGTGGGAGGGGTGGGTGGGCGCGTGGGCGCGTGGGTGTGAGTGGGTGAGTGGGTGTGTGGGTGAGTGGGTGAGTGGGTGCGTGCGTGCGTGAGTTCGTGCGTGGGCGGGAGGGTGGGTGCGTGGGTTGGTGGGTGGGTGGGTGGACGTGCGTGGTTTTGCTTTGTTGATGTTGCACTACCGTATGTCGGCAGCTGACCGAGACAGTGCACCGATGGCTCCAAGCGCTTTCCAAGAGCACCCTTAACTACGATTTGCACAAGAACGGCCCACAAAAACACCAAAAGACATCCCTTATAAGGGCTATATATTCGGGATTACACACATGGGGGTTCTTCTATATCCTTGTTGCACACATGCCGATAAGGCACCTTGCGCTTCGCCCTTGCGCATTCCTGGCGCGTGCTTGCGCGCGCGAGGCTTGCTGAATATTTGGGTTCTGCTGAAACCTCCCTAACAACAAGCTTGCGCAAGCTTGCGTCCGAATTTTCGCCACTGTACTCGCCCTCATCATCATGTCACAAGATCCCACGAACAAAAACAACCCTTGCATAGTTTGTTGTTATTATATGTATATGTTTATATGCATATGTACGCCTTATACAAATAACTCTTGGCGCAATTAGTCGGAGCGTCAGTGGTGCGTCGGCATCCACCACCACTGCTGCTGCTGCTGCCGCTGCTTCAGCCTCCTCGCCTCACAATCTTGTAGGGCTGAGGAACACTGGCTTGGTAGCCCAGTAACCATCTTATGATAAGGGCACCCTTTTGGTCATTCTTTTTTTAAGGGAACCCAGAACCAACAAAAGGGTAAAGGGTACCACTGGGCTACCAAGATGGTGGTTACGACTCAGCCAGTAAAAGACTAAGACAAGCCTGCCAATCACCATCCAAGAGGCGCTCTGCCTCGGCCAGGGCCTGCATCTACCCAAAACCTCCCTTAATTAAGGAATATACCCTAATGCATGCGAAGGATAAGAAGTGTGAATTAGGGCATCTCCCTTGATTGAGGGGTTTTGGACTCGCAGAATGCTGCCTCTCCCAGTATGCCCTGCATCTTTGGCAACAGCATGAGTTTTCATGCATGAGCACACGGCTGCAATTTTGAGGAGGGCATGCAGGGACAGACAAAGCTTCTCAAGGGGCTGCTTGAAGGAGTCTGATGTGCCGTGGTGAAGGACCAACGCTTGGACAAGGGAAGGGTATCGCTCTAGCCAAAAAGGCAGCAACGCTGCAGGCCTGTGCCAGGGCGGCGAAGCCATCCACAGCTTCCTCTAAACCAAACGTTTTATTGTCCAGAGACGTGCAACTCGCAACTTTTCTGTGTCTCCCAATGCTCTTCCCATGACATAGGTGGCTCTCTAAGGCTCCGAGGGTTAACGGATGACGCTGAGAAGTGAACATAACGACATCAGCAATGAGGCCCTGGGACACGCTACAAGACTCTACGTAAGTACAAAGCTTCAGGAAGGGCCGCACTTTGCAGCAACGGACAGACCTCACTTCTGGCCAGACCGTCAAGACTCAGAACCTCATGAAAGACAGTTGAGTGGTCGAACCTCCTTGAAAGACGAGATCCAAAGCCCACTTTACGCCACCCGCCGCAGCCAAGATTCTGCAGGAACCTCGGCAGCAGAAGCCTCCGGCTCAGGCTCAGTCACCTGCATACATCCCACGTCTCGATGTGCGCGCAGATGTGTGCGTACATGATCCTTGCAGCTTTTGCCACTCTGACCTTCGGCCCTGGACTTCCTTGCTTATTGCTGTTACAGCCCCCTTACCTTCTCAGAAACTGCTCCCTCCTGCATGAGACACTCTACCCACTCTCTGTTGCCCTGTCATTCTTCTCGTTTTTCAGCGCAGGCATGCGCTCAACAACCTTTGCCAGCTGACACTCCTGCTTCTGTTACCCACTGCATTGGGGTTTAGCGTATGGGTTTAGGGTTTAGGGCTTTCTGCAAAGCTAGTGCAAGCAGCCAGGCAGCCCTGCATCAAACGGCAACCTCAGGCCGCCCAAATCCACCCAGGAGCGAGGGCAACTGCTCCGGAGAAGCGTACTGACAATTCGACTGCTGACAGGTTCCCAAAAAGCCCAATGCCACTTAATTAAGGAATATTCCTTAAATTACGTAGGGATCCTTAAAATGATTTTAGGCATATTCCTTCATCCTTCCCTAATTAAGGGATATTGGGTTCCACCATGAACCCCTACAAGGTTTGCTGCTGCCACAAAATGGGGAAGGGATCTGCAAGAAGTCCTCCCCGGAGCGCCTCCTCACCGCCCGTGAGAGCCTGACACATGGAACCAGCATCTGCAATCAGCTAGTTTATGGGAGTCCGAAATTGAGCTTTCACAAAGTCTACTACTACCTAACTTCAAACCGAACCACACCCCTTTCTGCATTGGAATGTGCTGGGGTATGGTGACCGATCTTCACCTCACAACCTGCCACGGAGCGTGACGTCTGCTGTGAGAATGCTTTGCCTTCTGCATGCCTGCATGTGGCACAACCACCCCGTGACTGTGTGCAACACTGGACCCGCAAACCTCCAGGACGTTCTCCGCCCGATCCACTGCCAGCAGAAGTGGGCCAGGATCGTCCCCCTCCTCCCATACTTGGAGGCTCATAGGGTGTAATACGTAGGGCTATAAGTCTCCGAAATCGGGTTATACTTACAGTTACGTATATCCCTACTCATAACTAGCTACCAGTATGAACCTCCAAGTATGTGCCCAATGACTACTGGGCTCAGCGCGGTTGCGGGCTCCCTCGCGCCATCCCGGCCCGGTTAGGGTGCTTGGACACCTCTGGGCCTGACTTCGCCAGCAAGTTCGGCTCTCTGATAGCAACTGCAAGAACCCAAAGAGCCTAATATCCCTTAACTAAGGAATATATACCTATTCCTGAAATAAGGGGTGTTGGGCTCTCTGAAAAAGGCATCAATCCGCCGTTGCTCGAAACGGTCCGAGCTTTCAAGTTTAAAAGGGTCTCCTGGAAGTTCTCTGCAAGTTCCATGACAGCTGCCGCCAGCGCCGCTGCCGAGGCCGCATATTCCTGCAGGGCGGAATGGCAAGGTCTGTTCGTGAGCCCTGCATCTAACTTTCTCCGGTGAAGCATGTTTCGTTTGCCGAGAGAGAGAGAGAGAGAGAGAGAGACAGAGAGACAGAGAGACAGAGAGACAGAGAAGCAGAGAGAGAGAGAGAGACAGAGAAGGAGAGAGAGAGCCAGAGAGGGAGGGGGGGAGAGCGAGAGAGGACGCAGAGGGAGGGAGGGAGGGAGAGGGAGAGAGAAAGAGAGAGAGAGAGAGGAGGGAGGCAAGGAGGGAGAGGGATATCAATGGGCCAGGAGGCATTCTGAACTTCGAGATTCTGCTTCGAGATTCAACTCTTCAACTCCATACGTCGATCCGAGTGTCTTCCTCCTGCGGCGCCACTTCACTGGCCTACGCATGGGCAGCAAGCCGGCAACAAGGACTCAGACTTGCAGTGCTTGTGAGCCTTGTTCATTGCTTCATCCCACCATGAACCGAAGAAACACTACCTTAGGCCCCCAGGATGTGAGAAACCATCATTGGAGAAACAAAAGCAGCTCAGGTTTCATGTGCTTTCAACCTGCAACCCTAAACCCTAAACCCTAAACCCTAAACCCTAAAGGATCCATGGGCCTTCATCTCGGCAAGCTGGGGAGGCCGCAGCGCCTCTGGGGCGCTCGGCTGCTCCTCCACTCACTTCAACTCTGCCACTTTTGGGGACTTCGACTGCCCATTTGGTGGTTTAGGGTTTCGCCACCCGCACTGCGCGGTTTAGGGTTTAGGGTTTAGGATTTAGGGTTTAGGGTGGCTGAAGGGGTTTCCGAAATTAGGGTACCATATTGGGGTCCTGATTATAGGGAATCCTACTATTTGGGGGAAATTTCGGAAACCCTCATTTTGGGTTCAGGATTTTTTTGGCCGTACCGCAAAGCAGGGTTTCATGTGTTTAGGTTTTTGTTAGGCGTTGGCTGAATTGCCATCATCAAGCCGAAGCATGCACTGCCAAAAGCAGCTGTTGCTGCTCAGCCGGCCGAATCATGGCGACTCCTACAGCCCATGTACATCGGGCATCCCGGTCCCCTGGCCACTTCCTGGCGTCTTGACCTGGTCTTCGGCGTGGTGCGGGGCGCATTGCATCTGCTTGTTTCCGTGTCTCGGCTTGGAACGCCAGCCATGACCGTGCTCTGATGCCCATACTCCGACGAATAAAAAGCAGCTGCAGGGGGCGGGACAATTGCAACATATCCTTGGATGCCCCCAAGAAAGCACATCCCTCAACTAGGTGTCCTCGGTCAGGTCCAAGACCACCTCGGCACCCGCCTTTTCGTGCAGATCTCGAACCTTGTTACAGATCACGGGGCAACCCCAGTCCCCCGAGCAGGGTAGGGTTCTAGTATGGGCCATAAGTTGGGTGGCAGGTATGTAGGTGATTGATGAGGTTGAGGCACACGTCCCTTAATCTACAGAGTTTCTGGTGCATATCGAGGGGCGTCCTCCCTATACAAGTAGGTCAGTAGGCAGGATCATCCAGAACATGCCTTCTAACTTGGACTGCGGGAGCCAATCAGCCAGATAACTTGCGGCATTGCCAACCCTCAGCTCTCCTGGCTAAGAGCCCACACCCTAAACCCTAAAACCCTTGACTTGCATCCCGACTATAGGCAAAGACTTTGCAGGTCTTGCAAGCCTTAATAGGAGGCACGTGTTGCCACCAGAAGCCATGCCCAAAGAACATGGATACATGGCACGCTCGTATAAGTTGATGAAAGCGAAGCTGGGAACAAGTCATGGACTCGAGGATCGACTTTTGTCCAGCGTGTTGTGTATTGCGTTCCAAGTTGCGTCGTCGACATCTTCAACTGCCTCACCTGGCTGATGCTAGAAGTCAAAGCCCTCGGACTTGCACTGGTGGGCTGAGGCGAGCGAAGACGCATATGTGAAGGGATGCAGGGGCCCGAAAGTGCTCAAGGCTGTCCCAGGCAGGAGGCCGAGATTTGCTTGAACTTAATGTATCAACACAGAATCAGAACCTCTTCATAGTAGCAAGTTGTAGCCATGCTCTTTTCCAGCAGTTTCCCACACATTTTGCAGCTCCAAAGCTGGACCGCAGGCCCACTTACTCTGGCCTGCAGCTTGCAGCGGGGCCTCCGGCACGACCTCTGCTTCCTGGCAGTTCAGGATCAGGGTGAAAACATCCACCAACATGCCTGACATACTGGGCGCACGCCAGGTCGCGACAATCGCGACCTTCAACCTACGCCCTCGATGCCCTCAGATGCTCTTTCCACACGAGCTCCTGGTTCGGCTCCTGAATGGGAGGAGGGTCTCCCCCCATCGCCACGTCTCCGACGTCTCCCTCCTCCTCTACCGGTGCTTCACCTGGTGGGGTGCTCCGAGCATGTTCCGCATGTCCCAATGCAATGCTACCATTTGGTCCCGGCAGGTTTGGATGCTACTCAACTGCCTGCATCGTCTTCTGCTGGTGCAGCCTCTGCCGTGTCGACAACTTCCTGGTCACGCCAGGGTGCTCAGAATATCTCAGAAAGGAATTCCCGGCTTGGACGAGGCAGGGGTCAAACATGGGCAGATATACACTTCAACCTCTTGAACCTCGAACGCCTGGCCGCACAGCAAGTAACACGACTCAGGACCTAGACCAAGCCAGCGTGTCCTGCTCAACGGGCACAACTATCCGTGTCATGAAAGCCGGACAGCACAGTAAATCCACAAAGCCATTCGAAAATTCGAAAATCCTTTAGCCCGCAAGAAGCTCCTGCCGCAGACCCCTGTATACCGTGAATTTCTTATGTTTTTTGATCTCAACAAAGCCCCTTGAAACCCACGACATACCCCCTCCCGCAGACCTTGGGATCTGCCGTGGGGGGCATTTCCGCGTCCTCTCTTCGCACGGGGGCTGGGCCTCCAAGGCTTCAGTGCTTCTGAGAATCCCTTTCGAAGTACTCCTCCCCTCCAATTGCAAAATGCGGGTGTATATATATATATATATTATGTTTGTATTCATTCATTTATTTACCTTGCAAAGTCAAATTTACGAATTTGACGATGTTATGCATACTTGTGTTGGGGGGATCGCAGACTTTTTGTTGGAGCTGTTCATTCCTCGTGCTGATAAAAGGGCCGGGCAGTAACAGCGCTCCTCGAGGTTGAGAATTGCTGTGACGGGCGTAGTTGGGCGTAGTTGGCAATGTAAAGTTCGAGAAAGTCTGACTGGAATCGGAACTGGGCTGCATGGACAGTCGAACGTGGGCCTTGAATCCTTACAACCTTCTATACCAATACAGATACAGAACTTCCGACCTCCCAAAGATACGTCGAATGAGGCATAAGACCATCATGAACTAATTGTCACATGTGCAGCCACTCTGCACCCCCTGCTTCCAGCAGAGCGCCGCTACTCTGCCGAAACCAACGCGATCTTGTCAGAACCCTCGAAACGACCAAAAGCCCTGAAACTGCAATCCTGCGGCAATGGCTGGGAGTGTAGAAGGGGCAGCAGGCTCCTTGGCGAGGGTCTTGGACAAGCGTCTTTGGGAGCCATCGGGGACAGGACTCCAGTGACAATTCCGCCTGCGGGGGCCATGGCCTATGGTAGAATATTCTGCAAGGCTCACCACATTCTGATCAAGCGCGCAGAAACCTCCCCATCACATTAGTGGCGCGTGCATGCTTCTTGCGGATTACAACTACAGCCAAAGAGGCTCTGAGAAGAGAAATGAGTCGTGCATGTCTGTGTCTCTCTCTGTCTGGCCTGTTGATCTGTCTCTGTGACTCTTCTCGTCATGAACTACCGGCTGCCAAGTGACTTTTATGGGAGCTTCGCTGAAGGGATCGTATGCCTATGCAAATCAGAAGTGCTGGATATGGGCTTCCAAGGTCGCAGGGGATCAAGTTCTGAGGGGCGCATGTGCATCTAAAGTCACGAATCTACGCACATTCTGGGACCTTCTCGGCCTTAATCACTTTGCTGTCATGCCTGAAAAAAAAACTACCTCCAAGCATGGTCTCGCCGTGTCTAGCACATGCCACCTCTTCCGGGTGCACGGAGCGAAGGACTTGTCTTCTTTGGTCCTCCTGGTCCTGCAAATGACTTACCCAGCTGCGCCCGGGTATAGACGAAGATTTGGTGCCAAGACAAATCCCGAACCACCCCAGACAAACTTTCCAGCAGTCCAAGCAGAACTGGATTTCAGCACGAAAAAGCACGAGCATCCATCCCTCCTTCCACTTGTCGTGCAGTTGCAATGTGGCAAGGAGCCTGGACCGCCTCCGACAGCGGCTTGGGGACGCTGTAACGCAGGATTCAAGGTGCTGATTTGGCATGTGAGGGCGTTGTTGCTATATTTGGGTTATAGATTCAAGCTCGTGAGCTCCCTAGCAATGCCAACAATCGTTCTAACAGAAACCTTGATTTTCTGTACAACGTTTCTGACTGTTTGCCATTTCACTCTGAGCCGCTGCATCCGAGGGTTGTCTGGATCCGCTTCGAAGTTCCTTGCCGCTGAAAGTGCTGCTTGAGTTGGGCTTTGCAGGGTGTAGGAACGTATACTTTCACGGTACTCCGGGTCAGTGCCCGCAGACAGCTCGAAAAAGTGCGTGGACGGAGTTGTGAAAAACAGGTTCTTATCCAGTGATTCCCAACCTTCTTCCTCCCCTTCCCCCCCCCCTCGAGTTGATCACAGGAGCATTTAAACCACAGATACTTCTACACCTTGGAACCAGATTCCAATGATCAAGGGGTTGAAGAAGAATCCCGGCGCACGGAATGGCCAAGGCTCAGCGGGATGGGGTAGCCCTCTCCTTGCATGACCTGCGAGGCGCAACCCAGTACAGAGGGGATAGGAAGGTGCGGGCTTAAGCCCCAAGCCGCAGCCCTGCTTGGTTAGAGGTGAGATGCCAGCACCCCCCCTTTTTCCCCCAAAGCATGATGGAAAATTCTTGCAACAGCAGCCTTCTCCTCAACTTCCTCCTCTCCGTGTAGGGCATCATACTCCTCGAGCTTCCTGGATTCTGAACCCTGGACGTCTCAGGACAGTCTTTGGAACTTCATCGAACATTCACTGGGGGCGTGCAGCAGATTGATGTGCTGATCTGTCTCTTCCAGACCCAAGACCCCCGCCCCAACCCGAAGTCTTTCCCTCCCCTAAACCCTAAACCCTATAGACCCTAAACCCTAAACCCTAAACCCGATAGACCCTAAACCCGAAACCCTGCACCCTAAACCCTCACGGCAAGCGTCTTGATCATGGAGGGCTTGTCCAAGTGCCCAGGGAAGACCTGAGGCTGCCAAAACGCAACCCGCGAGAATCTGAAGTAACTAGCATTCATCAGTAAATAAATACATAAAAATAAATAAATAAACATGTATATATATATATATATATTGTTTGCTTATATGTATATTTACGTACGCATCTACATATCTATATATACATACATACATCTGCACACACACACACACACACACTTACACTTATCCATCTCAAAAAATGCTGCCGATCGGAGGGCGAGAGGCCAGACCACGAAACTCGTACAGCTCCCGCAGCTGCTGCGTCGAGAAGCTCTGGAAGGTCTGCCTTCCATGCTGACAGATACAGCTTCCCTTCCTACCATATGTATATACGTATAGATAGATTGATAGACAGATTTCATATGTATATATATGTGTGTGTGTGCACATAACAGAATCTACAGAGCGT
The DNA here is from genome assembly GCA_905221605.1 of Symbiodinium natans. Taxonomy (NCBI): domain Eukaryota; class Dinophyceae; order Suessiales; family Symbiodiniaceae; genus Symbiodinium; species Symbiodinium natans. The sequence goes on from CAJNDS010000957.1 coordinate 154,851, forward strand.
ACAGAAGCTATGGAACTTCGAGCCTCGAAGTCACGTCCTGATTTGGCAATTTTGGGGCTTTGAGGTTCCTCGAGGCGCTAGAGGGCGTCGCCTTCCCGCACCGCGGCTCTTCCGCAGCTTGGTTGGCAGCCTCGGAGGTTCTTAGTAGGGAATGAAGGGCTTAGGGTTTGCAGGGTTTAGGGTTTTGGGTTTAGGGTAATTAGGTACCCTGTATCAAACCTTTCACTGACGACAAGAGGGCGTAGTGGGCACCATGTTGGAGGCTTGTTTTAGGGCACCTGAGAGGACCGTCTAGAACTGTGGCTCTTTACGTGGCCAGCGTTATCAACAGGGAACAGGGGGGCTCACATGATCCTACAGTCGTGTTCTTGGATCAGCTTTCTGTTCGGCCTGGCCGTCTTCTCTCATTATCTGAAATCTTGTGTTTCGCTTCCCCCTGAACATTCGCATGATCCAGTTTCTGCTTGCATGACCTTCTGACTTCTAGCGAACTTGGCGAACCTCCGCTGACGCACATTCGTATTTGTTGCATACTTTCCTTGCACTCACGATCGCATCTCAAATATCACAAGCGGAACAGGCTCTCGGTGCGAAGGTGAACAGGCATCGACACCGAGAACCTGGAACACATGTTTGCACAGAACTTGGCCGCAGCAACTGCTCACGAACGCCTCTCGGTGGGGCACGGTGGCCATGAGCGAAAAACATCTTACCAAGTACCGCACGATGTTGCAACTACCTTCTTATCACCAGGTCGCCCAAGTCGCGCCCATTGAGCAGTGTTGCCAGACCTCTCTATAGCCGGAAGCAACTGCAGCGCTGCCAGCAAGCTGACAAGCTGAGGTGATGTGCCGGGCTGCATGTTGCGTAAGGTAACGACCGACGCGAAAATTTTAGGCAGCCCAGCATGATCACATAAAACGATCACATTTGCACTGCCCAAAGAGCCTGTCAGAAAATGGTGTTTGCTGCATACTCTCCTTGCGTTCGCAATCGAATGTGGCACAAGCGGGAGAGGCTCTTGGTAGGAAGTTCCGGTGAAAAAGCATCCACACCGGGAAACTGGAACACATGTTTGCGCAAATCTGCCCGCAGCAAGCTGCTTTGAACTGCTCATTAGCGCCTCTCGGTGGGGCACGGTTGCCATAAGCCTAGACATTCTTACCAAGTACCGCACATCGTGAGTGTAACTACAACCGCCCTTCTTATCACCCAGGTCATGAACCTCTGATCAAAGATGATGTCCAAGTCGCGCTCATTGAGCAGTGTTGCCAAACCCAATCTATAGCCGGGAGCAACTGCAGCGCTACCAGCAAGCTGACAAGCTGAGGTGATGTGCCGGGCTGCATGTTGAGTAGGTTAACGACCGACGCGGAAAGTTTAAGGTATTACAACTTTTTCGAAAGGAACCACACAATGACAATTGCACTGCCCAAAGAGCTCGAAACCCTCCTAATTCAGGAATATACCTTTGATTGAAGGGATCCCCAATATGATTTTTAAGGTATACATGCATCCAGAGTTGCCGGGTGTTGGGCTCTTTGGGTGTGTCATGTCCAACAGGAAGTTACTGACTATTTGCTTCAGAAATTTTCAAATAAGACAAAAGACTCTTCTTTACAAGAGCACTATGCGGATGATTCCCTTGTATGTTGTGGGGGGGGGGGTACTTAAGCAAGAAAAGGTAGGAAAAGACAGGCTTTGTGCTGATCTTGAAGATCTGCGTCGCCGGGCTGCGCAACTCACATGCGCCCGATCAAATTCTCGAAAAGCATGGTCCCTTTTGGGGTTGCCATTATACGGCGGCCCCTCAAGGGCACCCGGGTACCCAAAAAGGGACCATCATCTCGAGAACTGACCACATGCACTTCTGCCGCTATGGTGCAGAAGCACTCCCTGACCGGGTCGAAGAGCCGCTTCTGGGTCGTCCTGTGTGAACTCGAACTCCTAAACCCTAAACCCTAAACCCTAAACCCCTTGCTGAGAATCCCATCCCAGCCCTTCGGCCGTGGCAGGACAGCGCTAAGCTGACGAATTCGGCCCACGTAGACCATTCAGCAAGCCCAAAGAGCCCAATGCCCCCCTTTCTAAACCCTAAACCCTAAACCCTAAACCCTGAACCCTAAACCCTAAACCCTAAACCCTAAACCCCTTCTTAAGGAAGACACCTTCAAATATCTAGGGATGCAAAAAGTATACTGATTTCAGGGATGCACCAATATAATGATTTGAGGGTATGTGTCCTTGATTCACGGGTACTGGGCTCTTCGGGCGTGTCATGTCCAACAGGAAAAGACAGGCTTGGAAGATCTGCCCCGGCGCGGACTGCACAAATCACGTTACATGAATCATGAGTCCAATCAAAAGAAGCGGTCAGTTCTCGAAAATATGGTCTTTCCTCGGGAGTTGCGATGAGAAATGTTTGGGGTGCTATTGTAAATATTTTGGGTACCCGCGTTCCCAAACAGGGACCATCATTTTGAGAGCTGACCACATGCAGTTCTGCCTTTACGGTGCCCAAGCACTCCCTGACCGGGTCGAAGACGCAACTTCTGAGTCGTCCTGTGTAAACTCTAACTCCTAAACCCGAAACCCTAAACCCTTTTGCAGCAGGCTTGCAGAATGTCCTCGCCTAATTCCTAAACTCTAAACCCTAAACCCTAAACCCCTTTGCTGAGGATCCCATCCGAGCCCTTCGGCCATAGCAAGGAAGCGCCCAGGCGAGATGACGAATTCGGCCCATCTTGCGAGGGTAGACCTTGTTTAGGGTTTAGAATTTAACGTTTATAAGGGTGTATAAGGTCTTTTTTGAGTTTATAAGGGTTTATTAGGGCTTATGAGGGTTTAGAAGGGTTTCTGAGGGTTTTAGAAGGATTTATGAGGGTTTAGAAGGGTTTATGAGGGTTTAGAAGGATTTATGAGGGTTTAGAAGGGTTTATGCGGGTTTAGAAGGGTTTATGAGGGTTTAGAAGGGTTTATGAGGGTTTATACGGGTTTACAAGGGTTTATAAGGGTTTATACAAGGACGCGACCCCGCCCCCCCGCCCCACCATACTAACTGCACTTAAGGGACTTGTAACGTAGGCTAGGATCCTTCTGAGCCAATTTAGGGCCCTTATAACTCTACTTAACACTGGGGCGGGGGGGCCCTCCTCGTAGGGTTTTGAGGTTTAGGGCACTTGGGACTTTCGAACAGAGAGTATCTTCAACAATCCACTGTTGTCCGGCTAATCGGCAACCCTGCGCCAATACTCCTTCAAGTGGACGGCCACGCGAAAACGCGAAAGCCCACAAGAACAAGCATATACTATGGCGGAGACTGCCAGAGCAGTTGGTCACCGACAAGTATTTCCTTACTCCAGGTGAGCTAGATATATTCACCTTGCTCCTTCCCAATCGTTGGTGAACCAAACAACTTATAAAGGCAACTCCGCCAGGAACACGTGCATGTCCATGTGCATTCTCACGATGCACTGCGGGACCATAAGGGGAAGGAACATGAGTCTTGTTGTGCGTGCAACATGACTCAGCACAGCTGCCGAAGAGGTCCACTAGGTGCGGAGCGTAGGTAACCAAGTCATGAATACTTTGGGATCGATGTCATTTCTTTCGTTAACATGGTCAGGCCGCGATCAGAGACTCAAGACACGCTTCACAGAACCTTCCGCCGGGGATCCCACGGAAAAACTTGGCGCGTTGGCCAGTAGGTTGGCCAACTTCAGCGCCTTTTTGGGCTTCGGGCTGCTGTGGAAGAGGAGGGCTGCTCGGAGCAGCTGGCGCAGCCGCGAATCGGAAAGCGTGCCATACCTTAGCTGTTTAGGTTTAGGGTTTAGGGTTTAGGGTTTAGGGTTTAGGGTTTAGGGTTTAGGGTTTAGGGTTTAGGGTTTAGGGTTTAGGGTATCCCAACAAGTATAAAGTGTACTCTTTCAGCTACTGAGATACCATGTGGCGACTTCATACCAGGCGTCAGCAGGCAGCATCGGACGGGTCTTCGACTCTGTGACGATCTCATGGAGTGAATGAAGGAATTTTCCCCAAGTCTCGTCGGGTTTGCGGGACCAGTGAACACGGTTTCTCGACAGCTCACAAAGTGCCACAATCAGGAGCATAGCCTGCTTCGAGTTCAGCTGCAAAGCCTGTGCTGCGAATCGGAGCCTGTCATCCACCAACGTAGCCGATGGAGCGCGCTTCTCGGTCTGAGGCTCCAGCGTTTGGAGACTGGCTTTCTCGAGATCACCCAAGCTTGGGGCCGAGGGCTCCTCGTCCAACTGGCGCACCAGTCGTGGAGCTGCCAGTGCCAGGAGGGATGCAGCGGCGATACTCAACAACCTTAAGGGGACGAAATGAGAGCTAATTAAGAGGGTTTATGGTTCAGAAACCCTATAGTGGTATAGAGTATATAACCCCAAACTTAAGGTTCATGTGGTTCCGAAGGACGAGGCGGCCAAGGCCATCACGGGTGGGAGAAACTGAGCGCTGGTCACGGACACGCGGGGCTCCATGGAGCGGGCCAAAGCCGTCACAGCACGGCCCAGACCTGCGAGCAGCAGGCCCATGGAGAGCAAGTACAAGAGCAAGAGTAGCTGGCGTCGAGTGCTGCTCCTGCTGCTCCTGGTAACTTCCCCCACACTTCCCAGCAGCACGCGTGCAGCAATGGCGAAGCAGGTCAGGCAAAGGGCGAGATCAATCATGGTTCCGCAAAGGGCTTCTGCTGATGCCATGTCCATGACCATGTTCAGCGACGCTCAAGGGGACCAAGCTGCCCCTCACTGCGTCTTGCTTCAGTGCTTGCGGCGCTGAGCCAAAACTTGAGCCCCAAATGACTCCTGCCATCAAAAAAAATGGGCCTTTGCGTGAAATGGTGGTCAGTGAGCTGGGAGAGGGGGTCGGATCTCCTAAATTGGAGCTGGCAGGCATAGGGCTGAGGCTTAAGGTGAAGGGGGATGGGGTGGGATCTGATTCGGCACAGTCAGGGTGTGCGTCCTCTTGCAGCAACCGTCGCCCGGGGAACCCGTTGCACCAAAACCAGCGTCATGCACTCCATGCAAAAAAAAGGGCTGTCGGAGGAATTTTGGATTGCATGGTTAAAAATGCACGTCTCGGGCAGGTAGCGGTTGTGTCGGCTTACCGTTGTTCTCCGATGCTTAGGAGCGAAAGCAGTTTTCCTGCTCAACTTCATCCGCCGATTCGTCCTAGACGCCTGGCCGAGAATTAAAGACAAAAGCTCAGGGGCTACATGATATTGAGTCACGATGGGTCATGTGCAAACGTCTGGTGCAGGCAAACGTCCGCACCAGACCAGCCGAGAAGCAAGTTGGGATGCCGACGACCCCGGTACAAGGGAACAGCACCCACCTTCCAGCAGCTTTGCAGACATATGCTACAGTGACGTCTTCTCTTCTGCCGTATCGGAGCTAGACTAAGCCAAAAGAAGTGTACGTAGCGCATGCTATATATATATATATATATGAAGGGACGGGGGCAAGGCATGAGACACCCGATTCTCTTGCATCTGCACTTGCTTGACTGATCTTCGAGATCCATCGGCCTCTTGCACCTGTTCATCGAGTCTCGCATCTTGATATGCCGCCATGTCGCATCGTCTTTGAGCCGCTTCTTCACCGAGTCCACATCCTCCTCTCCGCTTCACATCATGTCACATCTCAATTGACGTGCACCAAGGGCCGGGGAGGGGAGGGGGGCATGCAGATTGTATAGCCTTCTACACGATTGCGCAGGGTGCATAGATCACTTACTCATCTCAGTCCTTGGTTGCTGCTATGAGCTTCGATTTCGCAGGCTGCCAGGAGAACGAGATGTTCCTCGAATAACGCTGAGAACCCGATGCTTTTGATATCTTTCGCAAGACGGGAACAGCTGTTTCGTGCTGTTTCCCTCGCAAGTGCAGATGGTGTCATGTCATCTCTGCCTGAGACGACTTGCTTTCCGAGAATCTCATGGTTCACCTGCACAAAGCACTTCAAGTCAAGCCCATCCACGAGCCTCCAAGTACTATCCCAGATCTTCCAAAACCCCTTCGTTAAGGAGCATACCCGAATTCATAAGTATAAATCAGGGTATACTGTATACTCCTTGATTAAGGGGTTTTGGAAGATCTGGGCCACTGTCCAAACGGAAAACAAATTCCCGCCTTCTACTGCCCCTGCCGTTCGCCGCCCACCCTTCTGGACATGACAGAAACCCCTAAACCCTATACCCTAAACCCTAAACCCTAATACGCTGCACGCAAGCGCCTTCTGTACCGCAAGCCACTCCGGATCATAGCAAAGCGGTATTGGAAGTTTCGGAAGCCTCAGCAGCCGACAAGGCACTGTGCCTGCAAAGACTCTTCCAAAGGGTTTAGGGTTTAGGGTTTAGGGTTTAGGGTGAACCCCGTGCTTGGCCGAAGCGTGTGACGGGAAGGCTGATCACGTCATAAGCCTTTACCCACGTTAGACCACCTTGGGTTTGTTATACAACAAGAACATGTAAACATGGTTCCTCACAAGACTAACTATGGAAGAAGGCACATCGAGGTGTTCAGCCAGGTGGGTTGTGGCAAGGCTTCCATGGCGGTCGGACAGCGTGGGTCGATGTCCAGAACCTGGAAAGTCTCTGGAAGATCTCTTGCTGCTCCAGCGAATCTCGTACATAGCCGCACTATATAACATGTATATATATATATATATATATGTTTTCCCCTTAGTGGGTTTAAGAGGATCATATTCCGAAATATGTTTCAGAGGGATTACTAGTGACTAGTGCTGACAAAAACGCCCTCTTGTTGAAATGCTTAGGCCTATGCCCTATGCCCTATGCCAGGCCTGCAAATACTCGCGGCCTCCCCGACACCGATCCACGGCCAGAAACCTCTGGGATCAGGGCTTCAACTTTGGCAAATCACGATGCTATGCAGCTTGGAAGACCTCCGCTCCTCCTACTGTGGGGGTTTCCGACAATAGGGGACCCCTAACATAACCCCCCGAATAGTCGGATCCCTTTACAATAGGGACCCTAAACCCTAAACCCTAAACCCTAAAATGAATGTACTACTTTTGCATCCAGGTCTCTGGTACCGTCTAATATCGAAATCCCCCCTTCTTAAGGTAAGCGAGACTCCGGGTGACCTTCGAAGCCGATCCAAGCTTCCAGAGCATTCGGTTCAGGGTTTAGGGTTTAGGGTTTAAACCCTCTTATGATGGGGTTTAGGGTTCAGGGTCTCACTTTACCACTTCTGTTTGCAGTCTCTCCTGGACCCTCTTCTACTGTTTGCTTAGAAGAGTCCTCCCCCTTCCCAAAACAAAGATCTTCCTTATATTATTACCTCTTCTTCTATTTGCTTCAGGATCCCCCCAAACAAAAAACTAAGAACACTCTTCCTTATAAGGGGTAATACAGGTATCATTGCCCTTAACTTTTTGGGGTTCTTCTGCTTCCCTATAAGGGGCACATAAGGGATGCTCATTCTTTATTCTATTTTTTTTTTTTGGGGGGGGGGGGGGGGGAAGGGGAGTTTTTGCAAAGAGTAGTCTTTGGCCAAGCCGGGAACCGTGTGAAGGTCCCGTCGCCATGGGGCACCAGGGCTGGAAACTTCACCTCAGAACCGCGGGTTTAGGGTTTAGGGTTTAGGGTTTAAGGCGGCACCCTTTCAAAAGGGATCCCAAAAAGGGGCCCTCGTTTCGAGAACTACCCACATCTAGAGCTGCATGTCCGATTTCGGATGTCCGTCATAAACACACCGGTGCAGTCGCAGGAATGGGCTGAAGGGGGGGGGGGGGGGGATGCATCTTAACCATAAACCCATCTGAACTGCCTAAACCCTAAACCCTAAACCCTAAACCCTAAACCCTAAACCCTAAACCCTAAACCCTAAACCCTAAACCCTAAACCCTAAACCCTAAACCCTGAACCCTAACTAAACCCTAAACCCTGATTTAAGGGGGCGCCTGCAAGCTCGAGGCGAACCAGAAGGGCGGTCGCAGCTTCTTCAGGAGCTCCATAGCAGCCTTGGGGCAGATGGCTTTTTCTGTGACTCCCAAACCCTAAACCCTAAACCCTAAACCCTAAACCCTAAACCCTAAACCCTAAACCCTAAACCCTAAACCCTACAAGATGGTAGGCTATTGTAAATTTTAGCCCTTAAATCGGGAGTCCCAAAAATGTAGTCAATGGAGCACCACCAGGGTTCTGCGTTATGTCAAGTCTCACACTCGGACCTGCTGCAAGGATCCATGATGATGCTCTGATCGAAGCAGCTTCTATTCGTTCATCAACAGAGGTGTATCAAGATGGAGGAAAGCAAGGTGTCTGGGTCGGGTAGCGGGATGGAGGTAGGGAGGGCGTGTGCGGCCTTGTCAGGGTTTCAGGAATGATTGGGTTGTGGAGGCTTCGGTCTTTGGTGCTCTGGCGGTGGGCATCTGGGGTTGCCCGTGCCAGGCTTGAAGGAGGTTTGGGGTCTTTGGCAGGCTTTGCGGGACTGGGCGGGCGAGGAGGGTGCTGAGGAGTGCAGCATGGCGCACGGGCTCATGTCGCTCCAGAGCTTCAAGCATGTAAATACTTATCACAACAATAATAATAACAATAAATGAAGGTTTAGGATTTAGGATTTATAGGGATATAGGGTTATAGGGCTTAGGGCTTAGGGATTCGGATTTATAGGGCTTAGGGCAGTTGAGGGTCTAAGAGCTACGGCGGAAGGAAGCTTGGCAGTTCTCCTGTGCCAGCGCCGAGAAGCCGGGCTCCCCAAGGTGTTGCCTGGCTTGAACAGGCTTAGGCTGCCTGGACCTCAAAGTTTAGGGTTTAGGGTTTAGGGCCCAGTAACCATATTAGAATATGGGTACCCTTTTTTGGGGGTGGGTTACCTCAAGGGCCTTGAACCAAAAGGGGGCGAATGCTCGAGAAAGTATCCTGTGGGGAACAACTCGCCGGTCTCTCACCTATTTGAAGCTTGACATCACTCCCACAACTTCATGATAGGAGCAACATCGAGCCATCTCAGCTCGTTTTCGCCGATCCAAGGGGCAGCAACTTAAATCGTTGGAGTTGGCGCATCCATGAAGCAGCTCCGACCTGATGCCCCACACCTGGTCAAACACACCCTTGGCCTTCCAGCTCTCGCTTGACATTCTCCCCGAGGTCCGGCCTGAGGTTTAGGGTTTAGGGTTTAGGGTTTAGGGTTTAGGGTTTTGGTTGATCCACCTTCGGGTGCTTGGTTGCTGTCTCAAATGAGGGCGTACCCCTTTTAGACCCCAAACAAACATAGAATCCCGCCCCCAAAAAGGGAATCCCCATGTCGGGCTAGGTTGCTGCGTTCATCTCCATACCTACTCCAAGCACTGGGCTGCTCGAGGATCTTCTCGTAGTTGCCGAACTTCCAGATGCCTGGCACTCGTCACATGTGTGTGCCTCCTTGTCTCCATGCCATGGTAAACTATACCAGCTATGTATGTGTTTGCATGCCCAGCCCACTCACGTCACCCTATGCAATATCCTGCAACCCTTGCAGAGTTTTGCATGCACAGGCCCGTCATGCCTCGTGGCCAGTCGTAGGACACCACGATGTCGATGGGCTCCTGCATTATTGCCGGGGTCAGGCAAGGCAAGTGGGAAATCGTAAAGCCCAGTCATATTTTGCTGGTCTCTTGCAAAACCTTATTCGTGCTTCTGATCTGCCTCGGTGGCTGGGTCGGCAGTGCGACTGAACATTATCAGTGCGCGCGTCTCACTAAGATATTCCACTATGCTTGATGCAGGAACTCGAAGAATCAGCAACGCCTTGCATGGCTTGCCCATGAGCTGTCCTGCAGCTTCTCCAACCTTGCTGCATCACTCTCGCGAGCATGGACAGCACTTCGCTTGTGCTCCTGTGTCACGTGTCTAATGGTCACCAAGCACTCTTCGATGCATATAAAACATATGCAAACGTTTTGGGACTCATACAACATAGAGATGCACTCATAACAACATTGTGAACTTGGAGGCCCGTAATTTCCGTTGCGACCACCTGTCTGAGTAAATAAATAAATAATGAATAAAATAAATAAATATAAATATATATATATATAAATAAATAAAGATATTATATATATATAGAGATATATCCTTCAATTCCCTGGAAATTCCCACCAATGGCTCCGCGCCTCTGTGAAAGGAGGGCACTCGTGTCTGCCACGAAAGTAATCCTCAAAGCTGCAAGAGCAACACACACACACATTCAACTACCCAAATCTTCCACAACCCCTTAATTAAGGAGTATACCCTAACATATACTACAGATCATAACTATGAGTTCGGGCTATATTCCTTAATTAAGGAGTTTTGGAAGATCTGGGTATTCAAAGCTCCATACGTGGGCACGCTTCGACTCTCGCATTCACGCGTTCAACAACACAGCAGGGCTTAGGGACTCCAATATCCCTTACTTAAGGAATATACCTTAAACTATAATGGGGTCCCTAATATGATTTAAGGCTCCTTAACTAAGGGATATTGGAGTCTTTGGGGGCTTATAGGGCTTGGGGACCTGGCGGGTGCAACATTCCTGCGTTCAAGAGATGCTTGTTCCGGATTTTCGAGATCACATATTGCAGCTCCCAATGAAGTACTTCGCCCAGACGCCCCCTGTAGCCTTAACGCGAGGCTGAACAACATCCATCTTCAACCACATACATTGCAAGACAGCGTCAGAGGCGACAAAGTTGCCCGAAAACCCGGCGATGCGCAAAGGGCCTGGCTGCCGACACAAACGCGCTACACCACAACACATGCAGCATTGTGACATGGCAGGAGGATGAAGCAGAAACTGCGAACTGCAACCTGCAGGGTTTCCTCCTACAATTCTGGGGGCCAAATGAACCCTACAATTGGGGTCATATACCCTAATTCCTGCTAGGGTATGTGAACCAGATAACCCCGTTTAGGCTTCCTTGGGTCCCCAAGTACTGGGCCCACGGCAGCCAAGCGGCCGATCCGGACCACCCCGGCAGAGCCCAGATAGTAAATGCGATTCGCCACCCAACCACCAAAGTAGTGCTCGCCTCTGAAGCACGCGTGGAGGTTTTTATGGACAGTTATAAGAAGGGTCAAAGGTATGGATACTGTACAGTACTGTTCCTAGACTTATAAACGTGCTTGTAACACTACTTAGAACTAACCATGAACCTCCACGTGGTGTTTCAAGTACTCCTCCAGACTTCCCCTCTAGCGCGCTTGTTGTAAACCCTGCAAATTTCGTTCGCTGAAGAAGTGCATCTCCATGAGCTACACACTTATTACAGAATGTTGTCTTGCGCGTTTCCGGGGAGAATGAACAGGATCCATGTAACGTGCCCCCCCCCCCCCCCGTGATTGTGTTAAGGTTTTTGGGTGGGGGTTACACGATTTCACATTATTACACCAACACATCAGCCGAGGCACGAAGGAGGTTCGCAGCCTCATTTTTGCCTGCCAAGAGCTTGGGTGGTTGGAGAAATGCTGCAAATGAGATCATAGGTCAGCACAAGTCCTCTGATTCATAGAGGTTGCAGCACCCGTGATGTAGCTGCACAGCCCAGCCCTTAGCACTGAGCAAAAACTGTTTTCCGAACTTGTTGGAAAACAAGCTCCCCAGAATCCTTCCAAAATGATTACCCCAGTGCAGCAACAACCGTAACTGCCGACCACCAACACAGCACAGAAGGCGAGATGGTGACAGCGGTATAGAGCAGCTGAGCCTAGTGACGCTCCTGGCACAAAAAACTATCGGAGTGAGCATGGCGCTTGTGCAACCCTCCCTTGCCTCCGATGAAGATAGTCGTGACAGGCGCCTCACCGGTGTCCATGAGTATTGGGACAGAAGCCCTCTTAACTACTTCGCATCTGCGAGCAGCTCTTGATAGAGGCCAAGGGCCCAGACAGCATTTTAGACAGCATTTTTTTACGCGTGGCTGCAGATCCCAGGGCTCCAAAGTTTGGCGGCACGTGAGCACGCTCAGATGCTAGCAGTGCAAAATGTGTGCAGTGATAGGACCGCCTGGGCACGACCTGTGTAGTACTTGCCGAAGTCTTTCATGTCCTGTCACTGTGCGGAGTCTCTTCTTTTGACTTGCGCTTTCGCCAGGTACGGCTTCACAACATTTGCTTCGCACACAAGGTTTGATGACATAGATGCTTGGCGATTTTCTCTTTGACCCTTTGAACCGACATACTTACACATGTCGCAAATTTGGGCTCACACTTACATACTGAATCTCCGAGTGAGCCGGCACCGACTCACAGGCAGCTGCACATGACAAGCAGCCGGCAAGCTGAAACTGAAAATTCATGCAAAGCCTCGCAAATGTCCAACTCACACCCGGAATTATGCACACCTGAGGACCTGGAATCAACGTAATTCGACAGCTTCTTGCAGCCGGTCTGCCCGATATTGCTGCGGAATGCTTACGTGGTCCAAGTCCTGCCTGAGCGCATAATATGGGCTCACCAATCATTGATTCTGCTATGCGGAGATGCCCCGTCATGAAGAAAATTGTGAGGTCTGATACAGTAACCTTCTAGCAGGTGAGCAGCTTCATCCAGGTATGGGGACTGCTGGTAGTTGGTCCGCATTCCGCCCCTGGGTGTTTCAGGCACCTTTCAGGATTTTGCGCTCCTTTGAGGGGGGTAATGTTCACATCGCACCAATAAGTCGGGTGTTAATACCGGAAAGGTGTTTGGCAGGGATTTTGGCCCAACAAGTTGGATTCATGAACGATTTCCATTATATTAGGTTGATGAGAGCCTGATATCAATTTTTTGGGGGTGGTAACAACCCAAAAGGGGTGTTAATACTGGAAAGTATTCCGGGAGAATTTCCCGAATATGGTTTTGCGAGAACTCCTCTTTGCAAGCTCTTTTCAAGCGAGGCAGACACTACGGCTGAGAGGCCCAGAAAAAGGTCAGAAAAGCCCGGAAGAGGCCCAGAAGAGGCGAGAAGAGGCCCAAGGCCCCCCAGGTTGGCTTCCCCAAACTTTTGTTCTGAGCTAGCACCGGAACAAATCCGGGGGGGTGGGGGGGGGGGGGAGGGGGGAGGGAGTTGGGTCATTGTGGTCTCCGCCCACCCTAAACGACATTCGTGGCAAGCACCTATCAGGATGGGCCACAAGGCCTTCTAATCCCTATAATAAACCCTATGAAGGCCCTGTTTTTATGGGGTGATAGGGTATAATGGCCCATCCTGAATGTCACATTCGCCAAGTGGCTCATCACGAATGGACATGAAGTCTCCGCAGCAGATGAGCAAGTCGAGGCTGATGCTCTGCCTTTCCAGCTTCCTGCAGAGCCATCATCTCACGCAGGGCCCGAGGTTTAGGGTTTAGGGTTTGGGGTTTGGGGTTTGGGGGTTATATAAGCTGGGCTAGGGGCTCCTGGGATTCTATGGAGCATCTTATTCACGTCTGATGTTGCACGCACATGTTATGGCCTTTGGTGCTTGCCCCGTGGCCCCGTCGGTTGTTGGCCTTGATGATGTTCGTGTTTTGCCAGCAGAGCGGCTTCCCGTCCCACGGAAACGCCATGATTTACGCAACAACACAAAAGTAGCACCGGTGTTTGCGACCTTCAATAAAAAGAAGGGTTGAGCGCTGGAGTCATCAATGCAGCCGCTCTTGGAGTGTTTATCTTGGATGCCGCAGACTGAACACCTCAAGCAGTCTGCGAAAATGTGCGAAGCTTAAAGTGTGATCCTGAAAGCACAAGTAGCCCTCCGTGTACGGGTATTCCCCAAAATAGGGGGTACCCCGTTTATGACCCAAAATAAAAACGAATCCCCCTCAAAGGGAGCCCCAAAAAAGGGTACCCCTACGTTCGGAGAAAACTCCCATATGCATCCAAAAGCTTTTGCAAACCAACTCCAAGAGCTCCTAGATTTTCCATCAGACGCGCCGAGGCCTCACCGTCTCGTAGAGTCGATCTAGTTCTCCGTGGCAGCAGCCGGCGACCTGGGAACGCTTTAGGGTTTAGGCCTCGCCACTCACACTCGCACAAGGCTGGAAAGGCCTCAATGTCCAATACGACCAGGGTTGGGGTTTAGGGCTTCGGGGAAGGTCAGGCGCTTGCTGTGTCGGGGGCAGCGTGGTTCTATAGTGCCTGATCAATCAGGTTGCCTCTGGTGACTGCTTGCAACCTCAAAAAAACCACAACGAAAAAGCCATCCCCACCCAAACTGACATGACAAACCAAGTAAATAATCGACCCTCCAAACCTCAATGACCAAGATACGCCGATCCTCATGGCCGAGAGCCTGCCGTGCTCCTTCGGCTGAGCTGATACGTCCGTGCTGCCACACGGCCACGACACCGCACCACTCAAAATTGGTGCGCTTCTTTGGCACGTCCTACCTGGTAAAATCCAGGTGCACGCGCAGCAAAGGTGTGCCATGGCACGTCAAATCTTTCCAGTTCTGGGGGGCGTTCCCTAAACCCAAAACCCTATAATTTAACCCTTAACCCTATAAACCCTAAACCGGGCATCCGATGGTTCATATGAATCTGCATGTCGTGATGAGCACTGGGAGGTGGGTCGGGCGGAGGTGCGGGTTGTCATTGTGCTTTTCAGGTGAAATCGCTGGAGTCACTTGAGTCACTTGTCTGGCTTGTGGCAGGGCTTGCCATGGGCCTACTAGCATATGCTTGAGCCAAACACGGCTCTTTGATAATCCCTCCTTTGATCTAACTTTTGTTCCACCCTCCTCCCCCCCCCCCCCGCCCCCCCAATGTTACCAGCTGATGGTTAAAGAAAAACGAGGGAGAAGGTTTCCACCAATCTCCAAATCTGCATGGCTTACGTGCAGGCCCATGCCATCATGCTGGTCCGGTCCCCACGGCTCACGGGGTCCATAGGGTCCTGCAAGACGACCCCTCCATGTCCCGAGACATCTCTGCTGCGGTCGCCACAGCAAGGTCAAGCTTTCTGGATGTGACTTTGCGGGCTTTTCCATTTGGAGTCGGTTTCTCGCGCTAAGACTTAAAACTCCCGCCCTTGCAACTTGGCTGGCTTGCTTACCGAAAGTCAGCCCATCAGCCCAAAAAGCCCACTATCCCCTAATTCAGGAATTTGCCTTAATTTAAATCACATTACTAAGGATCCCGGATCCCTACATATTTTAATTAAGCAATATATGTATCCTAATTTAAG